>JAUNZO010002028.1:1200000-1701050 GCA_031894775.1 Chloris gayana
AAAAATACGATCTGTCTTCATAGTCAAAATACATAGTCCGAGTTATCGTCAATGCACGGACAAAATCTGCAATCGACCGCAAATCAGGAGCGTTGATTTTAGATGGATCCGCCTCTACTTCAACTTTTCGGATCACCTCCCCACCCCCGATCTACGGCAGCTCGAACCCAAAATTCGAGTCGACCGCTGGGCACCACCCCGCTCACCGCCCCACCATGCCCGCCGCCGACCCGCCGGTGCTCGGCCAACTAGCCCTCGTTTGGCGTAGCTTTCTCCGCTTCGCGTCTCCAACCGGCGCCGTAAGCGAAAAGCTACCCCAAACGGGCTTGCTTCTCCAAACCGTAAAAGCGGAAAAAGCTAGTGGTTGAACTAAAAGCGGAAAAGCTACTCACTCGTCGCTTCTCCGACTTTTCGCCTCGCGAGCGCTATCGTGCTAGTGCCTCTGCTCGTCCTCGTCACCGCTCCGTGAGAGCTCGCGTCCATCCGGCTCGCCGCTCGCGAGCTCTTCGCCCTCGTCCCTCTCCACCGCGACCTCACGGCCTCAAACCGTCGCCTGTCGCCTTCGTCGACCATTGATAGGAGATTGGCCCGCGGATCCACCGAGGAGCTTGGGATGGAGGGAATCGACGCCGACGAGCTTGGGCTGACCGGAATCGACACGGGCGAGCTCGGACCGGTCGGAATCGATGCGAGCAAGCTCTACCCGACAGAATCGGCCCCGGCGAGCTTGAGACAGTGGGAAATCGATGCGGACAAGCTCAGCCCGGATGTAATCGACGCGGACGACCTCGAACAAGTGGGAATCGACGGCGGCAACCCGGAGCTCACTCGCGTGAGGTGTGAACGACATGGTTGCCTTTCCGACCTCCCGTTCCTCCATGGCCACTTTCGAGCTAGCGGAGCATCATTTCAAAAGCCGGATACGCCAAACACTATCCCTTTGCTTCTCCAACATGTGTTTTCTCAACCAAGCAAAAGCGAGATTTTCGTAAACTCGCTTCTCCGGAAAGCGGAAAAGCCGCCGCTACCCCAAACAGGGCCATAGTATCTCCGAACAACAACTCGCACCACTCTCACGCCCAACCCGCCTCGGCCACGTCGCCTTTTTTCGTGGCCGTTCGATCGAGTCGATCCGCTTTGCTAGGGAGTTGGCGCGGGTCCCAAATAGTTTACATAAAGGCCCTTATGTTTCTTCAAAATCAACCCACAATCCAAGAGGTCCCCGTATGAACGGTGACCAAGACAGTAAAGTTTTTCTTTGAGACCCTCGTAGTTTACTGCAATCAAGACCAAGAAGAAGAAATTTCGTTTCCGCGGCCTTTTTGCAGAAAACCGCCCGCCTGCTATTTTGCGTGGAGGCCCCTGCGCCGCCGACGCGGATTCGTCGTCGCACGCCGCCGTCGCGCTAGGCGACTTCTCTGCCCCAACGCCGCTGCGCTTGACCCCCTCGGAGCTCCTCCCTTTTGCGGTACATTCCCCGCTGCGCACCTCTCTCTCTCGGCACGAGGTGTTCCACGTTCTCTGACACGCATGGCGAAGCGGTGGCGCAACTAGGGTTTCGCCGCCGTTGCAGCTGCCACCGCATCTCCCTGGCCCGCTGCTTCGCGAGTTCCCCGGCCAACGCCCTCCTCGTCCTGCTCCCCAACCAGGAACAGCAGATGGCCGCCTCCACCTCCACCCCGTGCGCCTCGCTCTGCTCCCGAGCAGCAGCTGCGGCACCACGCCAACCTCCCCGAGCAGCAGATGCTGCGGTACCATGCCCTCCTCTTCGGCCTCCTCCGCGAGCAGAAGTAGTCGTCGTCCCTTCTTCCCTTCGGCTTCGGATTGTTTTTTCTTATATTTTCCTGAGTTGATTGGTGATTTGGTTTTCATTGATTCGTGCAGATTCGTGGAAGGATAGGGACGGCGTGCATCGTCCCCTCCGAGTCGAAAGATGTCGTGTCGTTGTTCACGCGCGCCGGCGTGGTCAAGGAAGACGCGGCCTCGGCGCGGCGCGAGAACGCCGAGATTTGGGCGGCCAGCGATGAGAGTGGCAGCCTGCACCGCGCGCTGTAGAGGGTCCTTTGAGGCTCCAGCTCGCGATTGCCGAAATCTCCAACTGGACGCCATAATCAACGAGAGCGAGGGGATAACGAGGCACTCAACGCCAGAAGGCCACGGTGCGCGTATGCGCGAAGAGGAGCTCGACGGCCAGCTCACCCTTCTCACGCTCCACATCCAGATTCATAAATTCCCTCTCGTTTCTATCTTTGCACTGATTGCTGCATGCTCGAATATCGTGTAAAAATTGCTGCCAGCCTTCGTGATCTTGCCTTCAGGAATGAGTAAATCTTGCTGGGCTATAGAAACATTTCATTGTTATTTCCTGGAGTTGCCTTACCGAGATATAGATATTTGCTAACTTGATCCTCTTTTTTTTTTTGCAGAAAAAATCATAACGCAAGATGATATCCAAGCAAAAAACAAACATTCTTATCCAAGAAGTGGAATGTTCATCTTCTTAGGTCTGATGATCCGAATATATGTCATCTTCTTTAGTAAGTATGGTTCAATAGAGTGATAAACAATGATCCGAATACATGTCATCTTCTTCTTTAGTAATAGTAACATATGGTTCATTGAAGCTGCAGAGGGTGTGTTTGGTAGGGTGGCTCAGCACGCGGCCAGGCTCGATTCATACAACCTGCGTATGTTTGGTTTCCTGGTAACCCCTCGCAGCCTGGCTCAACTGCTGCAAGATTCCTCTCCGGGCCAGGCTCTGCGGGTACGCACGAATCGAGCTTCGCTGCGGAGCCAGGCTCGAGCGATGCAACTTGAGGTCCACCTGCCCCTTCCCGTCACCGCGTTTCTTCCTCGTTGGTACACCTACCCGACTCTCTCTCTCTCTCTCTCTCTCTCTCTCTCTCTCTCTCTGAGTGGCACCTCCTCTGCTCTTCGATCTGTCCACTTACTCCGGTGTCGCATGCTTGCTAACAGCCGCTGCTTGGTCGCAAATTAGTTTGATTTTAGCCGTGGATAGGGCAGCACAAGCTCAGGGAGCGGAGGAGATTCGATTTGACCATGTGCTCGATTGAATCGGCTATTAGAAATTGATTTGAGTGGCACGAGCTTCACTGAGGCAACAATGGAAATGAATATCTGGTGGAGCAAACTCACTTCCAGCGGACGCCATTGGAGTCCAAATGGGGAAAGCGGTCAGCGGAGCTCCATTTTTATGGCGTGAGCTCGAGCTCGAGCTACCACGATTTTCTAGCCGGGAGATGGACGGATTAGTTTATTTCCTCTGCTTATTTCTTAAATTACGGACTCCTCTCTCTCTCTCTCTCTCGTTATTTCAGATCTTAATTTAAAGAAAGTAGCATGCGACCTCTTCTCCTGGTTGTATCTCTTCAAATTTCAAAGCACTACTTTTGTAAGAACTTTTCAATTATTCAGATTTTAGTGTACCCGAATTTCACTTGTTCTTTGTTATGTCGATATTTGATAAAGTTATGCGTGAATTAGTGTCCTTAAATTATTCTCAGTCACCGCATTCTGTTACATATGTTCATAATACCGAAAATAATATAAAACAAAACAGTACGATCTTTTTTTTAAAAAAGAAGAGTACATCTTTTTGAGGTAACCTCACCAATCTAGAATCAGGGTAACTCTAACCAGTGCGGTACAGCCAACCAATCAACTGCACAACTCAGCCTGGATTCACTTGAAACAGGTAACCAATCACCTAGACCTGCATTTACGGATCCTGGCTCATGTGAGCCTGCATCCGACCTTCAGCCAGGCCCAAGGTCATTCACCCAACCAAACACACCCAGAGTTGTTGCTTTGTCGATCTCCATCGCGTTCTTATGCTTCCGTGATTCTTAGATTGGACGGCACTGCAACCAGGATCGTGGCTTCAAACTTTCATCCTACCAGCAGTACAAATTGTGACTATGACCATCTCTGTTTTTATGTTAAATTTACAATTTTTGCAGTTGGTAAGAAGTTGGTTCAGTCCGATTGGGGTGCCAGTTCTGGTGATTGGCGGGCAGGATCCAGAGCTTTTGATGACTTGGGGTGGAAAGTAAGACAACTGGTGAGTAAAACAACATTCTCAAGTACCCAACCTTTCATTTCGTTTTCCCTATATATTAATTTAAATAGCACAGTAGGGCCTTCCCCTACTGTAATTTCCTAAAAAAAAACATTCTACCATACTCATTGAATGTATGCTCTATAAAGGATACACCTTTTTTGAAGGGATCTGTAGAGAATAATGTATTGAAAATTGAAATAAAAGTATGAGGGAGGAAGAAACTAGGGAGAGATCAAGTAATTATACTTTAAGAAGTATAAAATCTATCTGGAGAGATTGAATAAATTAAAAAATTTAACCGTTGTGAGGTGCTCAATTGCTTCAGACTTCAATTATTTTCTATTTCGTGCTATTTGTCTACCACTCCAGAAGATACTTCAGGATGCTATAGTTGATGTTCACATTCACAAGATATGTTTTCTTTTATTCAATGTAGTACAATTCAATATTATATTTTCATTCGTTTCTTTTATATAATGCGATACAGTACAATATTCTTCCCTTCAAGTATCCAGAATATAAACCAAAGTTTATTTCATATTAATGCAGCTTCTACAATTTGCACGTGTTTGGTTGGGTAGTGTAGCTTATAATCAGAAAAAAGGCCACCACACTTCTTATTTTACTCCAGAAAAGAGGTGTAATAAAATATTGTGAAAACCAAATCCAATTTCTTTCCATTTCCAAAGATAGGACAAAATAAAAACTTATTCTAGGCCATAAACTCAGGCCTTAGACATAATAGATAAGGATAATTGTTGGCATAATGCTCTCGGAAATAGACCCAAACCTTGTTCTGTGCAATGTTCACAACTGAAACGATTGGGATATGAGAGTAAATTTGTTGTAGATGTTAATGAATGCATATTAGAAGGCGCTTGGCATCTGGCCACGATGCTCTGAACCTGAAAATGGAAAGCTTCCATTTGGTAATTGCCAAATTTCTTCCTAATTAAAATACAAAATGAAAAATTGAGCATCAGGAAACAAATATATAGCTTAAATTTCTGTATCCTGTCTCCAGCTTTCGATACTTCATTATTATTGTATTGTATTTCACATGTCTATCTAAATGCTCTAACTATACAGAAACCAAATATAGAAGGCGACACATTTGAAATTTGAATAATAATTTCTAGGCCTATGCTTGCAAACCAAACGTTTTACTTGGCAGATGTAAAAAGAAAAGGAATTACATTCATTTTGAATGTTTTATTGTCAGTACTGTGTGTTGGTCAGTTCCTATACTGTTACGGATTTTTTTCCTCCTTTCCTTTCCTTATCATACACAACATGTTTCTTGTCAAGGCATACACAAATTTGGGATATTATTCTTAAATGTAATTCATATGATTTATATTATGGTATTGTTGATCTGTTTACATATATATCCCAATTCATATGATTTGATATTCTGGTGTTGTTGACCCATTTACGTATGTATCCCAATGGATAATAATGTCTGTTCATTCTCTCTCAGGTCGGAAACACATATAGGCATTCTCTCTAGGTCCCTTCTATTGCCTTGTGAGTCAAGGGGAAGTGTTGTGAAACTTGAAGTTTTCAGCCATTGACATTTTAAGTGTGCATGAATGTAACCTTGGATAATACAAGACGACGGTTAGGAGTTTATGGAGGTTGAAGACTTTTCACCTTTTCAGAACATTGACCAATCATATCTTCCTTCTGTAAATAGAGAAGGGATTAAAGGGATGGGAGATGAAGAACTCACGCTCCCTCCGTGCTTTGTAACACTAGAGAGAATAAAAAGTCTCTCCAATTGCTCCCTACTTTCTTGTGATATCTTTAACTAAGCCACTGTCCTTGTGGTATCCAATTCGTCTAGATGCATAGATCAGGAATATTCATTTTGTCGCGTGACTAGTTGCATGGTTTTGATACTCCTTGAACATTATATATATTCTGAAATAAGGCACACAGTGAAATAAAAGCTACTGTATGGTCCAGTGAAATGTTTCCAGGCCTAGCTGTTGTAATTTTATAACAATGTTTTGCCGGAATGGCTCAGTTTCTATCATGTTCTGAGTTTGACTACTTTCTGAGCTAACAAAGTTTTGTAATGAGTTCATACATTGTCTAATTTGTTTCAGTGATTGTCTAACTGAAATAAATATAAAGTGCACATCAGTACCTGCTAGGCCAAGAAAGGGGTGTAGAATGCCTATAGGGTACTTTGGTATTTTCTTGTATAGGACGCATCTTGAGATTGTTTGTGATGATCCCGGTTCTGCAATAATCAACGTAGAAGTGATGATATCTCTTTTTCACCCACGTGCTAGATGCTACAATTTCTATGGTTGGTATAACCTTTAGGTATTCTTTCTTAGTTCATTTTCCTAACTCGTTTCTAAAGGAGCTTATTACGGGTCTTCTGCCATTTCATGTTTGAGTGTTCAAAGTTGCCGAAGATAGGAACTCTGTTATTTATTTTTGATGGATTCATTTCTATTGATTGTGCTGGAAATTTTCTTTTCTCGTATCATAAATATCCATGGAATTGTGTTGACTTTATATGTTGCATTTTCACTATAGTTGACTTTGGAAATATGCGTGGCTGTCCGTCAAATGTTGACTGCTTCTGCCAGTGTCTTATTCCCTGATTCGTTTTTCTTAATCACTAATGGCGTTGACATTGTGTGTTGACTATGACCATTTCCTCTAGTCCGTTATGGTGCTTCGTAGGTGTAGCATTTCTCAAGGCACAAGATATAGGAACAGAGCCATAGAAACGGATTTCTCAAGGCACAAGATATAGGAACAGAGCCATAGAAACGGAGAAATGCTACACCTACGAACAGTTTTACGTGCTACCTACGTACTGACTAGGATTTCATCATAATCACGCCTCCAACTGTCCAACATGGCCTTAGGCCATTAGTTTCAGTCTAAAACGTTATTAACTGACGGGCCAGGCCTCGCGAGACACTGGTTCACATTCCGGTGATTCGCCATCGCATCACAATTACGGCCATGGAAGCCAGCTAGTTGCGTGTGATCAGGCTGGCTCCAGCAGTTTTGGTTCATGCACATGGACATCTGCAACACGAGCCTATGTCCATGGTGCAAGAGACTGTCATATAGCTAAGCACAACAAGAGAGTTTCAGGTATCACCGAAGATCAAGTTGTGTTCGTCATGGTGGTTACAACTCGCGGCTTCTCCATGCTCGTAATTGTGAGAGAATCGTCGGAACGCGAAGCAGGTGTCTCGAGACTCCCGAGGTAGTGGTACCTTATTAGATTGCTACCGTGTTACATTGTAGCCAGCCTGCCCCGCTAATCACGTTTTAGACTGAAACTAATTGCCTAAGGCCATGTTGCACAGTTGGAGACGTGATTGGGATGAAATCCTAGTCAGTACGTAGGTAGTACGTAAAACTATTCGTAGGTATAGCATTTGAAATGCTATACCATTAGTTTCAGTCTAAAACGTTATTAACTGACGGGCCAGGCCTTGTGAGACACTGGTTCACATTCCGGTGATTCGCCATCGCATCACAATTACGGCTCCAACTGTGCAACGTGGCCTTAGGCAATTAGTTTCAGTCTACCTACGTACTGACTAGGATTTCATCCCAATCACGTCTCCAACTGTGCAACGTGGCCTTAGGCAATTAGTTTCAGTCTAAAACGTGATTAGTGGGGCAGGCTGGCTACAATGTAACACGGTAGCAATCTAATAAGGTACCACTACCTCGGGAGTCCCGAGACACCGGCTTCGCGTTCCGACGATTCTCTCACAATTACGGGCATGGAGAAGCCGCGAGTTGTAACCACCATGACGAACACAACTTGATCTTCGGTGATACCTGAAACTCTCCTGTTGTGCTTAGCTATATGACAGTCTCTTGCACCATGGACATAGGCTCCTGTTGCAGATGTCCATGTGCATGAACCAAAACTGCTGGAGCCAGCCTGATCACACGCAACTAGCTGGCTTCCATGGCCGTAATTGTGATGCGATGGCGAATCACCGGAATGTGAACCAGTGTCTCGCGAGGCCTGGCCCGTCAGTTAATAACGTTTTAGACTGAAACTAATGGCCTAAGGCCATGTGTTCGACAGTTGGAGGCGTGATTATGATGAAATCCTAGTCAGTACGTAGGTAGCACGTAAAACTGTTCGTAGGTGTAGCATTTCTCTTTTTCTGACTATGGTGTCTTTAATCATTTGTGATATTACTCCCGACGCTAGCTAGAAACTGTTCCCTTTGTGCTAGAGTATCTCGTATGTGGGAGTACTGTGGTGCTGGTGATGAAGGTTCTCCTTTGCATGTTGATATGGTTTTGGTTGATAAAGAGATATCATTTTCTGTAGTTTGATGTTTACTGTTTATCTGCAGAGGAATTTGATATATGCGGAGATTCCCGGTCGATATTCTTCGAAGTTTCAGGATTCTATTTTCGAGGGTGATGTGTATGATTTTAGCAAGTTTGTTGTTGCTCCTGCCGAGCCTGCTGATAGGCCTTTTGTTGCAACATGGTTAAGATTACACGTTGGACAGTGGTTGAGAAGGTTGATGTTGGATCGTTTCCGCTTTTTGTTTATAATATACTACATCCGTTCCAAAATGTAAGTATTTGTTGACTTTTTGGAGTTGCGATTGACGGTTCGTCTTATTCAAAAAATTGAAAATATTTATTATTTATTTATATGTTGTTTAAATGCTAGATACATTTTAAATATAATGTATTTGTTTTTATATTTTTACACAAAATTTGAATAAGACAAACAATCAAATGTAATTTTTAAAAGTCAACAAATACTTACATTTTAAAACGGAGGGAGTATCTCTGTTGGCTGATCTTGCGTTTATTTACTATTCATATAGCAATACAGATGTCACCTACTGATCGCTACTTTTGCATGCTTTTAGCCATAACTACTAATATTACATCCATTAAACACGCTCGTCGATGACAACAAGTGTCCACAGAAATGTGTGACTTTCTGGCTAGTTGACTGAAGACCCAGATGAATCAGAGTCAAAACTAGCACTTTCCCCAAAAATAGCACTTTCCCCACCCGCAGACGCTGGGAAGTCGATTACTTCATCTAAATGAATTATAACTTCATCCAGCAACAGCGGGGTTGTATTTGGCTTTAATCTTGCTAATCTAGCTCGTGCTTTGTATTATTACTGAGTGCCTAACCTAAGTCTGTAGTTTTTTTTTATTTGTGCATTTCTTTTTTAAAATCTTCTTAGTACCATATGCTAAGTGCCTAAGTTTGATTATCACACAAGTCTGATTCATCCTCCATTATCATGCATTCTAGGAATAGAAAATACGGTTCTGGAAAATGTAAGAAGAAACAAAAACTAGAAAAAAGCAGCTCAACCTGAAAAGGGATCTTAATTTAAGCAACAAACTGCAGAAGTTAATGGTGTTGATTCGGATCCATGATGACGATGCTAACAATTCAATACATTTTGTGGCTCAAATTGCAATAAATTGATAAAAAATGGTGCTAATATTGTTCACGAAGTTAGTGGCCATAATTCTTTTCAACATGTATATTTGATTCAAGAACTTGGGATGCCCTTCATCCTCAAATGATTGATATTTTAGTGCAAAAGGATCCTAAAAGAAACTTATTTATTCAAAATACTAGAAGCATGATATGATGTTGTTTAGTAGAACATAGAATCAGTTGATACATGGAGTACTATTTTTACTTGTTTAACATTAATATTCAATACTTTTCTATGTACTAAAGTTATACAATTAACTACAAGTGTATTTGCACCATATCTTAGTGAATTTTCAAAATTTAGGGCCCCATATCTCATTTCGCACCGGGGCCCCAAATACTTAGAGACAGCCCTGCCTTCAATACAAAGTTCAGGGTTGGTTGCACCCATCTGTTTGGACCATAGTGTAAAATTCAGAAAATCTGTGGCAACCTGGTTCCTTAATTAAAAGACCGCTCAGTTATTTCTCTGCTAATGCTATACTTTTGTGTCAATTATTGCTTCTAAGTACCGAACTCCCATTGTCCTACCTAATACCACAACAGTTGGACATACTATGACGTCTTCAGGACCGAATCAGTGGCGCGCCTTCGGCGCCCTAGCATCTACTCCCTCCGTTCTTTTATGTAAGCATTCCTAAAGAGTACCCGCATCGGCGTCCGAGTACCTCATCCTTCGAGTATGGGGATAGCACACGGAACGCCCGCACCGGGTACGCTCTCGCCAACGCTACGCTCCCGGATGAGCCCGCATCCGCTACTCCCAAGAGATGTACGACCATCCGCTCCCTCCTCCACGCGAGCAGGCCGCGGGCCCCTCTTCCAATCACCAGCCTCTCGCGCGGGAAGAAGAGGAAGGCGTCGGCGCGGATCCGGGCCGAGGAAGGGGAGGGCGGACTACCACGCTCGCGTCGCCACCGCACAGGAAGGAGACGACGTCGATTTCTGTCCGTCGGCGACGAGAGCCGACGCGTAGCCGGATCCCATCCCCCGCTCCGCCCCGCTTGTCCCCGGCCACCGTCGAGGGTCGCGATCCGGCCACTAGATCGGAGACCCGACCACCGGACCCGAGACCGGCCGGCGCGCGTGCGAGGGAGGGCGACGCGGGGAAGGCGGCTCGGCTAGGGAGGCGAAGGGAGGGAGGGAGGGAGGTGGCCCGCCGGCGGCGGCGGCGCGTGCGGGGTTGGGGAGGTGGCCGTCGGCGGCGGCGCGGCGAGAGGCGGGCGAGGGCGGTGGAAGCGGTAGGGAAGGAGGCGACCGATGGTTGGTGCAGGAAGGAGAGAAAGGGAGAGAAAAGGGAAAGAGAGAAAAAGAGAAAAATGTGAGAAAAAGAGAAAAAAAGAAAAAGAAAGGAAAAGAAAGAAAGAATTGTAATTTTTTTGAATAAGAAATTTGGATGGCTAGAAGGGAAAGAAGTGAAAAGGAAAAAAGATGAGAGATGAAATGGTAGTTGGAGATGGTTAATAAAATATTAAGTAGTTAATATAGAGAATGGATATAGAGTATGAACGAATGTAGCAAAACTGTATATAAACGATAGAATCCTACTGATTAGAACGAAATATTCTTTTTAAAAGATAAAAATAGAGTATAAAAGAACAGAGGGAGGGAAGGACCATATTCCAGACTGCACATCGATCCATCAATCCAATCCTGACCGTGTATAAGCATGCCCTGAATCGGACGATAAGTGGAAAGTCCCAACTCCTCTCTACGCCTATAAAATATTGTCCCAAGCTCCCAGCTCGCTCCGCGCCGCAATCCCCAATCCGCCCTCTCCCATCTCGGTGCGCTGCAGCTCGAGCTAGGGTTTCGTCCTCCTTCCCGGCGACCGATCCCGATCCACCAACCCCCATGGCGGCCGAGGGCGAGAAGAAGATGATCACGCTCAAGAGCTCCGACGGCGAGGAGTTCGAGGTGGAGGAGGCGGTCGCGATGGAGTCGCAAACCATCCGCCACATGATCGAGGACGACTGCGCCGACAACGGCATCCCGCTCCCCAACGTCAACTCCAAGATCCTGTCCAAGGTCATCGAGTACTGCAACAAGCACGTCCACGCCGCCGCCGCCGCCGCCAAGGCCGGCTCCGACGACGCTGGCGCCAACAACAGCTCCGCCTCCACCACAACCGTCTCCGGTGAGGACCTCAAGAACTGGGATGCGGACTTCGTCAAGGTTGACCAGGCCACCCTCTTCGACCTCATCCTGGTAAGGACCCCATTCCTTTCTCCACCTCTCTCCGCATCGGGTCAAAGATTGAAATTTTAGATCTGGGATTGGTAAGGGTTCGGATGTTCCTCGGAGATCTGGATTCATTTGTGGTTGTAAGCGGTTACCTTTGTTCAGGTTATTGTGCATATATATTGATTACTCGATTGCGAAATAATATATTGCATTCCAGTGGATTAGCAGATGATTATATAGTCTAAAGTTGTGAACTTTGGCATGCTACTTTTGGGGCAAACTCATCCTCGCTAGGCTTTGTTGAGGGTCTGTGCTTATCATCCTTTTTGATCAACTGTTGTTATATGTGTAGACCAAACTTATGTTGAACCATGCAGATCTTGTGCCACGATGTGATCCTTCTGTAGCCATGTACTGATAAATTCCAACACGTTGTTTTAACATATAGGATCTCGACATGCCACGATGTGATCCTTCTAAATGCTTGCCCATCCTGTTACATGAGGTCACCAAACTCCATACAGGCTTTGAACAATTGATGAAATGCAAGAGCAATGCAACTTAATGCAGATAACAGGGCACTGAATTTTGTTTTCACTTACCATGAACATGTTTTAGTTGTGAAACTTGGGATCTTAAAAATTGATAGGAGAATGCAGATATGACATCTTAAATGATCAATTCTGGAAATGTTATTCTGCTTAAAATGGTATGACTACACTTGTACTAGGTTGAGCTGAACTGTTTTCGCTTCCTGATTTTCAGGCCGCAAACTACCTCAATATCAAGGGGCTGCTGGACCTGACCTGCCAGACCGTTGCTGACATGATCAAGGGCAAGACACCTGAGGAGATCCGCAAGACCTTCAACATCAAGAATGACTTCACCCCTGAGGAGGAAGAGGAGATCCGCAGGGAGAACCAGTGGGCATTTGAGTAGAGCTACCAAGACCTTGTTGCTTGGTGGGTGTGTAGTGTTTGTGGTACCTACTACCTTGCTATGCTCTGCTTTTAATTGTGTCCTGGAAATGGTTGTAAGTATTTTTGGGAGTCACTACAGGGTTTGTGAACTCACGATGGGTAAACTGATATGGCAGCTGGTGGTCAGTGCTTCTGAACCTGTTATTCTAGTTAACTATGACTATTAAGTGGCTGCTTCTCTAAGAGCCTTGATTTTATTTCTGTGCCGTGGTCTTTCTTCTGTGCCTGTTGAGAGGTTTCATTTCGTCTTGGTGCAATGGCCGCCTTTGGTTTGTTCCATTTGAGTCTTGGACTATGACTGGATGGGTGGCTTAGTGCCTAAGGTTGTGTTTGGTTTTGGAACAAGGTTGGACGGGACGGTCCCAATTCGTGTTTGTCTAGTTGGTTGGGACCATCCTTGTTTTCTGTTTGATGGGAGGGACAAAGTGGGATGAGAACGGACACCGACTTCCAACATTATGTGAGTTTCCACTACCAGCCATTAAACCATTTTGTTGAACACCATCCTGCATGCTTCAACGAGCATGTTCATCTACCCGGCCAAACCTACTCCGATGCTCCCAAGCAGCGCCAGCGAAAGCACTCCATGGTGAATTGTCCTCAAATGCTCCCATGCAGCGCCAGCGAAAGCACTCCATGGTGAATTGTCCTCAAATGCGGCTCAACGGTGAAATGCCCACTTTGTTGTGGTGCCTGTTGCATTCCTGACATTAAAGCGAACTAATCGGCCACAACAAACGAAGTGTCAGCCCCTAGTTGTCATCCGTTCGAACATAGCATGATGATGTTTCATAGGTTGGCTCGAGGATTGGACATCCCATTACTCGTGCCGTGCGTATTAAGGCTTTCATGACCTCGTGGTGGGTGTTAGCGGATTTTATGATTCGCTCAACCATAGGCTCTAGGGGTCGAAGCGAGGTGGAGAGAGGGTCGGGGCAAGGAGAAGGTGGTTGCCCTTGGATCGGATCTATGCACATAAATGAGACAGATTCATGATCTCTTTAACAAAGTTCCTCTAGTTGAATCATCGTTGTGTCGCGTTCCATTGCCGTGTTCTTCCGACGGGGGTCCGGACGGAATGGGCACCATTGGGGGCGTCCCTATGTGTGCACATACGGTAAGGTTGGGTACCATGGCCTTGGTCCGTCCGCTCTTTTTTGACTACTTTTAGGGTTTCTTGGTGAAGTAAAGAACATTTGGGTTCCACTCTAGGTCGAGCGGATCGCGGCATTCCGGACCCTTAGTCGAGGGTCGAGCGTGGCGGACGTCCCGACACCCTCACGGGGTCGAGCGAGGTGCCGTGGCTTCTTTGTTCCCTTAGCCGGTTTCGAGCCGAGGTATGCCCATGCCCCGTTCTTGGGCTGTCGTGGGCCTTGTCTTCAATGTCTTTGCTTTGATAATGTGTTTCCTAGATCGCCCTGTCCTTAGAGGGCGTTAATCTATGTCACGTGGCATCGCTAATATTTATGCCCGACAAGCGCCATCCGGCCATCGAACATGAACAAGATGACGAAAATGACGTCGTTCAAGTGGGATGGCCGGATGGCGCTTCGCGACTCGTTTTTGAGTGGATGACTTCGTCTCGGATCTTCATGTCCCCGAATCAAACAATCGCAAAAATGGGATGGAACCATCCCATCTCGAGACATCCATCGAACCAAACACTACCCAAGAGCCTCGATGTCATTCCCGTGCCATGTTGTGGTCTTCATTAACTATGAACTTGTTTGAGTGGTGATTCATTTTGTATTCATTAATGATGCTTGGGAACATCATTTGGATTCCTGTACCCTTATTGATCTTTTTGCAAATTATAAATTACAATGAATGCTTCATTTGGTGAGTTAGGCAAAAGCTTGTCTCGCACCTTCTCGTAACGCGTCCATCATTTCTAGATCCAATGACGGCAACCCGCGTGCTCGACCTGCTCTCCCCCTTCATCCGATCATCGCTGTCATCGTAATCGAGCCTCTACATAAGCTTCCACAAGTTGATCTCCTCGAGCCACACGTTGACGCCTTGTTCGACGTTCGTGAGACTATGAACCTCTACTTTGCCACCATCTTAGCAAAATAGTTTGTTGATACTCGTCGAACGACCGAGCCCAAGTTACCATTGTTGTTGGCTTTCATCATCCCCTTTGATTGAGGCAAAAGGAACAACTCCCCCTTGCGGAGATGTGGACGCCGAAACGTAACGGAGTGCTGCCCCACAAGGCTCGAGTTCAATGCGCCATGGCTACAATGCAAAGACCCGGATGCTTTCTCCACGGCAAGAACGAGGAGGAGGAGATCTACATTGTGCAACCCGAGGGGTTTGATACACGGGGATATTGGTCGTATCTATGCACCGACTTATATACCGTAAGAGGACGGTGTACAATTGTAGCACCTTTCCCCTTAGAGTATTCTAAGGTTTAATCGAATCCACGAGAGAACAAGCGGAACCTTTATTGATTATTAATCACTAACAAATTGCAATAGTTTGTGTGTATGAAAATGACAAGGATGTGAAATAATAAATGTTAATAAGGATGTAACAAGATAATTAAGGGTTATATCCTTAGGATTGGTTCACTAGCATGTAAATTTAATCTCATTGACTCGGATGATAAACTTAGTATTTTACAAGACATGGTGGTTTCGTTCACCCCGACTTCTCACATGCAATAGGCTATTAGCTCCCCACTTGTTTCTTGCACTATACGATGAGCGAAGCTTAATTGCAATTTACACTAATGATGAGAATAAATGGGTCCATCTTTATGATAATTGAATGCATCGCATAGACTGAATTCATCAAGAGAGTTTCAATGAGAATACGAGTTTTACATAGCTAGATCCCCGCACTAAAGAAGAGAATATGAGACCACTAACTCATCCTTCTATTGAACATGATGGAGGGATGAAGAACAACGCTGGAACGCGCACGTGCCGATCGACGCAACCACTATGCCGATCGGCGCGGACTCGCTTCCGGTGAATCCGACCGGTGTTCACCGTCTTTCGCCGTCACTATCCTGAAACCCTAGCTTTGTAGTGGTTATTATCTTCTAATCGTTGTCCCCTTCTTGTTGTTCTCTTTATCTTTGACGACCATGGCTTGGGCATCCATCGACTCCGACTTGTATTGGACTAGGCCATTCTCCTTCTCGGACAACGCCTCATTATTGGGCTTTCCTTGAGTGTGCCGACCGGCACAACCATAGTGCCAATCAGCACGACCCATCTCTTGGCCTTTTCTCCCCGCTCGTTGGCCCTTATCTCGCAATTGTCCTGTTTTACATCTGTTTCCCGAATTACATGCCAAAACAGAACAACTACGAATACTTGCAATTATGGGGCCAATTGTTAGCATAAATCACCAAATCAATACGTAAACATCCCTTTTTGATGGATAAAACAGGTATCTAGAAGCTGCCAACATACGAGCTCCGAGGCACTGGTCAAACAAATTCGACAAGTTCACTGGTCGATCGACCATTCATCAAATGCCGAGATGGGAAGCAAGTGAATGAAGGAAGAAAGATAACAAAACACGGTGTCAAAAGGTCAACATCATCTAAAACTCGGGTTGAAACCATGAGGGAGAGCTCCGTTTCGAAGGCATAGATGTGATAATGTATGAATGGATGAAACACATGGACATCACATGACTACAAATGGAAAAATGGAGGAAAATTTCTGATGCTGCCCTTTGGATGAGTATAGGAAAACTACAGGAAATTTAGATACAAGTTTTTGAGTGGATAGTGTGTTTCACTTAACTAATTATACTTCAAAATAAACTCAACACATATTATCCAATGTATGCAAGTTCCAGCCACTCGTTTCTCTCTCTTACCACAGCATTCGCTTTTCTCGTGCCTAAGCTCTCTCTCTCTCTCTCTCTCTCTCTCTCTCTCTCTCTCTCTCTCTCTCTCTCTCTCGTGATCATGCGAGTTGATAATTTATCTCATAATCTGCCTCGATCCTAGGTGTGATAGAAAAAAGGGAAACTAGTTGTTTTTGGTTTCTACTTTTCCTATGAAACCAACCCTTAGGAACGTTTCTGTATTTTTCCATAGGAATCTAATTCCTTCAATTTTTGTCGGTGTAAATACTAATGATTCCACAGGGCACTAATTAAAACACGCTAAACACAGGATTAGACTACAAAACACGGTGTTGTGCCGTAGCTGATTATAGCCTAGACCGGAGCAGCTAAATTAGGCCCATAAGAGCCCAAGACCGAAGTGTGGCTCGTATCGCTTAACTCCGCGGAAGGGTCGAAGAAATCACGCCTCACTCGACCCCCGAGAGAGGGGTCAAAAAGGTTTCGCCTCGCTCAACCCCGATAAAGGGGTGAAGATGCACTAGGCCTCCTAGTGGGTTTTGGTGATAAATGACAAATAATTAAAAACGCTAATGTGGTTATTAAGTCATTGTGCAGGACAACAAAGTGATACTATCCACAATGTGAGAAAGTAAACCCCTCAATTGAAAAGTGATCAAGTACTCAAAAGCAAAAGCTTCAAAGTTTAGATTTATAGCTTCTTGAGTATAGGTGTGCCAAACTATTAAGAGGGGTGAGACGATCTTACGTGCGAGGAAGAATGTGCTCTAGTTGCCTTCAAACAATTTGGAACCAAAACATCATTTCTCCAAAGATCAAAAAGCCTACCTATTTCCTATCTTTTCCACACACGACGAAAGTTTCGTCAGCTCCGGAGAGTTTGGGACGGAAGTACCAAACGCGAGGGAAGTACCGTTCCTAGAAGTTTTATCTTTGCTTTGAGTCATAAGGATGCCGTACTATAAAGAGGGATGCAAATCACGATCTTGGCAAAGAATGAAGATGTTCACAAAATTCAAGAAAAACCATCCCAAGCCTATTCTTTCGGGACCCATCGGAAGTTCCGGTGTGGCATGGGAAGTTCCGGTAGGCTAACGGAGAGTTTGAGCTCTCCGGAAAGCCATATCGGAAGTTCCGGTCCCCGGTACCGGAAGTTCCGGTAGGCTAACGAGAGAGTTTGAAGCTCTCTGGAATGCCATACGAAAGCTCCGGTGCGGCCCCGTTTTTCCAACCCTAAACCTAAGTACCGGAAGTTCCGGTACACCACCGAAAGTTCCGGTGCGGGCCAAAAAATCCGGATCTAACCCTAATCCGCCCATACCGGAAGTTCCGATATGCCATCGGAAGCTCCGGTGCGGGGTGTTCGAGACGAGGCTAATGGCTCTTTTTGGAGCTGTGGTATATAAGCCACACTCCGCCCCTCACTCACTCTCTCTTGCACATTCCAAACACACACACACTTGAGCCACACGCCACTCACTCCAAATCCTCTCCAAAAGCAAAAATTTCCATCCTTGAGTTAGGATTCGAGTGAGAGACTTTAAGCAAGAGTTTGAGAGACTTGGTTCCATTCTTGAGCATCTTCACTCCCGTCAAGCTTGCGATTTGGATTTGTTACTCTTGGAGCTTTGAGCTCCTAGACGGCTAGGCGTGCTCGTGAGCTCCCAACTTGTGTGGTGACGCCCGAGAAGTTTGTATTACCCGTCCCGAAAGGGACTTTGATAGTGGAAAACTCAATCTCAACCTTGGTGGTGACTTGAGGGACAAATAGGGTTGAAAGAAACCCGATCCTTGGTGGACTTTCTCAACGGAGACGTAGAGTCCTTGGTGGGCTTGAACTTCGGTGAAAATTCCCGTGTCTTGTGTGATCCCTCTTTTACTTTAGCGCTTTGTTGTTTACTTCACTAGGTTGCTTGTTAGTTTCCTTTTGCGCTCTTAAATTCCTAGAATTGCATAGGGCTGTGCTTTCCTTCTTGCAAACACTAGAATTGTATAGGGTTTCATTCCGCAAATTTATACCCTGCACCGGAAGTTCCGGTACCCTACCGGAAGTTCCGGTATTTGACGTTTTCGTCTTAGTCTTATCTCGCAGAAATTTTTAGGATCGCCTATTCACCCCCCTCTAGGCGACTTTCAATTGGTATCGGAGCGGGTATCTTCATTGAAGCCTCACCGCTTGAAGATTAAAGATGACAAATGACAAAAATGCAACGGCTAGTGGTAGTGGTAGTGGTGAAGTTCCACCTAAACCAATCGGTGAAGTAGGAAATGAAAACTCACCCGATGAAGCGGATCTCAAGGCAAGAAATGAGAGTGGTAAAGGAATTGCCAATGTTGGAGATGTGTTAAGTGCGTTGCCAATACGCTACAACAAGATGCCATATACCTATAGTGATGGAAAGGATGAGCACATTGGACCCGGCTCCGGAAGACTTCCCTATTTCGATGGTCAATATTTTGATCATTGGAAAACAAAGATGCTCCTACACTTGGATTCCATGCATCAAAATGTGAGGAATGTCACTCAAAATGGATTCTTGTGGGAATGTAGAAGCAAGCCAACCGCACCAGACTTGTTCAATGTAAGATGCAATGTGACGGCAGCAAGTGCTCTTGTGTCCGCACTTAGCCCCGCCGAGTATGAGAAGATAGCCGGATTGGAGGATGCTCATCAAATTTGGTTGAAGCTAGAATTAGTTCATGAGGGCATTGATAGTGTAAAGGAGTCTAAGTTAGAAGGGCTTAGAGAAGATTTTAACTACTTTGTCATGAGGTTGGAAGAAGGGCCAAAGGAAGCACATGAAAGAATGATGAGAATAGTAAACAAGAGAAGAGCACTTGGAGAAAAGGCATCGGATTTGGATGTCAATAGAAGGTTGCTACAAGCCTTGCAATCATGGGATGCCAACATAGTGTCCAACATAAGAGATAAAGATGGCTTTAGATATTTCACCACCGATGAAGTGATTGGAAAAGTGTTATCCCAAAAACAACAAATTGATCAAGGAAATAGGATCAATGCTTTGCTCAAGGACAAGGAGCGAGCTAGTGGGAGCAAAAGTGACCTAGCTCTAAATACCGAGCAAGAAAAGAAAAAGAAAGTGGTTGAGAAGAGCGATGATGATATGGCTCTCTTTGTAAAGAGGTTCAACAAGCTCATGTCAAAAAGGAGCTTCAAGAAGTATGATCAAGACAAGAGCAAATTAAGGAAAGCCAAAAACAAGTGCTACATTTGTAGAGACAAAGGTCATTTCATGGCGGAGTGTCCGGAGAACTACAAGAACAAGCAAAACAAGAAGGGTGACAAGAAGTACAAGAAGCATAGAAAGTATCGTCGGGGTGAAGCGCACATTGGACAAGAATGGAACTCCGATGGATTATCTTCCTCCTCCGAGTCGGAATCCGATGAAGAGAAGGGAGGCATTGCACCACTTGCTATTGGACTCACACCGACCAATACCTCCTTGTTTGGAAGCTTGACCGATGATGAAGATGACACCGGGCACAAATGCATGATGGCTAAGGGCTCCAAGGTAAATGTCAATGGGAGTTATCAAATTCCTAACATTTTTGACTTGTTGGACATCATTGAGCAGGAAAAGGAGACTAATGAGAGGCAAGGGGAGCTTCTTGAGAAACCAGAGGAAATGTTGTTCAAGAGAAGCAAATGGTGCTTGAACTTGAGAAGCTCCTAGAAGTTGAGAGGAAGAAAAATAAAGACTTGGTGAAGTCTCTCAAAGTGGTTGAAAAAGATAGTGAGACACTTAAAGTCACAAATGTGTCACTTCAAGAGAATTGTGATGACTTGCAAAAGACTCATGATTCTATTAAAGTGTAATTTGAGGAAATTAAGTGTAACACTACCTCCTCTCAATCTTTGTCTTGCCCCTCATCTAGCAATGAATGTGCTAGGTGGCACAAGGTTGATATTGAAGCTTGCACAAGAAACGTCAAGACCATTGATGACTTGAAAAAGCAAGTACAAATGCTTGAAGAACAAGCACAAAAGAAGGTGAAGGCCATTGATGATGTCAAGGCCGAGTATGCTAGAGGTGCATACACCAATGCAAGACGACCGCATGTGAAGGATGGCATTGGCTACAAGCAAGGCGGCAAGCACAATGCAAGAGTCAACAAAAATGGCACCGAATTCATCAAGTTCACCAAGGAGGGCGAATACCAAAAGAAGCAAGTCAAGAAGGAGAAGCAAATCAAGAACACTAATAAATCTTCTCTTATTTGTGATTTGCGTACTAATGTGCCTAACCCCTCTTGTGCTCTCTTTAACCTATGTGCTAATGAGAAACAAGCATGGTCGTGTCTATACAAAATATGTTGGGCCACGCAACAAGACCCACAAATCTTGTGTGTGGGTGCCCAAGGCACTTGTTACTAATGTTAGAGGATCCAAGCAAGTTTGGGTACCTAAAAACAAAACATAAATTGTTTTGTAGGAATACTCCTCCGGTGGCTCATCTTGGGTGGTGGATAGTGGTTGCACCAATCATATGACCGGAGACAAGAAAATGTTCGAATCATTTGAGCCAAGCAAAGAAAGAAATGAGTACATCACCTTTGGAGACAATGAAAAAGGCTATGTGTTGGGTTATGGTAACATTCCTTTAACTTTTCCGCATTCGCTTTCAAAGGTTATGCTTGTGGATAACGTTGACTTCAATTTGTTGTCTATCTCACAACTTTGTGGAATGGGCTACAATTGCTTGTTCAACGACAAGGGTGTGATTGTCTCAAGGAGAAGTGATGGCTCGATTGCTTTTGAGGGTGTGCTCAAAGGAAAGCTTTATGTTGTGGATTTTACCGCGGATAAAGCAAAACTTGACACATGCTTAGTTACAAAGTCCGACATGGGATGGTTGTGGCATAGAAGACTAGCCCATGTCGGTATGAGAAATCTTCACAAACTCCAAAAGGGCGGTCACATCCTTGGACTAACGGATGTTTGCTTTGAGAAAAACAAAATTTGCGAGTGCATGCCAAGCCGGAAAACAAGTTGGAGCACCACATCCATCCAAGAATATAGTAACAACAACAAGACCGTTGGAGATGCTACACATGGATCTCTTCGGTCCCATTGCCTACATTAGCATTGGCGGTAACAAATATGGACTTGTTATTGTTGATGATTATTCTCGCTTCACGTAGGTATTCTTTTTGTGTGACAAGGGTGAAGTGAAGGACGTACTCAAGACATTCTTGAAAAGAGCACAAAATGAATTTGAAGTGAAAATCAAGGTCATAAGAAGCGACAACGGTACCGAGTTCAAGAACACTCAAGTTGAAGAGTACCTTGATGAGGAAGGCATCAAGCATGAGTTTTCGGCACCCTACACTCCTCAACAAAACGGTGTGGCTGAAAGAAAGAACCGTACTCTCATAGAGATGGCGAGAACCATGCTTGATGAGTACAAGACCTCCGATCATTTTTGGGCCGAAGCAATTAACACCGCATGTCATGCCTCTAACCGGTTATATCTCCACCGACTTTCGAGAAAAACTCCATATGAGCTACTAACCGGTAAAAAGCATAACATCTCGTATTTCCGTGTTTTTGGGAGCAAATGCTTCATGCTCAACAAGAAACCCAATGCTTCAAAGTTCTCCCCTAAAGTTGATGAAGGTTTCTTGCTTGGGTATGGATCAAACTATCACGCCTATCGTGTATTCAACAAAACCTCCGGTTGTGTTGAAGTTGCACTGGACGTGACGTTTGATGAATCTAATGGCTCTCAAGGGGAGCAAGTTGTTATTAACAATGCATATGTTGAGGCTCCTAGACAAGCAATCAAGAGAATGGCTATTGGTGATGTGAGGCCGCAAGAACCGCAAAACGAACAAGATGAACCTCCTCCCTCAAGTCAAGACCAACCATGCACAAATCATGATCAAGTAGATCAAGATCAAGAACTTGGTAATGAAGATCATGCTCAATCACAAGATGATGAACCTACATCGCATGATCAAGAGGTTGAACAAGATGGCAGTCAAACAAGCTCACATCCACCACACCCAAGAGTGCACCAAAGTGTGCAACGTGATCACCCCGTGGAACAAATTCTTGGAGGCATAGAAAAAGGGGTAATCACTCGTTCTCGTGTTTGCAATTTTTGTGAATATTACTCTTTTGTCTCTTCTTTGGAGCCATTTAGAGTAGAAGAAGCACTCGAGGACTCGGATTGGGTGATGGCCATACAAGAAGAATTGAACAACTTCACAAGAAATGAAGTTTAGACATTGGAAGAAAGACCAAGAGGCAAGAATGTTGTGGGCACCAAGTGGGTGTTCCGCAATAAACAAAATGAAGACGGTGTTGTGACAAGGAACAAGGCAAGATTAGTGGCAAAAGGTTACTCACAAGTAGAAGGATTGGATTTTGATGAAACCTATGCCCCCGTGGCAAGGCTTGAATCAATAAGAATACTACTTGCCTTTGACACTCATCACAATTTCAAGTTGTATCAAATGGATGTGAAAAGTGCATTCCTCAACGGGCCAATCAAGGAAGAAGTGTACGTGGAGCAACCACCGGGCTTTGAAGATCCAAAGTATCCTAACCATGTTTACAAACTCCATAAGGCGCTCTATGGGCTTAAGCAAGCACCAAGAGCATGGTATGAATGCCTTAGGGATTTCCTTTTGAAAAAGGGTTTTGAAATGGGCAAGGCCGATGCAACCCTTTTCACAAAGCGTTTTGGCCATGATATCTTTGTATGCCAAATTTATATCGATGATATAATATTTGGTTCTACTAATCAAATGTTTTGTGATGATTTTAGCAAGATAATGACAAAGAGGTTCGAGATGTCTATGATGGAAGAGTTGACATTCTTTCTAGGTTTTCAAGTAAAGCAACTCAAGGAGGGCACCTTCCTATGTCAAGCCAAGTACACACAAGACATATTGAAGAAGTTTGACATGGACAAGGCAAAGCCCGCCAAGACACCCATGGCAACAAACGGCCATCTCGACCTCACCAAGAAGGACAAGCCGGTTGATCATAAGGTATTTCGCTCTATGATCGACTCCTTGCTTTACCTTTGTGCATCTAGGCCCGATATCATGCTTAGTGTGTGTATGTGTGCATGTTTTCAAGCCGCTCCTATGGAGTGCCACATGGTGGCCGTTAAAAGGATCTTGAGATATTTAGTGCACACACCCAACCTAGGGCTTTGGTACCCCAAGGGTTCAAAGTTCAACCTAATAGGCTATTCCATTGCGGATTATGCCGAGGACAAAGTGGATAGGAAGAGTACTTCCGGGACATGCCAATTCTTGGGTAGGTCCCTTGTGTCATGGTCATCCAAGAAACAAAACTCCGTTGCCCTATCCACGGCCGAAGTGGAGTATGTTGCAGCCGGTAGTTGTTGTGCACAACTATTATGGATGCGACAAACTCTAAGGGATTATGGTTACAAGTTGAACCGTGTCCCTCTCCTATGTGACAATGAGAGTGCCATAAAGCTAGCATACAACCCCGTTGAGCACTCGCGCACCAAGCATATAGATATCCGCCATCATTTCTTGAGAGATCATTCTATCAAAGGGGATATTGAAGTGAGCCATGTGAAAACCGAAAATCAACTAGCCGATATTTTCACCAAGCCACTAGATGAAAGCCGGTTTTGCTATCTAAGAAGTGAGCTAAATATTCTTGACTCTAGTAACGTTGTGTAAATGCGTGCACATCCGGTTGTTGTTTTAATCGTTTTTGGATCTTAAGTTGAAAATGCATGCTTTCGAAAATTATATGAGTGATTTTGAAAACTCTTCTTGGTTCTTGTCCAAAAGATCAAATCTTGCCAGAATGTGATCATAGCCTTGTTTGTTGATTGTGTACTGATCACATATTGTCAAGATGTCTCACTAGTCCATCAAAACTATCTTTGAAAACTCCACTCCAAAGGTCACCTCTTTCCTCCTCGTTCCACCCCCTACCGGAAGTTCCGGTATGGGTGGTTAGACTTCTTCGGCGTGTCCGGGGCTCTCGGTGTTTTTCCTAGTCGAAAGTTTCGGTAGGACACCGGAAGTTCCGACCGGAGGTCGAAACGGATGAACTTTTCCTTCTAGTCGGAAGTTTCGGTACCCGTACCGGAAGCTCCGACTGGGAGCTCACCTGTGGTGTCAAGCCCACACCGGAAATTTCGGTATGCTACCGGAAGTTCCGGTGCGGGGCGTTGACCTAGGGTTTGAGCCCGCATCGGAAGCTCCGGTAGGCTACCGGAAGTTCCGGTGCGAGGCAGCAAGTATAAAAGGGGGAGCCAATCCCCTTGAAAGGGACGGCTCCCATTTGAAAAACTCATCCACTTTTCTCCACCTCTCCTCCTCCACTTCGAATCCCAATCAATCGGAAGTGGTTCTCAACCTCCGGCGGCGATCTTCGGCAAGGTTCCTTCAAGCTCTTCCCTCGGTCATCTCCAAGCTTCCTAGCTAGAGGAGAAGGTATCTTTCCATACCCTTCACTTCTAGATCTAGGGCTTAATCCTTGAATCCCTAGGAGTACTTGTTGCTTAGATGAATTAATAGCAGTTCTAGGACACTAGCATGCTTCTAGGAAGTAAATCCTTTGGCTAGATGTAGTTTTTCGCATCTGCTAGGGTTAGGGTTGACCCCTACCGGAAGTTCCGGTAGGCTACCGGAAGTTCCGGTATGGGCAACCCTCCGACGGTTGAGGAGCCCGTCGGAAGTTCCGGTACTCGGTACCGGAAGTTCCGACAGGGAACCTCCCGTTAGCTTCTATTTAGTGCTCCTTCTAGTTATCGACATTGTGTATGTTGCTCCTTACACATGTATCCTCTTTTGTCGGATGACTCGTGGCAGGAAGGAAACCATTTCAAAGCGCCCACCTCAAAGCTACGCCGACTCGGACTCGGACTCGGACTTTGATGTGTCGAACCCTCGCCTTGCCAAGAGGCAAGCTATAGGAGCCGGTCCTCAGTCTTCTTCCCGTGGTCTTCGCCCCGGGAAGGGAAAAGGACTAGGCAAAGGAAAGGGCAAGAGGGCAGCAAGGAGACCTCCTCCTGCTCCGGTATCATGTGAGGATGAAGAAAGTGAGGAGGAGGCGGGTAATGTGGGCGGGGATGATTGGTTTCTCCCGATAGCCCGCAACTTGCAGGAGCATGTGAAGTATGAGCCGAGGACACCGGCTGTGAGTGGGAGTGTCGGATACAATGTGCCTTTCTACAGGGATGAAGTGCAGAAATATCGAAGCAAGTGCCCATGGATCAAGGCTAAGGAAAGGGGTGTGGATGATATAAGGTTTTGGGACCACACCCAAGCCGAGTGGTACAAGGAAGTTCTAAAACTCAAAAACAAAACCACTGAGATGAAATGGATCAAGTGAGACTGGATGGACCGTCGAATGATCCAATGTTCAACCAAATCAAGTTTGAGTGTGCAAGGAGAGACATGGTGGATCTCATGGGACTTGAGCATGGGTGGAATACCGAACTTTCTATGCCACCCCATGGCTTGAGTTCAATGAGGACTCTCAGGAGGATTCCATCATGCACTCGGACGCTTGATGGAAATCGTTTTCAGATCACCTATGTAGAGTTTGCTCAAGTTCTTGGTTTTGGTCATGCAGATGCAATGAAGAACAACGTAAATGTGTTTGATCCTCCAAATGATGCATCATTGGAATTCATGTATGACAGTCGTTACGACCAGCCTAAGGGGATGATCATTGGGACTCACTTTGGATTCCACCCCTACTATCGTGTCCCGAACAACATGTTCGTGTGGACCTTGGATCCTAAGATAGGGGATGCATCCTCCTTGCTAGCAACTGCCAAGACTCTACTGTGTGCTATGCGTCCCGGAACCGAGCCGTTCCGTGTGTTTGAGCACATTTGGACCTCTATCATCAATCATTCATACACTCACAAGGCCAGTCTTCCATTCTCACCATTCATCATGAAGATGATTGAGCATGTCACCGGAATCCACTTCATACATGACAGGAGCCATTCAGGACTTCGTCCCAAGAAGTTCCCTCTACTCCCCACACCTCGGGGATCTCCGGTGCGACAGGCAGCTCCTCCTCCTCCACCGTCAGCTCAGGCAGTGATGAAGACACGACACCGATGTCCGAAAGGTTTCCCGATCTTTCACGGTACAATTAACACTTGGGCATCTTCCGTAAATTTTACTTGAGACAAGCAACAATTTAGTGTGCTAACAGGGAAGCCAAGTAATATTTAACTTATCACCAATAATCTTTGATATTTATGCGGCCACCCATCAGGTTCTCAGATATAGTATTTTATCTTGCAGCCACGACAACAATTCCAGGAGACTAAATACCGTAGTATATTCAACTGGAATAAAATGCTTCCGACTGACCAAACCAACACGAACAGTAGCAACACAAGTATAATAATGCTGGACCAACTAATCTTGAAAGATGAATTCAGCACCAAATAACTTCTCTGATTAATACTCAAATAATAATACCAATAGATAGAGGGATCATCTTACAAAGGATGCAAACCAACCCTAGATAATTTTCTTCCACCCGTGTGCAACGACACGATCAGAAGACGAGGATCCGTGAAGAGATCCGAGGACGCACCCAGGAGATAGAATCCAGATCACGTTCTCCTTCTCAATCCTTGATGGATGGATAGATAATCCTTGATGCCTTCGCTGCGATATGGCTGATGGCGGCGCCACCTCGTCTCCAGAGGAGAAACCCTCGAGAGGAGAAAACACAAATGATCAAAACCTAACTGCTGCAGTGCAAGAAGAAAGAACAAAAGAAGTGTGCTCCGTATATTATGGTTGGTTCCATCCAAGTTGGATTATAAAAGGTATCAGCAAATGGCCGGATTATTTTAATATTTATTGGCATGAGTCTCTATGTGAGCCAGTTTGTGCTCATGTTGGAGTCAGACTTGAGTCTAGTTAGTATCTTTTTTTATTGTGGTTGAGTCGGACATTTGTATCTGAGTCTGAGTCGTAATTGGTGGCCTGTGTGCCGTATACTTAAGGCCACCGGCCATGTAATTAGATTAGGTTTTGATTATTGAGTGATTTGTCGAGGGTTCTCTTCCAGGCCAAGGGGTGGCGCCGCCATCCATCACCCTGTTGTGGGTACTGCTGCCGATCCTTGCTGGGATTATGAGGAGGACGTGATCAAGCTATGCCGCTTGGGTGCGGTCTGGATTTCTATCGAATCCTCTTCTTCTGATCATGGTCAATAGCTGTCCGTGAGTGGAAGAAACTTATCTTGGGATTGGTTGCACTTTTGTAAGCTGATTCCTTTTATTTATCCATTCTGCTATTATCTAGTTGGTTGAATAAGGTCGACCTAAGTCCCCTGCTGTCGCCGTGTGATACTGCATCTTGTCTCGGTTCTTGTATTTTGGGTATCTTAATCTGCGTTTGGTAATCCTGCTCCTAATTATGTGTGTCAGTAAACTTGTGACTGATGTTCCATTGGATACGATATTACTTCTACCACATTCTATATTGAGATACTCTTATTCCTGTCATGGAACACATCTAGTTGCTGCCCTGGTTGACAAATCAATATCATTTCATGGTGGATCTGTTGTGAGGTTTCTCCATTGCTTGGAATAATAGACAATTATTCCGTGTTAATAATTGTGCTGAAATGCCAATTGACACATATTGATATTGTTCAATTTGAAATACTTTTAGTCTAAGAATAAATTGTTTACTAGCTGCTAAGTACCGTGAAAGATTGTGACACATCCTCGGACACCTTGCCGTGTCTTCATCAGGCAGCTAGGGATGCTCTCGCTTCTTCATCTCGCCGGACTCGCAGCAAGTCAGGCTTTATCAGCTCGGTCCTCCGGACAATCTTTTGCACGTGCAAGGCCAACAGTGAGGACATCTATGAGATGAGGATGGAGCAGCGGCGTATAAATGAAGGTCATCATCGGTACCTTTCTCACCTTGCTCAGCAGCAGCAGCAGCCGCCTCCTCTTTCCTTGGATCTTGCTCCGATTGTACCGCGGCAGTGGGAGGACCCTTGGGCTCCTTATCAGCAGGCCGCAGGCGTGGCAGCACAGGCAGCAGCACAGGATGTTGAGGGCAGTGGGACCGAGAGTGAGGAGGGTGACAGTGCGGAGGATGTCCCGTCAGCCACTGCTACCGCTCCTCGCTACACCATGCAGATTCCGTCTCGGGAGAAAGGCAAGGGTGTGGCAAGACCTGATGATGATGATGACGAGAGCGATGGTGAGGAAGAAGACGATGAAGATGATGATGAGGGATTCCTTGGGCGTCTCCGTTCTTTTCTCTTTTTGGTGATTTGTTGCCAAAGGGGGAGAAGAAATTTCTATCTATCTTTATCTTTTTTTTTTGTTTTACCTTGTGATGGACTATGTGATGGACAATATTTGCTATGTTTGAACAATGAATGTGTGTAATGTTAAGACTTGGTTTATATTTATCTTGTGGTTTGCTTTATGATATGTATGGCGTATTGTTGTTTCTCTTTTTAGTTGCATTTGTGTGAAGATAAAATGTCATATTGCATTGTGTCGTATACTTGCCTTATGGGTATACAAATGATAAAGGAATGTATGCGCAGAGACATGGTAACAAGTCAATGAAGATTGAGGTGATGGAGATAGCGAATAGACCAGTTCTTGACCGGTGCTGGGATGACAGAGGATTCTATATACCGGTATGGAGATCAGAGCGGATACCAATACCGGTATGTGATGACTTGAGAAGCAAGTTAAGGAATAATTCATAGTCTGTTAGGACTCGAATCGATAAAGAAAGCTAGAGATAGAGTTTCCATATATGTAATCCGTGTAATCGACTAGGACTCTACATGTAGCTCGACTCCCTTGAAATATAAGGCGGAGCATGGACCCCCGAAAACTCTCTCGAGATCTTGCAATTAGCAAATTGCTAAAGGCAATACATAACAAACAGGATGTAGGGTATTACTCTCGATCCGAGGGGCTCGAACCTGTCCAAAATCACGTGTTCCTGTGTGTTTTGTGTGTTGCACCATCGAATTCCACGCTCGTGAGGGACCGGGTAGTACTAGTGCCGAGTTTAAGACTCGACATTTGGCGCGCCGGTAGGGGTCCCGGTGAGTTTCCAGCGAGTTCGATGGCCTCTTCGTTCATCGTCGACTTCGAGCCCGGCTTCAAGATCCGCTTCGGGTCCCTCGACTTCGAAGCCGATTCGGTCGGAAAACTGCTTTTGATGAATCCGACTCGTTGTCGGGCCGCAGCTTCGAAGCGCGTTCACCTGCCACGGTTGGCACCTTAAGCTCGGAACTTGGCGGATCTGATGCAGCTTTAGCGCGAACAATCGGACCGCTCGCGTCTCGGATTGGAGCCCAATCCGAAAAGATGAGTCGCTCTTGCGAGTTTGTTGATGACTTCGAGGAAGAACATCCAGTCTTCTTCCAAGTGTTCATGACAGGACCAGTCATTCGCCAACTTACTCATGAGGAAGCTGCTGAAGAAGAAGCAAGGCTGGCGAGAGAAGAATCTGATCGTCGGTTCCGTGAAGAAGAAGAAACAAACGAGAGATGAACAACCTCCACAACCTTCAGCTGCAAATCCGCGCGCAAATGCTGCTGATCGAGCCGGAGGAAGCGTTCCCGCGATCGCTCCCCAGCCACGGGCCCGTTGCCGGACCGGTCCGGAGATCCGGAAGAAGCGTCCCCGGGATATAACAGCCGACGTGGGTGTCGTAGTGGAAGGCGACATCGTTCTTCGAGCGAGCTTTGGATTTGAGCTCCATGGAAGTGGAATTAAACGGCGCTCGGGTCTTCACGTCGCCGGTTCATAATATTGCGGGAGTGAAACAAATCCTCGAGACAATACCGGACGAAGTCTTCAATGCGACACCGGGGTTGCAACGCGCTCCGAATTGGGTAGATGCGGCTGCTCTACAAACAAACCAACTCATCCATGACAGGTCGGAATCTTCAAGCCGCTCGCGTTCTCGCTTAGAGCGGCCTATGAGAGCTCGGTCCGAGGAGCTTCTTCCGGAGGAAGGCTTGGGCCTCGACACACCCCGATCGCGGATGCACATGAACGAGCCCTAGACCAAGATTTGCGTGTACCGCTTAATGGCAACCGGGACGCTCGTAATGTCCTCATTGATCGCCATGCGAGAGAGAACGGAGGAACGTCGGAGACATGAAGAAGATGAGAGGCGTCGCACCGGTCATGTGGATGATCGTCCGCGGGACCCTGCCCCGCCTCGCCCGCATGTGACTAGTTCGTCTCGGCGTGGACCGGCCGCTCGGCGCCGCCTCCCGGTGGAAATCCTCCGCGCAATGACCAGCGAGGGAAAGGTAGTCGATATGCTCATCGGGATGACCGGCCAAGACGAGATAATCGCCGTGATACCGGGGGTCGAAGAGAACGCGACGACGAGGGACAGAGACGGGGAGCCTCGACATGACACTAATGATCGCTAGGCGGCGCCTCCGCCTCCGCCCCCTCCTTCCCAGGACCGCACAACCAACTAACAATGATCGTCGGGATGGACCAGGAGATAGGTATCAAGATGATTGTTATTATGACTACTACGATGATGATAGAGATCGTAACTATCGGCATTACCCTCGCCGACGATCCCCTTCACCGGTCCGGACCGGTCCGGAAGATGACGAGTACTCCGTGATTCCCGCCTTCACGCGAGATTTGCGCATTTGCAAATACACTAGGGGATTTTAGCCCGGGGTCATTGATAAGTATGATGGTAAAGCACCTCCTGCTGAGTGGCTACACATGTATACCACCGCTATCCGGTCGGCGGGAGGAGATACATTTGTGCTAGCCAACTACCTTCCCATGTGCATGGAGTAGGCTGGACGGTTATGGCTGCAGCCCCTGCCCGAGAAATCTATTTCTTCTTGGGGTGACCTCACCAAAAAGTTCGTAGAGAATTTCCAAGCGACTTGTGAGAAGCCAGGGAATTACTTCGACCTCAATAGGCTAAAGCGAAGCTTGACGAACCTCTTACAGATTTCATCGAGCGCTTACGCAACAAGAAAGCCTTAATCCCCAATGTTCCCGATCGGTAAGTAATTGTGGCGTTTCAAGTCGGCGTTCGTAGTGAAGCCTTAGTTCACAAGATTGGAAGGCTGAACCGAAACTTGACCATGACGGCGTCGAGTGCTTCAAGATAGCGAGATGATTATGCTGCTTGGAGAATCAAACATGGTCAATTTGCGTGGGAACAAAGGGAAGGAACCGAAGCATGACCAAGGCAACCGGTCTGGATCCAAGAACAACAACAAGCGCAAGGCTGATCACCTTGTTGCGGCTGTCGACCGATCTCATGGAGGAGACCGGCCGCCACCTCCTAAGAGAGGTCCAAGAGAACGATTGTTATTCGAAACACTTCTAGAAGTCCCTTGCATGATTCATAATGGGAATCATAAAGCCAAGGAGTGCTTCCTATTAAGGCCGTTCGCTCGGTTCGCTTTAAAGGTCGCACCCTGATCTGCTCATTGGAATCGAGAGAGATGACAAGGGCAAGGACAAAGAACACGATGACAATGGGGATGATGAAGGTTTTCAAGAACCGGCTCGAGAGGTGAACATGGTTTTTGGAGGCCCGGACGCTTACGAATCGAAGAGAAAGCAAAAGTTGGCGTCTCGAGAGGTTAATGCCGTCGCTCCTGCTACACCCGAGTACTTACGGTGGTCCGAAGTGCCCATTACTTTCAGCGGAGCTGATCATCCCGAGGTATTGCCAAAAGCTGGTAGATATCCGCTCATCTTGGCCCCCATAGTTCACAAGGTGCGGTTAAAGAGGACCTTCATTGATGGCGGGAGTTGCCTGGATATCTTGTTGGCCAAAACTCGCCGCAGCTGATCATTGATGGCGGGAGTGGCTTTTACGTAGCTGATTTGGAGCGCAGCGTTTCACCGTTTCATGGTATAATACCCGGGTGGAATAGCTATCCTTTGGGACAGATTTCTCTGCCAATGATCTTCGAGACGAAGGAGAACTACAAGAGGGAGAATATTATCTTCCGGGTGGCTGATATTGATTCAGCGTATCATGCGATACTTGGAAGGCCTTTGGCAAAGTTTATGGCCATTCCGAATTACCAATACTTGATGCTCGAAGATGCCAGGACCAAATGGACTTTTGTCGTTTCGAGGCGACATCAAGACCGCTTACGCTTGTGAAGTACATAGCACCGAGTTGGCCTCTCGGACCAATTCGGAGGATGAACATCGAGAAATCGGAGAAGCAACCGAGGCTCTAGAAGTCCGGGCAAGGCTCGGAGGATGAAGTTCCGATCAAGAAGGTTGCAAAGGAGAAACTGAAGGCCGATGCGGTGGTTTCCAAAACTATTCAGCTTGATGAGTCGGACCCCTCCAAGGTCACCCATATAGGGGCAGACTTGGGGGATAAATAGGAAAGCGCGCTCATTTTTTCCTCCAGGAAAACAGGGATATCTTTGCATGGCAGCCTTCCGACATGCCGGGTGTTCCTCGGGAGAAGATTGAGCACGCACTCGTTGGTGCGTCCCGATGCGAAGCCGATTAAACGAAGCTCCGAAGATTTGCTCAAGACCGCAAGGAAGCTATTAAGAAGGAAATAACTAGGCTATTAGCAGCTAAGTTTATTAGGGAGGTGTATCATCCGGATTGGCTTGCCAATCCGATTCTTGTACCCAAAAGGAATACTAAAGAATTAAGAATGTGTGTCGATTATACCGATCTCAACAAAGCTTGCCCCAAAGATCCTTTCGCGCTGCCTCGAATTGACCAAGTTGTTGATTCGATCGCTGGCTGTGAGCGTCTTTCTTTTCTTGATGCTTACTCAGGATACCATCAAATACCGCTAAGAGTTGAAGATCAAATAAAGACCGCATTTATCACCCCCTTTGGAGCATACTTGTTATATGACTATGCCTTTTGGATTAAAGAATGCTGGAGCTACATATCGGCGTGGTATACAGCGTTGCTTGGATTTGCAATTGGGAAGGAACGCGAAGCTTACGTTGATGATATAGTGGTAAAATCTCGGAAAACCGAGGATCTTCTCTCCGACCCGGTAGAGACCTTCGATGATCTGCGGAATTTTTCCATGAAGCTCAACCCTGGAAAATGTGTATTTGGAGTTCGCTCCGGGAAATTGCTGGGCTACTTAGTGTCATGGCGAGGCATTGAAGCCAACCCGGAAAAAATGCGGACAATAATCGACATGAAACCTCCGAGTTGCTTGAAGGATGTTCGGAAGCCGACGGGTAGTATGGCGGCTCTTAGCCGTTTCATTTCGAGATTGGGGGTTCGTGGACTTCCGTTCTTCAAGTTGCTTAAGAAGCAAGATAAGTTTGAGTGGACCAATGAGGCGCAGGCTGTACTTGATCAACTCAAGGAATACCTTAGCAATCCTCCGGTATTGGTGCCTCCAGAGCCAGACGAGACCATCCAGTTATATATCTCCGCAACAACCCATGTGGTGAGCACGGTTCGGCGGTTGATCGGAAGGAAGAAGGACACACTGCAACTGGTGCAACATCCGATATATTTTGTAAGTGAAGTAATTACTGAATCAAAGATACGATATCTCCGATTCATGAGAGTTAATATATGCTGTAGTGATAAGTTCTCGAAAGTTGAAGCATTATTTCCAAGCGCATCCTATTGAGGCTAAGACTGGGTTTGCCATTGGAGATATTTTCCGAAATCGAGAAGCAATTGGCCAAGTTGCTAAGTGGGCTATAGAACTTGGTCAATATGAAATTATGTTTTCTTCGCGAACGGCTATTAAGGGACAAGCATTAGCTGATTTCATAACAGAGTGGTTAGAGACACAAGTACCGCAGGAGATTCAAGCACCGGAGTATTGGGAGATGTTCTTTGATGGGTCCCTGCAGCTTTCGAGCGCGGGGCTGGGGTTGTGCTTCTCACCCCGCAAAAGGAACCACTCGGATATGTGTTACAAATGCATTTCCGAGCTTCCAACAATACAGCGGAATATGAAGCTTTGCTTCATGGGCTTAGAGTAGCCATTTCGCTAGGAGTCCGACGATTGGACATATATGGCGATTCGATGTTGGTGATAAGTCAAGTCAATAAAGCGTGGGATGCTCATGATGATCATATGATCGCTTACCGTCAAGAGGTTCGGAAGCTTGAAGAAAAATTTGATGGTTTGCGGTTTTCTCATATACTCGCGCGGAAATAATTCTACTCGCGGATGAGTTAGCCGGACCGGGATCTTCACGACGAGCAGTTCCACCTGGTGTTTTTCTTCAAGTATTAGATAAGCCATCCATCAAGATGGAGCGCAAGGCTACTATTTCGGAGATTACGGATGAAGAAGCTTTGAAGGATCAGGTGGAGAAGGCGGTCTTGAAAGACCAGTCCGAAGGAGCGGTCTTACCGGTTAAGACAGTGAGCGGAATCAATACCGACAATATTCGGCCACTTGACGTTATTATTATTGATTCTGATTGGCGTACTCCGTACCTTGATTATCTTCGATCTGGTAAAACTCCACAAGATAAAGCGGAGAAGCAAAGACTGGAGGTTCGAGCGCGACGTTATTTGATTCTTGAAGGGGAGTTATATAGGCGAGGAGTTAATATTTTGGTGAAATGTGTATCTGTTTCGATGGCATTCAATTGCTGGAAGACGTACACAAGGGTATTTGTGGAAATCATGCTTCTTCAAAGACTCTAGTTGGGAAGGTGTTTAGACAAGGATTCTACCGGCCTACGAGCAGTGGATGATGCGCACAGAGTGGTCAAGAGTTGTTAGGGATGTCGGTTCTTCGCCGGACAGCCTCATGCTCCAGCTCACGAGTTGCAATTAATTCCAATGACTTGGCCTTTTTCTATTCGGGGGCTGGATATAGTTAGACCTTTTAAAAGGGCGCCGGGAGGATTGACGCATATTTTTGTGGCAGTAGATAAGTTCTCTAAGTGGATTGAGGCTGAAGCTGTTACTAGTACGACTACGGCCGGAGCGATCAAGTTCCTGCAAAACATATTTGTGCGCTTTGGGGTCCCGCTCGATATCATTACCGATAATGGGCCTCGGCTTACTTCAGAATTCTTCAAGGATTATGCTGAAAGTTTGGGAATCAAGATACAATATGCGTCGGTGTCACATCCGCAAAGCAATGGACAAGTGGAACGAGCTAATGGAATGATTTTGACCGGTCTTAAACCTAGAATTTTTGACCGTTTGAAGCCGTATATAGGAAAGTGGGTTAAGGAATTGCCCTGGGTGCTTTGGGGACTGCGCACTAATGTTAGTCGGGCTACGGGGCAATCTCCTTTCTCTTTAGTGTATGGATCCGAAGCCATGCTACCTACGGAAGTGAATATGGTGTCAGCTCGGGTACAATACTATGATGAAGAGAAATATGAAGATCAGCGCCAAGTTGAATTGATTGCTGCGAAAGAATTGAGGTATCGGGCCTTGATTCAAGCTGCAAAGTATCATCAAGGATTGCGTCGTTATCATGATCGCAATGTTCAAACACGGGAATTCCAAGTAGGAGACTTGGTTTTTCGGAAAATTCAGTCCAACAAGAACAGGCATAAGTTGTCACCGATCTGGAAAGGAGCTTTTACTGGTTAAATCGGTCTCCGGACCGAGGGCTTATAGGCTTATGACCTTATAAGAAGAAGAAATTCCAAATTCTTGGAATATTGAACAACTTCATCGTTTTTATACTTAACAATACTTCTTGTAAAATTTTCCTTTTCATATTATGATAAAGTGATTCTGTCTAATGAGAATGTGTTTGCTTTTCGTGTCTCAATATTTTAATTTTTAATTACATTATCGAGCCGGAGGGCTGCTGTGTTAAGAGCGATCTGCGATATTGTGCTATTCCCGAACAATAAGACCAGTTATATAGTCGGTGGACTGCTCGTATTGAGAGCGATCTGTTTCTTTTCGGTTTAAGACTGGTATGTTCAGGAAGGGAAATAATATAGCATTTTTCTTATGAATATTGAAGCTAAAGCTGCAATGAGAGCAGTTTGTGAAATTTTAACTTTTTCGCAGGATTATGTGATCTTGTTAAAGTAAGCTATAACTATGAACCTGTGCTGATTAGAGCCAGAATTTAATCATAGTTAGTTTCAGCTGAAATAACTATCAAATCTTGGGCAGAAAAGTTAATAAGTATGATAGTAAAACCAGTATTCATATAGAAAAGAAATCACCATAGTACGATGATCAAGATGTTTGATTACAAAAATAAGATGGCCCTAATACAAAATCTAAACAGCAGGACCGCTGGAAGTACCGGTATCACCGGTCTTAGGATTTTCTTCGAGTCTATCATCCAACGTTTCTTCAGAATCGGAAGACGATACTCGGCAAATCCCTATCAAGATCTTCAAATCTGTCTTCAATTGTTTGCCTAGCGGCGACCGCTGCATCCCGAGCATCTTGATCCAAAGCAAAAGCTGCCGGCGCCGTGTTTAGAGGGACGCCTCGTTGGATCAAGGGGAACATCCTCTATCAACTCCGAAACGGTGCCAATGAGTGAATTCTTCAGCTCGTTGAACCGGTCTTCGGCTAGTGTCGGGGTGGGCGCCATCCTTGATAAAATTGAAATCACATTCTTCGACCGAAGTCCAAGACCGGATTATAGCGGCGATGTGTCCTCCTCCGAAGCAGCAACCATCTTTGAATGTTCTTTGATTCTTCTAGGGATCGCCCGGATAGCGGACTCAAGATCTGTCTCATTGGGATCAATAGTTTGACCACCATTGAGATACTTCGGAGTACGCACCGTGCTCTGCAGTAAGTTCTGAAAAAACAAGCACAAATTTAAGAGAAAGAGCCGGTATTTTCAGAAGGATGACATAAGAGCGAACAAAAAAGATGGGACTTACGCCTGTGTTTGATCTCAACAGCTCCGAATCTGCCCTTGATGTTCGTGTTTGATTCTCTCAGCTTGGCTTCAATTTTTAGCAAACGCTGAATCTCGCGATCTTTTGCCCGGAGAGCAAGTTGAGCGGATTCTTGGGCAGTCCTCGTGGCGCTTTCCTTGTCCGCTTGCGTTGATCTTGCTGCCTCTAAGGCTTCGACTAATTCAGCCTTCAAGCGAGCGTTCTCGGTATCCAGCATCTTGTTGGAGCGAAGCGTTTGGGCTAAGATACTATCTTTGGCAGTAAGCTCGCCTTCGAGTTCTCCAATCCGCGCCGCTTGTTGCTCTTCGACACGAGAACCTTCTTCAAGTGCCTGCACTTGAGCAGCTGCCTTTTCGATAAGGATTTCTTCAACTTTTTTGTGAGCAGCAACAAGATTCTCGAGCGCTGAAGTCAAGAGTGGGACCGCTCGGGAAGGGAGGCGGTTGGGAAAAATATGGAATATATAGGAAAAATCGAGAATATTACTCGATTAACTTGACGGAGCCTAATGATTTCTTGCCGGCGCTCTTCCATCATTCGATGGATGTTTTGCAAATTGGCCTCTCTTTTCCGAAGATCATCTTCCTTGGCCTTCGGATCGGTGGTCTGCGACTCCAGTTCAACCAATCGCTCTTGATTGGTGCGGAGCTCCTCCCGTAAGCGAGCGATGATAGCGGTTTTGGCTTCGAGCTTTTGTAGAGAACCTAGAGAGAAGATTGAGAAAGTTAATAATTAAAAAGCGATTGCCCAGAGAGATTTTTGAAGCGAGAGGATATACCTGGCCGGATTCCGAGAAATTCCTTAAGGCCTCTTCTTCTTGGAGGGCATCCCATTGAGCTGTGGCGGTAAAAGTTCCGCTCCGTTCGAACTGTCTACCTCCACGTCTCCAACTACCATTTTAGCCAGCTTTGGTTCTCCAGGAGATTTACGTGTTGTCCTAGACCGGCGAGGAATTTCTTCCGTCCATACCGGTCCCAGTGATAGTTCCGGAGGAATCCGGAATAAGGTGGTCCGGGGAGGAGGATTACCGATAGATGGGCTTTCAACAAGGGTAACCTGCTCTTCGGTTTCTTCATGCGAGGCGGCAGGGGGTTCCTTTGTGGGTGCCGCACTCGAGTTTCCGTGATTGAAGCGAGTGGGAGCGGAAGCGGGGCCACTCGAGTTTCGTGTCGGAGAGGAAGAAGCAGGAGTGGTACTGGTTTGAGAAGCGACAGGAGCGGGACCAGTCCGAGATGCGCTAGGAGTTGAAGCGGAAACACCACCGGTTGGAGCAAGTGGAAAAAACTTTACTTCTAAAAAACTAGCTATGCTAGATTGGAAGTTAGAAAGGATCCTGCAAGCAAAAAGCGGATGTGGTAAGATTGGGGCAAGGAGTTTTGGCAAGTGTAACAATTCAAAAAAGAATTAGCAAATATAAAAGACTTACGAGGAAGCTTTCTTGAAGCCGATGGAGGTCTTGATCTTCTTGGATGGACCTTGGGTGTCCCCACCACTTCTCTCTGCAGTCCATTTTTCCGCCTGGATCGACTTGCGGAATTGGAACTATTTCCCCAGCATCACCGGAACCGGTCCGGTGGCCATATCGGGACCTCTTAGGGACTTTAGATAAGGGATCGACCGAGGAGGAGATACCTTGAGTCTTTCCCAAGGAAGCTTCAAGAATGGCCGGAGCTGCTCGGCGATCTCTTTCGACAGCCTTCTTCTTCGCGTCGTTGATCTTCAAGCTTTTGTGCCTCCGAGCGAGTATCGCCGGGAGCAGCGGAAGAAGTAGCAGGTCCGCCAATGGTCAAGCAAGTAGTACGTTTTCTTGTACTAGGAGCTTGAACCACGGCCCCGGACGTGGTGATTTTTGGAGCAATGCTCGGGAGGTAGAGGGAAGGACCGGTCCGAAGGCCTCCGAGTCGGACCGGCTTGAACAGCCTAGGGAGTGGCATTATTGGCATAATCTTCTCCCCAAGTATCATTGGGAGGAAGAGGAGGATGACTCCTGTAGTTGTCCATTTTCCGTAGTTGTGAAGATTGAGTTTTCATGAGAAAATGATGGTAACAAGCGACAAAGATTTGAAGAAACAGAAAGAGATACTTACAGGTCATGAGGATTGCATGAACCGAAAGCCGGACCCACTCTTGTGCATCCGGATAAATCTGGTTTTGGCTAGAGCATTTGCTTGATGCGAGCTTCTAATCGCTCTTTGTCACGAAGCGTGGTTCCATCCAAAGGCATAGCGGTGTCTTCGTCAAAGCACCAAGTTGGATGCTCTTGCCTTTTGAGAGGTTGAACCCCCGCACTATGAAGCTCCGAGAGAACTATCTCGGCAGTAACACCTCCGACGTTCTTCAAGTATTTAATGCAAGCTAGGAGCGCAAGAATTTCGTTGTCTTCTTTGAGCTTTTCCCTAGTTTCCGCGGTAGGGAAATTCTTGGCTACCTTAGCGCCGAAGGCGGGAAGTGCTGGTCGGGGATTGTCGCAGAAAAACCATCCGTTTTTCCAATGGGCTATGCTCTTGCTCAAGGACAGAGAAAAGTATTCATCTACGTTCCAGACATTGGATTCCTACTCCGCCAACCGCAGCTTGGCGGTCCGATGAAGGAAGTGGGCGAATTTGGAACAGTACTCGGAATAGCTTGAAGTGCGGGAGAACTCCAAGAAAAGCTTCACACGTATGGATGAAAAAAGCAATTTGTAGGATGGAGTTAGGATTGAGGTTCACTAACTCCCATCCGTAAAAGAAAAGAAGTCCTCTCGAAAAAGGAACAGCAAGGGAGATCGAGGCCGCGAAGGAAAAAAGCCTTGAAAACTAATTGTTGAGAATCATCTATTCCCCATGGGATTTGGCCAGGAGAAGGGACGCTCCAATTCGGAATGGGTTGGGGAGGAAGATATCCGTCACGAACCGCCTCATTGAGGGAGGTTTCGGTGACCTTGCTGCTACCAAGGTCCCGGATACCAAAAGGAAGCCGATTGCGAGGAACAGAGGAAGAAGATGCGGGGATGGTGGCGGATTTCTTCTTGCCCATCTTGAGAGATGGAAAAGGAAACCTTGAGATTGGTTAATGCGGAAGAAGAGAGCAAAAGAACAAAGACGAATGGCGGGCGCGTATGAGCTTTCGGGAGCAGTGGTTGACCTAGGTCGACCATTCGTCTCTTTTTATAAACACTGGATGGGCCCGGGGCTGAAAAGTTATTGGGCTATTTTGACAGGCCCGATGGATTTCTTATTGTCGTAACTATGTAATTATGACCTAACGGCCATAAGGATATTAAAGATCTGATAATTGTGTTTATTATGGCCTAACGGCCATAAGGATAAGCCATCGTGGTTTTTGTGAATAAATAAGTGGTCTGAAATATGTTAATTTCAGATTAAAATTAAAGTAATGCTAAGTTTTATAATTTAGCGAGTATGAAAGAGTTAGACTTTGTTTAACTCAAGGATAATGGATGCCTTAGGCTGTGGGTGTTAATCATCCAGCTGATCATAGGCCTTGGAGACTCGAGTCGATGTGAGAATATGGGGAATAAACCGGTCCGATCAACCAGAATCTTTAGTTAAATGTGACATGACTGGTCAAACCGGTCTCGAAAAATGTGTTCTTGGCAGAAATTGCTAAGAGGAATATGGTTTCATGGGAGACAGTAAAGTATAGTCTCTCCAGTAAAGACTCTTGCATTATTTGCGACCCTTAAATGATACAAGAGTCGGGGCTATACCTAATTAGGTGCACCTGACCGGTGCACCGTATTTAAGAGCGGTCTATAACGATCGCAGGAGATGGAAATTAATGGAAAGATAAAAGGAATGATTGCACATCAAAGGAAAATAATGAAGAATCAACGAGTGGACTCTTGCATTATTTGAAAGGAGTTCAAATGATCCAAGAGTCGGGGCTACACTCAATTGGGTGCACCTAGTCGGTGCACCGGGAGAAGAATTACCTAATTAGGTGATATGAAGGATAAACATACCAATTTTTTGGCTTTGTAAACAGAGCTTCGAAGATAGAGGATTTATTGCAGCAGATTAGAGTTCTTTTTAATTTTACCATAGAATCAAGACCAACATGCAAAAGACTGGTCGGTCTTATTCAAGGTCAAATCAAAAATTACTCGGGGCTACTGTCGTATACTTGCCTTATGGGTATACAAATGATAAAGGAATGTTTGCGCAGAGACATGGTAACAAATCAATGAAGATTGAGGTGATGGAGATAGCGAATAGACCGGTTCCTGACCGGTCCGGGATGACAGAGGATTCTATATACCGGTATGGAGATCGAGCGGATACCAATACCGGTATGTGATGACTTGAGAAGCAAGTTAAGGAATAATTCGTAGTTTGTTAGGACTCGAATCAGTAAAGAAAGCTAGAGATAGAGTTTCCATATATGTTATCCGTGTAATCGACTGGGACTCTACATGTAACTCGACTCCCCGAAAATATAAGGCGGAGCTAGGACCCCCGAAAACTCTCCGAGATCTTGCAATTAGCAAATTGCTAAAGGCAATACATAACATATAGGACGTAGGGTATTACTCTCGATCCGAGGGGCCCGAACCTGTCTCGAAATCGCGTGTTCCTATGTGTTTTGTGTGTTGCACCATCGAATTCCATGCTCGTGAGGGACCGGGTAGTACTAGTGCCGAGTTTAAGACTCGACACGTTGTTCGTAGTTTCTCCTTTTTATTCATAACTTGGATGCATTGATAAAGGGGGAGCTCCTCATGATTGGTAACTCAAATGTGCATTTGGTATTGTAAAGGCCAACCTTTGAAATTCAATTTCATGCACATATTAAGGGGGAGCTCGCTTTTTATCTTTGCAAGTTGAACTTATTGAACTATCTTCTTAGAAATTTGATTGTATTGGCATCAATCACCAAAAAGGGGAGATTGAAAGTGCATCTAGGCCCTCATTTTATTTTGGATGATTGATATTAATACAATTAAATTTCGACTAATGTTTTCATGAGAATGTGTGTAATGAACATCCAAAGAACAAGAAAGCGTAGCAAGTATGATCAAAAAGAAGAAAAGAAAAGAGAAATGCAACAAAACAAGAAGTCGGAGAAAACCTATCTCAAAGCTTGAGCTTCTCGTTTTATCTTTGCTTTGAGTCATAAGGATGTCGTACTATAAAGAGGGATGCAAATCACGATCTTGGCAAAGAATGAAGATGTTCACAAAATTCAAGAAAAACCATCCCAAGCCTATTCTTTCGGGACCCATCGGAAGTTTTGGTGTGGTATGGGAAGTTACAGTAGGCTAACAGAGAGTTTGAGCTCTCTAGAAAGCCATATCGGAAGTTCCGGTAGGCTAACAGAGAGTTTGAAGCTCTCCGGAATGCTATACCGGAAGCTCCGATGCGGCCCCGTTTTTCCAACCCTAAACCTAAGTACCGGAAGTTTCGGTACACCACCGAAGTTCCGGTGCGGGCCAATAAAATCCAGATCTAACCCTAATTTGCCCATACCGGAAGTTCCGATATGCCATCGGAAGCTCCGGTGCGGGGTCTTCGGACAGTGCCAACGGCTCTTTTTGGAGCTGTGGTATATAAGCCGGACTCCACCCCTCACTCACTCTCTCTTGCATATTCCGAACACACACACTTGAGCCACAGTCCACTCACTCCAAATCCTCTCCAAAAGCAAAAATTTCCATCCTTGAGCTAGGATTCGAGTGAGAGACTTTAAGCAAGAGTTTGAGAGACTTGGTTCCATTCTTGAGCACCTTCACTCCCGTCAAGCTTGCGATTTGGATTTGTTACTCTTGGAGCTTTGAGCTCCTAGACGGCTAGGCGTGCTTGTGAGCTCCCAACTTGTGTGGTGACGCCGGAGAAGTTTGTATTACCCGTCCCGAAAGGGACTTTGATAGTGGAAAACTCAAGCTCAACCTTGGTCGTGACTTGAGGGAGAAATAGGGTTGAGAGAAACCCGGTCCTTGGTGGACTTTCTCAACGGAGACGTAGAGTCCTTAGTGGGCTTCAACTTCGGTGAAAATTCCTGTGTCTTGTGTGCTCCCTCTTTTACTTTAGCGCTTTGTTGTTTACTTCACTAGGTTGCTTGTTAGTTTCCCTTTGCGCTCTTAAATTCCTAGAATTGCATAGGGCTGTGCTTTCCTTCTTGCAAACACTAGAATTGTGTAGGGTTTCATTCCGCAAATTTATACCCTGCACCGGAAGTTCCGGTACCCTACCGGAAGTTCCGGTATTTGACGTTTTCGCCTTAGTCTTATCTCACGGAAATTTTTAGGATCGCCTATTCACCCCCCCCTCTAGGCAACTTTCGGTATGGAAATAAGGCGGATGAAAAGATGGACGTACGATGCCTTGATTAACAAGTAAAGGAGCAATTTGTAGTCCGTTAGGACTATGAATCGATAAGGAAAGCCTAGAGATAGAGCTCCGAATATGTAATTCATGTAACCGACTAGGATTCTGCATGTAACCCTAGCTCCGCGGATATATAAAGCGGAGCAGGGATCCCCCGAAAACTCCCCGACAACTCGCAATTAGCAATCTGCTAAAGGCAATCCATAACACACAGGACGTAAGGTATTAGTCTCCTTCAAGAGGCCTGAACTCGTTTAAAATCACGTGTTCTTGTGTGTTTCGTGTGTTGCACCATCGAATTCCACGCTCGTGAGGGACTGGGTAGTTCTAGTGCCGAGTTTAAGACTCGACATTTGGCGCGCCGGAAGGGGTCCCGACGAGTTTCTAGCGAGTTCGATGGCTTCTTCGTTCGACGTCGACTGCAGGGCCGGCTTCACGATCCGCTTCGGGTCCCTCGACTTCGAAGCTGATTCCGTCGGAAAGCTACACTTGATGAATCCGAGTCGCGATCCGGCCGCATCTTTTGAAGCGCGATCACTAGACACGATCGAAACTCTATGCATGGAATCCGAGTGGGATTGACGCAGCATTAGCGTGAATTATCGGACCGCTTGCGCTTCGGACCGGTACCCGATCTGTTGCAATAAGCAGCTCTCTCGAGCTTGATAACGACTTTGAGGAAGGGTCTCCAGCCTTCTTCCAAGTGTTTATGATCGGCCCAGTTCTTCAAGAACTCACCCTCGAGGAAACAGCCACGGAAGAGGCTAGGATGGCGAGAGACGAAGCAAACCGCCCGCAGCGTGAGGCGGACGGAACGGATGGGGGAAAATCCACCTCCACGAGCTTCAAATCCTCGTGCAAATATCGTTGGCACCAGCCAAGATGGAGAGTGTCGTATACTTGCTCGATGGGTGTACAGATGATAAAGGAATGGTTGCGCAAAGACACGGCAACAAATCAATGAAGATAACGGTGATGGAGATAGCCAACGAGTCGGTTCCCGACCGGTCCGGAATAACAGAGGATTCCATATACCGGTATGGAGATGAGGCGGGTATCAAGACCGGCGTATGATAACTTGAGAAGCAAGTTAAGGAATAATTTGTATTCTGTTAGGACTACGAATCAATAAAGAAAGCTAGAGGTAGAACTCCCATATATGTAATCTGTGTAATCGACTAGGACTCGCATATAATCTGTTGACGGTCGTTACGGACCAATTTCGACCGTCAATTAGTCAAATAAATGAGAAGGACTAGGCATGTCTTGCATGCATTTTACTTAGAAATAACCTAGTTCCACGTGTACCTCTAGATTTTTAGTGTGCAGGTGGAAAATGATGAATTCCAGGCCCCGAGGCGACAAATCAACACTTTTACAAAACTTCCACTTCGCCGCGGGAATCAACTCCAAGATAAAAGGCCAACGACCACGAAATCCAACACAAATAAGGCCTCACGCACCTGGATCAAAGACCAACATCCGGTGGGGGAGCCAACCGCCAAAGCCCAGCCCAGGAGGGGCCGGTGGCGGTTCGGCCGAACCAACAAGGCGGTTCGGCCGAACCGTCATGGTGGCCCCCCGGCCCACTTTTCTCCGGCGGTTTGCCCACCGCCTCCGGAGGTCGGTTCCACGCGCATTAAATGCCACCGACCTACGAAACCGCCTCCAGGAGCCGACCTTTCAAGCCTATATAAGGAGGGGTACCCCCCTCCTTAACACACACAACAACACAAGGATCATTCTCTCCTCACACTAGAAGTTTAGAGGCTTTCTAGGTAGTGCTAGGCTTAGTAGTGGGCTGCCTCATTGCTCCCAAAGTCTTGTGGAGAATTGGGTATAGCTCTTGTATCCTCTCTTTATGAGACTTGATCATTCATCTATGGAATACTTTCGTTCATATCCTTGTCATGAGCTTTATAGAGTAATCATGATCTTGTTTGATCGTTCATCGTTCGTTCATATAAGTTCGTCGTTCGTTCTTCGTTCTTCATTAATAGAAGATGAACTCATATCGAATGTTCTTCGTTCGTTCATACTTGATCACCGATTACTCCCGATCTTACTTGATTAATTGCCGTTCGTCGCTCATTCTTGAGCGACGAACGCCTTTGCATGACTTAGTGCTAGCTTTGATCCTTTCGTCTAGCTTATGCTAGTTAGGCTAGTGTTCTTATGAATAGGCTTCGGGTTCATCGTCCCGCAAGGGTGCTCTAGATTTACCACCATGTCGGTGCCTCGAGGGATCTAGAGTTGTGGTTAGTGACGCCGGCATGGTGCTCGGGGTTATCTACCCACCGTTGAATGTGCTTCGTGTCCCACGGTTTGTAGAGGTAGGTGACAAGAAGTGACAGCCTTGTCATCCAAAGTAATCCTCCACGTTCGGGCATGGCATAGGAGTCTAAAAGCCGGAGTCGCGAGGCGGACCTCGCGTAAGACGGATCTCCCGATGATGCCTAGGCATTAGACGCTTGCTTGCGCTTGCATGATCTTGGATGTTAGGTAGAAGCTGCGCACTCATATGAATGTTGTATCATTAGGAGTAGTGGTCTGCTAGTCTAGTTTAGCTTTATCTAGGATCGCCTCTATCCCTTTTATAAGAGAATGCATCGCCTTGGTGTGTGTCACACTATCCTCAACTTATTGCTCCTAACCCCTGCATTGGAATGTGAATACTTCATCATTCTTTTGTAACACCATGAACATAAGTACTCTTATCAACCATGTCTTCCTTTGGGAAAATATAAATACGATACCCTTGAATACTCTCGGGTGAAATGCTACAACGGGTTATCCGTCCGCTTGCGGATATTCATGACCCACCTTATAATACATATCTAGTACTTGTACTGGATGTGGATTATTTGGTTAAATAGTGCAAGTGACTTAAACCCTTGGCTCTCCCGCGGTCACGTGTTTCTTTCCGCGTGACCTTAAGAGATGCCAACAAGCATTTCCGGCGCCGTTGCTCGGGGAAGACATTGGTTAATAAGAATACAATGAATGTTCATGATTACACTTGATGATGATTTAATCATTGCCCTTGCAGAGCTAACCTTGATCTGTTTTCTCTCAAAGGTGAAAACAGGATAGTGCATGCGTGGATTCGACTTGCCGGAAAACTTCGTTGATAATCCCGAGGCTCTTGCGAGAAAGACTCGACCTCGCGTCGTTGTCTCTCCTCAAGAACCCACGACAAGCGAGCCCGCATCTTCCGCACCATCAACCTCAACACTCATGGCTGAAAGGACCCTTCGTGACTATTCTGCGCCCTCCGTCGCCAATGTGCCCATTGGGCCCAACGTCGACGCCGGTGCTGCAGGACTTGACATCAAGTCCAGCCTCATCACTATGGTGCAAGCCATTCCCTTTTGTGGAAAGGCCTCCGAGGACGCCAACTCTCATCTCCAACAGTTCCTCGGAAATATGCAACACATCGGCCACGGCCGGAGCCAACCAAGATGCTATCAAACTCCGCTCGTTTCCCCTATCCCTCCTTGGGAAGGCGAAACAGTGGTTTTATGCCAATCGTGCAAGCATTGACACTTGGAACAAATGTTCCACGGCGTTCCTCGCCAAGTTTTTCCCGATGGGCAAAACCAATGCCCTTCGTGGAAGAATTGCAAGTTTCCAAGCAAGCGACAAACGAATCCATGCCCGAGGCATGGGAAAGGCTTCAAGAATACATTCTGGCCTGCCCTCACCATGGGATGGAGGAATGGCTCATTCTTCAACATTTCTACAACGGGTTGACACCAACAACCCGTGGACATATGGATGCCGTCGCTGGAGGAGCCTTCTTCTCCAAAACTATTGCCCAAGCAAAAGAACTCATAGAGAAGATGGTCTCCAATCAAGGGTGGAGCGATGATCGACTCCAAACACGCGCAAGAGGCGTACACCCCGTCAAGGAGGTGGACATGCTCGTCCGCCAAGGTTGACCTCCTCATAAAACGCTTGGACGAACACAACGCAAATGGTGGTGTTCATGCATTGGACTCACACATGACGTGTGAGGAGTGCGGGAACACCGGCCATATGGGGAAGGATTGCCCCCATACCCATGAAGAGGTGTTCTACATGAACAACAACAACGGGTATCGTCCAAACGGAGGACAAGGGTACAACCAAAACCGACCATCATATCAAGGAGGTAACAATTTTTCTCGGCTTTAACAATAATCAACCTTCCTTGAAAGATTTGGTTTATGGCCAAGCTAAAATTAACGAATCTATCAACAAAAAGCTTGCTGCCAATGATAAAGTCTTAGAAAACATAACTCGCACAAATAGAAGGTTTCTCCTCTCGCTTTCAAAAATCAGCTGAGCTTTAATAGAATGATTGAAACCCAAGTTGCTCAGCTAGCTGCTCTTATTCCTGGTTCTAATTTCGGGAAGATCCCGGGGCAACCCGAGTCTTCTTTGGAAAATGTTAATGCGGTTACCACGAGGGGAGGAAAATCCACTCGGGATCCGCCATATCCTAACCATGCAAGAAAGAAGAACAGAACGACCTGGAGGAGGAAAGTCCTTCTATTACCAAAGAAAAAGAAGAAGAACCGAAGCCAAGTGAAGGGAAGAATGGAATTGAATTTCAAGACACAAGCTTTTTGCCATTCCCTCACGTAAACAGGAAGCCAAAGGAGGATGAACAATTTGCTCGATTCGTCGAGACCATCCGAAGGATTCATGTCAACGTGCCATTGTTGGACATGGTGCAGGTGCCCACATATGCACGCTACCTTAAAGACATCCTCAACAACAAGAGGCCACTACCCAACGAGGAAATGGTCAAGCTCACAGAGGAGTGTAGCGCAGCTATACTCAATCGGCTTCCGTAAAAGAAGAAGGACCCCGGCTGCCCCACAATATCATGTTCCATTGGGGCACACCACTTCGACCAGTGCCTTATGTGATCTTGGGGCAAGCGTCGCCGTGATGCCCAAAGAAGTCTTTGATCGTTTGAGCTACACAACCTTGACTCCTACACCAATGAGGTTGCAATTGGCGGACTCTTCGGTCCGCTACCCCGCGGGAATAGCCGAAGACGTGCCGCAAAAATTCGAGGCAACTTCATACCGGTGGACTTTGTGGTGCTTGAGATGGATATCGACAAGAACACGCCCTCATTTTGGGACGTCCCTTCCTCAAGACCGCAACGCCCAAATTGATGTTGGGAATGGAGAAATCCGATTCCACATCAATGGGAAGGAGGAAAAGTTTGAGTTCCAACCAAGAAAAGAACAATGCTCAATGATCAAGATCAAGTATGGGCCAAATCCCTCAAACATCCGTGAAGTTGAAGTGACGCCAAGAAAGACGGATAGTCTCGTCGCCTTTTGGAAGCAACTTGACAAAATTGAGAATCCGTCATGGTACCAACCCAAGAAGCCTCGCAACAGCAAGGCCGGGATTATGGGCCAAGAAGCCGATCCTTCAAGACACAAAGCCACCTACATCAACAAAGACCAAACAAGTGTGGCAAGTGAAGAAGGTGCAGCCATCTTCATCCTCTTCTCCAGGGAAAGGGCCTGCACCACAAGGATGAAAAGAAATGGAGAAGTCCTCGCTCGCCGTACTTAAAATGGCAAAGCCCCGGTCGACAGGATAAATCGGTATTATCTTTCGATTTCTTTTGATTTTTGTTTTCCACCACATGCATCTCCCTGCATATTCTATTTTATCACAAGATAATTTTCATTTCATTTATTTGGATTTTCCGCCAGACATATTTGATTTTTTTTTTTCTCACTCGCCATGCATAGAAAATTTGAAAACCAAAATCCTTTTACGTCCAAATTTTCCTACTTTGTTTGAAACTTTTGGACAACCCTTGTATCCTTATACAAAATCCAAAAACAATTTTTGCATGTTGGAATTTTCTCCAACACTTTTTCTCGAGATTTGATTTTTCGAATAAAGCTGAATTTGAGGCAACTTTCTTTGGATTTCTTGAGCAAAAATTTCCGAGGAATATCCGGACGTAGCAACCATGGTCAATGATCATTTGGCCGTTGGGAGCTATGGGCCAAAAGGGGGAGCAAAAGGGACCCACAGCAGGTCGGCCGAACCCACCTCCTTGGTTCGGCCGAACCGCCATGACCGTTGCTCGGTCTCGTCCTTTTTCCCAACGGTCATATGCCCCTCCTAACGCTCAAAAACGGCTACTTCGTGAGCTATAAGTAGAGGTGGCCTGGCCGTAGCTCTCTCCCCCTCTCACACTATCATTTCCACTCCTCACTCACTTCATTCTCATTACTCTCAAGTTTTCCATTGTCCTCACTTGCTCATTGCCTAAAAGTTCTGCATAAATCTTTTGCTCTTGGTGTGCTGTCTAGTTTTTGGTTTGATTTGTTTTTGTTTGGTTTTCTCGAGTTGCGATTTCTTGCTCACATGAACAACCGACGGTGTCGCTAATTTGATTTTTTCCCTCACATGACCCGTTCGGAATTGTTGTTCTTGCATTCTTGCTCTCTTTGTGTGCAGCCATGACCGGTGCCAAGAAGCTGTTCGGGTCAATCAAGAGGTCCTTGAGCTCACGCTCAAGTTCAAGCTCTTTACGTCGAAGCACCCGCGCACGCCCCGTAGTCGAGTCACCGCCAAGTTCACCACCACAAGTCGAGGAAGAAGGGCAAGAGGGCAACATCGAGCATCGTCTCCTCACCGACACCGACCTCGACTTAGTGGGCGAGCACGAGACGCGCACCTACACGCTTCTCCAACACCGTCTCTTTGCTCCTACGCGAGCATTTGACACGGAGCTGCTGCACAAAATAGGTATGGATGCTGAATTTGCTCAAGTATTTAAAGCCTTAGGGTGGACAGATTTTGCTAGTGTAAATGAGCCGGGTTCCCGCTTGCTTACACTTCAGTTTTTATGCACCCTACAAACGGTAGATGAAGGAATTTCTTTTCGGTTTTTCCGTGAATCCTACCGTTTGACTTGGAAAGAACTTAGCACTCTTCTTGGCTTTAATACTCGCTGCAATACCGACTTGGATGGTGCCCTTCCTCAGTTTTCAAAGCATGCTTTTTGGGAAAGGATTACGGGTCTTCCTAGTTGCGTGCGACCTAGAACTAATCACATCCATCATCCTACCTTGCGTTTTATGCACATGTGGATTGCTATCACTCTTTTTCCAAGGAGTGATATTCGAATTGTGCGCGAGGATGAGCTAAAAATTCTTTTTGCTGCGGTCGATAAGATTAAGATTGCTCCCGTGAAAGCCATGATTTGCCAATGGATAGAAAATCTTGGGACGATAGGACCAATTGAATGTACCTCTCTAGTGACACGAATTGCCATGCGGGTGGGAGCTTTACATGATGCTAATGTTGAATACCTTGCTACACCTCGCTCTCTTATAAATAAAGATTATCTTATTCAAGGTCACTCGCTTAAGAATGGTCCGAACGATTCCCTCATATATTATTTTGTGGGATATGCAAACGAGTTTCGGTTACCTAACCCGGACCTTCGTTTGTATACTCTCAAAAATCTAACCATTGAGCTCCAAGAAGCGCAGCGGTCTCGCAGGAGTGTATCTTCTCGCAGGGGGCGCACAGATCGGAACAACCATCTACCTCCGAGATGCCCACACCGCACCCCACGACTCATGGCGAGCCGGGGTACAGCCACCCCGGGTTTTCTCCGGTGGGTACCCAGCCCCGCCACCTCACATGGCCGGGGATCGGCGTGGCAAACTCCGGGATATGGCCCGGGGCTGTTTTCTCCACAACAACAATGGGAGGAACACTCCACCGACTCCGGATCAGCCCAAGGCTACAACTTTGTGCAGGAGATGAACAACCTCTCCTCACAAATGGGAAGACTCCAAACCACGGTGGAAGACACCGAGTATGCGCTCAACCAACACATCTTGCAAACTCATCAATGGCAAGAGCGCACCGACACCCAGCTCACCGCCCTCACCAACATGACGGAGCAACAACGAGCCGATCTTTTGGCTTACTTCCGTCACATGGGGTTCATTCCACCAAACCCATGAGCAAGAACAAGCTTGGGGGGCAGCACCCCCGCTAAGGTATCATGTATCGCAACTTGTATCCTTTATTGTCTCTTGTTTTTGCTTGTTCTTGCCTCTCATATGAAAAACAAAATAAAAATGATAAAACTAAAAAGAACAAAAAGAAGTAGCTTAGTTCCCTTTCATACGCTGCAAGTATGTTGCTAGTCTTTCTATGTTGAGATGATGAATAGTTGCTCTGTTTTATTTCTCTCATGTGCCTAGTCTATAATTTAGAACTCTCCTAGTTTTGAGTTTGGTGGCTAGCAAAACTTGCTTAGAACCTGAAACTTGTGGGCTGCACATGCTTGAGCTGCACCTAAGTTGTTGTGAGATGATGATATGGTAAAAAGAGCTGCTATGATCTTGTCCTAAGTTGAGCTTAAAATCTCCGGAATTCTGTTCCCAAAAATTGCAAAATCTATAAGTTCCCAAGTGATGATAAATTCCTACCAAAGCCATATGCAAATTTCCCTTGAAAACCTTACTCATTTGCTACTTGTTACTTCATTGAGCTTTATCAAAATTGTGTGACCCTAGTGAGATGCTTTTCATACTCTCATGATCAAGATCACGTACACACTCCACCTCATATGCTACACTTCTACACCGGAAGTTAGCAACATGTCATGCCATCCACCCAAAATAAAGACACTCCTCACATTTTATCACCTCTCTTAAAATATCAAAAGAAGGCATGGCTATGCAAAAGAAAAAGAAAATAAGGCTCACAAAAGATGAGCAAGAAAAAGATGCTGCTCTCATTTCGAGCATAGAAAAAGAAAGAAGAAAAGATAGCCATGCCCAAAATCCAAAATAAAAAGAGGTGAAACAAAAAGAGGAGTAGTCAAATACACCACCACCATCATCTTCACACTTGCACATCTTGATCTACGATTGTATGACTTGCTATCTCCATGGATCCACTCTTTTGGTTTCGCAAAAATATGAATGCAAGTATGCCTCATTTCATACCCTACCTTGAGCTCCACAAAAGCCTATTAGATGTAGGATGAGGCAATACACATGCCTTGGTGAGGAATATAAACACCATTAGAGCGATTCGAGAGCATCACTTGTGGAACGTGGTTTTACTTGAAAAAAAAAAAATATTTTTTGAAAACGTCCGGAGAATAAAAAGCAAGACAAGGGAAGAGAAAATAAATGCTCTATACACCGTTCTCTCTCTCAACCGCCCAAGGTAAAGTGAAAAGCACAAAGCCCCATGAGGACTAAGGGGAAGGGTGAGTCACCATTGCCAACTTATTCAACTCAAGGATGAGTATCTTTGTTATACACTTGGTACCTTTGAGAAGTAGGCATTGTAGCAACTCCTGATCAACAACCTAAAGTTCTACTACTTGCTCGGGACGAGCAAGGGGTAAGCTTGGGGGGCTTGTTGACGGTCGTTACGGACCAATTTCGACCGTCAATTAGTCAAATAAATGAGAAGGACTAGGCATGTCTTGCATGCATTTTACTTAGAAATAACCTAGTTCCACGTGTACCTCTAGATTTTTAGTGTGCAGGTGGAAAATGATGAATTCCAGTGCCCCGAGGCGACAAATCAACACTTTTACAAAACTTCCACTTCGCCGCGGGAATCAACTCCAAGATAAAAGGCCAACGACCACGAAATCCAACACAAATAAGGCCTCACGCACCTGGATCAAAGACCAACATCCAGTGGGGGAGCCAACCGCCAAAGCCCAGCCCAGGAGGGGCCGGTGGCGGTTCGGCCGAACCAACAAGGCGGTTCGGCCGAACCGTCATGGTGGCCCCCCGGCCCACTTTTCTCCGGCGGTTTGCCCACCGCCTCCGGAGGTCGGTTCCACGCGCATTAAATGCCACCGACCTACGAAACCGCCTCCAGGAGCCGACCTTTCAAGCCTATATAAGGAGGGGTACCCCCCTCCTTAACACACACAACAACACAAGGATCATTCTCTCCTCACACTAGAAGTTTAGAGGCTTTCTAGGTAGTGCTAGGCTTAGTAGTGGGCTGCCTCATTGCTCCCAAAGTCTTGTGGAGAATTGGGTATAGCTCTTGTATCCTCTCTTTATGAGACTTGATCATTCATCTATGGAATACTTTCGTTCATATCCTTGTCATGAGCTTTATAGAGTAATCATGATCTTGTTTGATCGTTCATCGTTCGTTCATATAAGTTCGTCGTTCGTTCTTCGTTCTTCATTAATAGAAGATGAACTCATATCGAATGTTCTTCGTTCGTTCATACTTGATCACCGATTACTCCCGATCTTACTTGATTAATTGCCGTTCGTCGCTCATTCTTGAGCGACGAACGCCTTTGCATGACTTAGTGCTAGCTTTGATCCTTTCGTCTAGCTTATGCTAGTTAGGCTAGTGTTCTTATGAATAGGCTTCGGGTTCATCGTCCCGCAAGGGTGCTCTAGATTTACCACCATGTCGGTGCCTCGAGGGATCTAGAGTTGTGGTTAGTGACGCCGGCATGGTGTCGGGGTTATCTACCCACCGTTGAATGTGCTTCGTGTCCCACGGTTTGTAGAGGTAGGTGACAAGAAGTGACAGCCTTGTCATCCAAAGTAATCCTCCACGTTCGGGCATGGCATAGGAGTCTAAAAAGCCGGAGTCGCGAGGCGGACCTCGCGTAAGACGGATCTCCCGATGATGCCTAGGCATTAGACGCTTGCTTGCGCTTGCATGATCTTGGATGTTAGGTAGAAGCTGCGCACTCATATGAATGTTGTATCATTAGGAGTAGTGGTCTCGCTAGTCTAGTTTAGCTTTATCTAGGATCGCCTCTATCCCTTTTATAAGAGAATGCATCGCCTTGGTGTGTGTCACACTATCCTCAACTTATTGCTCCTAACCCCCGCATTGGAATGTGAATACTTCATCATTCTTTTGTAACACCATGAACATAAGTACTCTTATCAACCATGTCTTCCTTTGGGAAAATATAAATACGATACCCTTGAATACTCTCGGGTGAAATGCTACAACGGGTTATCCGTCCGCTTGCGGATATTCATGACCCACCTTATAATACATATCTAGTACTTGTACTGGATGTGGATTATTTGGTTAAATAGTGCAAGTGACTTAAACCCTTGGCTCTCCCGCGGTCACGTGTTTCTTTCCGCGTGACCTTAAGAGATGCCAACAATAACCCCGGCTCCCCGGATATATAAGGCGGAGCAGGGACCCCCGAAAACTCTATGAGATCTTGCAATTAGCAATCTGCTAAAGGCAATACATAACATACAAGACGTAGGGTATTACTCTCCATCGAAAGGCCCGAACCTGTCTAAAATCGCGCGTTCTTGTGTGTTTTGTGTGTTGCACCATCGAATTCCACCCTTGTAACGGACCGGGTAGTTCTAGTGCCGAGTTTAAGACTCGACATTTGGCGCGCCGGGAAGGGGTCCCGACGAGTTTTCGGTGAGTTCGATGGCCTTTTCGCTCGTTGTCGACTTCGCGCCCGGCTTCAAGATCCCCTTCGGGTTGCTCGACTTTGAAGCCGATTCCGCCGGAAAGTTACATCCGACGAATCCGACTTGTAGTCGGGCCGCAGCTTCGAAGCGCGATCACCTGCCACGGTCGACACCTCTTGTTTGAAACCTTACGGATCCGACGCAGCTTTAGCGCGAATCATCGAACCGCTCATGCCCTAGACCCGTACCCGGTCCGTAACGCTCGACGGTTCTCCCGGCCTTGATGAAGACTTCGAGGAAGGATCTCCAGCCTTCTTCCAAGTGTTCATGACGAGTCCAATCCTTCAAGAACTTACTCTCGAGGAAGCAGCCGGCGAAGAAGCTAGGATGGCGAGAGACGAATCTAATCGCCGGCGCCGCGAAACAAACGAAACAGACGGAAATGAACAGCCTCCACAACCTTCAGCCACGAATCATCGCGCAAACGTCGCTGGAACTAGTCGGGCCGGAGGAAGCGTTCCTGCAACCGCTCCCCCGCCACGGGTCCGCTGCCGGAGCGAGTCCGGAGACCCGAAAGAAATGTCCCCGAGGATATAACAGCGAACGTGGCTGCCGCAGCGGAAGGCGCCATCGTTCTTCAAGCGAGCATTGGACTTGAGCTCCATGGAAGTGGAATTAAACGGCGCTCGGGTCTTCACGTCGCCGATCCACAACATTGTGGGAGTGAAGCAAATTCTTGAGACAATACCGGAAGAAGTCTTCAATGCAACACCAGGGTTGCAACTCGTTCACGACAGATCGGAATCTTCCGGTCGCTCGCGTTCTCGCTCGGAGCGGCCTGCGAGAGCCCGGTCCGAAGGAGCTTCTTTTGGCGGAAGGCTTGGGCCTCGACACACCCCGATCGCGGACGAACATGAACGAGCTCCGGACCAAGATTTACGCATACCGCTCAATGGCAATCGTGACGCTCGTAACGTCCTAATCGATCGCCATGTAGAGAGGACGGAAGAGCGCCGGAGACAAGAAGAAGATGAGAGGCGCCGGACCGGTCATGTAGATGATCGTCCGCGGGATCTTGCCCCGCCTCGCCCGCATGTAACTAATTCGCCACGGCGTGGCCGTGCTCGGCGCCACCCCCGGCGGAAATCCTCCGCGCAATGATCAACGAGGGCACGGCAACCGACATGCTCATCGGGATGACCGGCCAAGAAGAGACGATCGTCGTGATACAAGAGATCGAAGAGGACGAGACAACCGAGACAGAAACGGGGAGCCTCGACGAGGTGACAATGATCGCCAAGCGGCGCCTCCGTCTCCGCCTCCTCCTTCATAGCCTGTAGAGCCGGTGAACAACATCACCGGAACGGCTCAGGGGTCGGATATCAAAATGATCGCTACTATGATTACTTCGATGATGATAGGGATCGTAACTATCGCCATCTCCCTAGTCGACGATCTCCTTCACCGATCCGGACCGGTCTAGAGGATGATGAGTACTCCGTGATCCCAGCGTTCACGCGGGATCTACGCATTTGCAAATACCCCGGGGATTCAAGCTCGGGGCCATTGATAAGTATGATGGAAAAGCGCCTCCTGCAGAGTGGCTCCGTATGTATACTACCGCCATCCGATCAGCAGGAGGAGATACTTTTGTGTTAGCCAATTATCTCCCCATGTGCATGGAACAGGCTGGACGCTTGTGGTTGCAGTCCTTACCCGAGTGGTCGATCTCTTCTTGGGGAGATCTCACCAAAAAGTTCGTGGAAAATTTTCGGGCGACTTGTGAGAAACCAGGGAACTACTTCGACCTCAACAGGTCGAGGCGTAAGCCCGACGAGACTCTTACGGACTTCATCGGGTGCTTCGCAGCAAGAAGGCCTTAATCCCCAATGTTCCCGATCAGCAGGTAATTGCGGCGTTTCAAGTCGGCGTCCGAAGTGAAGCATTAGTTCACAAGATTGGAAGGCGTAATCGGAACCTTACCATGACACCGTCGAGTGCTTCAAGATAGCGAGATGACTATGCTCGCTGGTGAATCAAACGTGGTCAATTTGCGCGGGAACAAAGGGAAGGAGCCGAAGCACGACCAAGGCAACCGATCCGGATCCAAGAATAACAACAAGCGCAAGGCGGATCACCTTGTTGCAGCTGTCGACCAGTCTCACGGAGGAGACATGCCGGCACCTCCCAAGAGAGGTCCGAGAGAACGACTTTCGTTCGAAACACTTCTAGAGGGCCTATGCATGATTCATAATGTGGATCATAAAGCTAAAGAGTGCTTCCTGTTAAGGCCGTTCGCTCAATTCGTCTTAAAGGTAGCACCTCGGTCCGGTCATAGGAACCGAGAGAGACGATAAGGGGAAGGATAAAGAGCGTGATGACAATGAAGATGGCGAAGGTTTCCGGGAACCGGCGCGGGAGGTGAACATGATCCATGGAGGCCCCGATGCGTACGAGTCAAAGCGAAAACAAAAGTTGGCACTCGGAGAGGTCAACGCGGTTGCTCCCGCCACCCCCGAATATCTGCGGTGGTCCGAGGTACCGATCACGTTTGGTAGGGCTGATCATCCCGAGGTATTACCGAAAGCTGGTAGATATCCGCGATTGAAGAGAATTTTCATTGACGGAGGAAGCTGGTTGGATATTCTTTTTGCTAAAACTCTGTCGGAGCTTGGCCTCTCCGTAATCGACCTGGATCGCAGCGTTTCACCATTTCACGGTATAATACCCGGTCGAAATAGCTATCCTTTGGGGCAGATTTCTCGCCGGTGACTTTCGGGACAAAGGAGAACTACGAAAGGAGAATATTATCTTCCGGTAGCCGACATTGATTCAGCGTATCATGCGATACTTGGAAGACCGGCTTTGGCTAAATTTATGGCCATCCCGAACTATCGTACTTGATGCTTGAAGATGCCAGGACCAAATGGGGTCTTATCGTTCCGGCTCGATATCAAGACCGCTTACGCATGTGAAGTACATAGCACTGAACCGGCCTCTCGGGTCAATTTAGAGGATGAACGGCGAGAAATCGGAGATGTAGCTGAAGCCCTAGAAGTACAAGCAAGGTTGGAAGATGAAGTTCCAACCAAGAAGATTGCAAAGGAGAAGTCGAAGACCGACGCGGTAGTTTCCAAGACAATTCAGCTTGATGAGTCGGACCCCTCCAAGGTCACCGATATAGGGGCTGACTTGGGGGACAAATAGGAACGCACGCTCATTCTTTTCCTCCAGGAGAATATGGATATCTTTGCATGGCAGTCTTCGACATGCCGGGTGTTCCTAGGGAGAAGATTGAGCACGCACCGTTAGTGCGTCCCGATGCGAAGCCGCTTAAACGAAGCTCCGAAGGTTTGCTCAAGACCGCAAGGAGGCCATCAAGAAGGAGATAACTAGGTTGTTAGCAGCTAAGTTCATTAGGGAGGTGTATCATCCAGATTGGCTTGCCAATCCAGGCCAATCCAGTCCTTGTACCAAAAAAGAACGCTAAAGAATTAAGAATGTGTGTCGATTATATTGATCTCAACAAAGCTTGCCCCAAAGACCCTTTCGCGCTGCCTCGAATTGACCAAGTTGTTGATTCGACCGCCGACTGCGAACGTCTTTGTTTCCTCGATGCTTATTCAGGGTACCATCAAATACCCCTGAAAGTTGAAGATCAAATAAAGACCGCGTTTATCACCCCCTTCGGAGCATACTCGTTATACAACTATGCCATTTGGATTAAAAAATGCTGGAGCTACGTATCGGCGTGGTATACAACGCTGTCTGGATTCGCAATTGGGAAGGAACACTGAAGCTTATGTCGATGATATAGTGGTAAAATCTCGAAAGCGAGGATCTTCTCTCCGACCCGGCGGAGACCTTCGATAATCTCCGGAATTTTTCCATGAAGCTTAATCCGGGAAAGTGCGTGTTAGGAGTTCGTTCCGGAAAATTGCTGGGATATTTGGTGTCGTGGCGAGGAAGCTAACCCGAAAAGATTCGGACGATTATCAATATGAAACCCCCGAGTTGCTTGAAGGACGTTCGAAAGTTAACGGGCAGTATGGCTGCGCTTAGCCACTTCATCTCAGGACTGGGAGTCCGTGGACTGCCGTTCTTCAAGTTGCTTAAAAAGCAAGATAAATTTGAATGGACGGACGAGGCTCGGGCCGCGTTTGACCAGCTCAAGGAATACCTTAGCAACCATCCGGTATTGGTACCTCCGAACCCGATGAGACCATTCAGTTATATATTTCGGCAACAACTCATGTGGTGAGCACGGTATTGGCGGTCGATCGGAAGGAAGAAGGACATATGCAATTGGTGCAACATCCGGTATATTTCGTAAGTGAGGTCCTTACTCGAATCCCGGATGAGGTATCTCCAATTACAGAAATTAATATATGCTGTAGTGATAACCTCTCGAAAGTTGAAACACTATTTCCAAGCGCATCCCATTGAAGTTAAGACTGGGTTTGCTATTGGAGATATAGTACGAAACCGAGAGGCGATCGGCCAAGTTGTCAAATGGGCTATAGAACTTGGGCAATACGAGATTACATTCTCTTCAAGGACAGCTATCAAAGGACAGGCCTTAGCTGATTTCATAACAGAATGGTTGGAGACACAAATCCCGCAAGGGATTCGGACATTGGAGTATTGGGAGATGTTTTTTGATGGGTTCCTGCAGCTTTCGAGCGCGGGGCTGGGGTCGTACTTCTCACCCCACGGAAGGAGCCACTTAGATATGTGTTACAAATGCATTTCGAGCTTCAAATAGTATCTGCAGAGTATGAAGCTTTGCTTCATGGACTCCGGGTAGTTGTTTCTTTGGGAGTTAGGCGATTAGACATATATGGTGATTCGATGATCGTGATCGGTCGGGTTAATAAGGTATGGGACGCTCATGATGATCACATGATTGCTTATCGTCAAGAGGTCGGAAAGCTCGAAGACAAATTCTATGGCCTTCGATTTTCTCATATACTGCGCGGAAATAATTTTGCTGCGGATGAGTTAGCTGGACCGGGGTCATCGAGACAAGCGGTTCCACCTGGTGTTTTTCTTCAAGTACTAAATAAGCCGTCCATAAAGATGGAGCGCAAGGCAACTATTACGAGAGATAGTAAACTAAGCCGTCTTAAAGGATCGGATCGAGGAAGCGGTCTTGAAAGACCGGTCCGAGGAATCAATCTTGACAAATAAGGCGGGGATGAGATCTTGGCGGCTAAGCACGAGGAGACGATTTCACCGGAGGATACTCGGTCGCTTGATGTTATGATCATTGACTACGATTGGCGTATCCCATATCCGGAGTATTTACAATCTGGTAAAACTCCGGATGATAAGGTTGACAAGCAAAGATTAGAGGTTCGAGCATGCAATTATCTAATTCTCAAAGGAGAGTTATATAGGCGTGGAGTTAATATTCGATGAAATGTGTATCGGTCTCCGACGGCATTCAATTGTTTGAAGACGTGCACAGGGGAATTTGTGGCAATCATGCCTCTTCGAAGACACTAGTTGGGAAGGTGTTCGGACAAGGATTCTATTGGCCCACAACGGCGGACGATGCGCGTAGAGTGGTTAAGAATTGTCGGGGATGTCAATTTTTCGCCGGACAGCCCCATGCTCCAGCTCACGAGTTGCGGTTAATTCCAATGACTTGGCCTTTTTCTACTTGGGGGCTGGATATTGTTGGACCGTTTAAAAGGGCGCTAGGAGGATTCACGCACATTTTTGTGGCGGTAGATAAGTTCTCCAAGTGGATTGAGGCTGAAGTCTGTTACTAGTACGACTACAGCTCGAGCGATCAAGTTTTTGCAGAACATCTTTGTGCGTTTTGGAGTCCCGCACAATATTATTACCGATAATGGGCCTCGGTTCACCTCAGAATTTTTCAAGGATTATGCTGATAGTTTGGGAATTAAGATACAATATGCGTTGGTGTCACACTCGCAGAGCAATGGACAGGTGTAACGAGCTAATGGCATGATTTTGACCGGTCTTCAACCTAGAATTTTTTACCGTTTGAAGCCGTATGCAGGAAAGTGGGTTAAGGAATTGCCCTGGGTGCTTTGGGAACTACGCACTAATAATGTTAGTAGGGCTACGGGGCAATCTCCTTTCTCTCCGGTATATGGATCTGAAGCTATGCTACCTACGGAAGTGAATATGGTGTCAGCTCGGGTACAATACTACGATGAAGACAAGTATGAAGATCGGTGCAGATTGAGCTGATTGCTGCGGAAGAATTGAGGGATCAAGCTTTGATTCAAGCAACCAAATATCATCGGGGATTGCGTCGTTATCATGATCGCAATGTTCGTACACGAGAGTTCCAAGTGGGAGACTTGGTTCTTCGGAAGATTCAGTCCAACAAGAGCAGGCATAAGTTGTCACCGGTCCGGGAGGGACCTTTTTGGTTAAATCGGTCTCCGGACCGGGGCTTATAGGCTTATGACCTTGGAGGAAGAAGAAATTCTAAATTCTTGGAACATTGAACAGCTTCGTCGTTTTTATACTTAAAAGTACTTCATGTAATTTTTCTTTTTCATTTTATAATACAGTAATTTTATACTAATGTGAATGTGTTTGCTTTTTGTGTCTCAATATTTTAATTTCGAATTAAATTATCGAGCCAGGGGCTGCTATGTTAAGAGCAGTCTGGTATATTGTGCTATTTCTGAATAATAAGACCAATCATTTAGTCGATAGACTGCTTGTGTTAAGAGGGGTATGTTTCTTTTCCGCTTAAGACTGGTATATTCGGGAAACGAAATTGTGTAACATTTTCCTTATGAATACTGATTGGTAGGCTTGTGTAACATTTTCCTTATGAATACTAATTGGTAGGCTGTTGTGTTAAGAGCAGATCTGTGAAATTTTCCTATGTTACATGATCTTGTTAAAGTAAGCTATAACTATGAATTGTGATCTCGTGCCGATTAGAGCCAGAATTTGGTCATAGTTAGTTTTAGCTGAAATAACCATCATGTCTTGGGCAAAGAAGTTAGTAAGTATGATGTTGACATTTTGAAACCAGTATTCATAAGGAAAAGAAAAGGATATTGAAACTTCATTATCATCAAAATAACATAAATAGCATGATGATCAAGATGTTTGATTACAAAAGCAAGCATAAGACAAAATCTACTAAGCAGGACCGCTGGAAGTACCGGTATCACCGATCTTAGGATTTTCAGCTAATCTATCATCAATCGTTTCTTCAGAATCAGAAGAATCGGAAGAAGGTAAGAATAAATCAGCATCTAGATCTTCAAATGCATCTTCTACTGTCCGCTTAGCGGCGGCTGCTGCATCTTGAGCATCTTGATCCGGAGCAAAGACCGCTGATGCTACATTCGGAGGATCACCCGTCGGATCAAGAGGAACATCCTCTATCAATTCCGAAACAGTACCAATGAGTGGATTCTTCGAGTTCATTGAATCGATCTTCGTAGTTTCCGGGTGGGCGCCATCTTTGATGAAGTTGAAATCACAATCCTCGATCGAGTCGAAGATTGGATTATGGCGGCGATATGGCCTCCTCCTGTAGCAGCAACCATCTTGGAATGCTCTTTGATTCTTCTAGGGAAGGCCCGGATGGCAGTTTCGAGATCCACTTCATTAGGATCAATAGCCCGACCGCCATTTAGATACTCCAGCGTTCGCACCGTGCCCGCAGCAAGTTCGAAGAAGGCAAAAATATTAGAAAAGATTATCACTTCAGACCGGTATATTTTAAAGGAATTTCATAAGAAGCAATAAAAAAGAAGTAACTTACGTCCGTGCTCGACTTCGTAGCTACGAATCTGCCTTTGATGTTAACATTGGATTCTCTCGGCTTGGACTCAACTTTTCGCAGACGCTGGATCTCGCGTTCTTTCGCTTTGAGAGCAAGGCGGGCAGAGTCATGGGCAGTCCTCGAGCACTTTCTTTGTCTGCCTGCGCCGTTTTGATTGCTTCTAGGGCTTCAGCTAATTCGGCCTTCGAGGCGAGCATTATCGGCTTCTAGTATCTTGTTGGAGCGTAGTGTTTGCGCCAAGATGCTATCCTTGGCGGTAAGTTCGCCTTCCGGTTCTCCAATTCGAGCTGCTTGTTGTTCTTCAACCCGCGAGCCTTCTAGAAGAGCTTGTTCCTGAGCAATTGCCTTCTCGGAAAGGATTTCCTCCGCCTTCTTATGAGCGGCAACGAGATTTTCAAGTGCTTGAGATGAGAAGTAATGACCGGTCGAGAGAGAGAGAGAGAAGAAGGAAAATATGGAATGTGCGAGATAAGATTAAGAGTATTACTTTGGATTTCTTTGCGGAGCTCTGGTATCTCTTGCCGGCGTTCCTCCATCGGCCGGTGGGTGTTCATCAGATTGGCCCCCTCTTCGACGAGATCGGTTTCTTTGGATTTCGGACTGGCGGTCCGAGATTTAAGTTTAACCAACCGCTCTTGATTGGTGCATAGTTCTTCCTCCGGACGAGCGATTATTGCATTTTTAGCTTCGGAGTTTTTCGGAAGAACCTAAAAGGAGGAAGGAGTAAGAGATTCGGTTATAAAAAAGATATTGCTTGGAGGAACTAGTAAAGAAGTAGGATGAACCTGGCCCGATTCGGAGAAGTTCTTCGGGGCTTCCTCTCCTTGGAGGGCGTCCCATTGAGCTGTTGCGGTGAACTTTCTAGCTCCGCTGGAGCTGTCCACCTCCGCATCTCCGATTACCATTTTGGCCGGTCCGGGCTCTCTCGGAGACTTGCGTGTCGTCCTAGGCCGACGAGGAATCTCTTCCACCCGGATCGGTCCCGAGAGCTGAGAGGAAGGTTGCTTGGGGAGGAAGGTTGCCGGCAGATGAACTTCCAATATTGATGACTTGCTCTTCGGTTATTTGGGATGAACCTTCTACGCCGGAGGCGGCGAGGGATTTCCTTTGCGGGTGCCGCACTTTGGGCTTCGGATGGCTTGGCACCGGCCGGGATACGACGAAACGGTAGTGGAAGCACTACCGGTTGGAGCTGGGGTAGAAGCTTTGTTTCTTAAAAAGCTAGCTATGCTAGCTTGGAAATTAGAAGGGATTCGCGAAAAGAAGCGAGCGCTATAAGGCCGGGATGAAAACGATTCGGAAAGGACTAGTGATATAGAAGACTTACGAGGTAGCTTTCTTGAAGCCGGTGGAGGTCTTGATCTTCTTGGAGGGACCTTGAGTGTCCTCAATGGTGCCCTCTGCGGTCCTTTTAGCCGCTGGATGGACTTGCGGTGATGGGACTGGTTCCCCGTGTCGCTTGGACCGGTCCGGCTGCCATACCGGGACATCTTGGGAACATTGGATAAAGAATGCGTCGGTGAGGAGGCTCCTTGAGATTTCCGGTAGCGGCTTCGAAAGCAGCCGGAGCGGCTTGGCGATCCCTCTCGACAGCTTTCGCTTCTTTCTGCCGGTCTTCAAGCTTTTGCGCCTACGTGCGCGTATCGCTAGGTGTAGCGAGAGAATATGGTGGGTCTGCCGATGGTCAAAGAAGTTGTACGTTTCTTCGTACTAGGTGCTTGAACCACTTTTCTGGATTTGGATATCTTCGGAGCTATGCTAGGTGGCGAGAGGGAATGACCGGTCCGAAGTCCCTTGAGTAAGACCGGCTTGAACAGCGAGGGGAGCAGATGTGCCCGCATAGTCCTCCCCCAAGTATCATTAGGAGGTAGAGGGGGTGGCTCTTGAAGTTGTCCATTTTCCGTATTGAGCAATCGAATTTGAATAAGAAGATGAAGATTAAAATATAACAAGATTCAAAGATAAAGAGAGAGATACTTACAGGATCTCGAGGATTTGACGAGCTGAAGGCCAGAACCACTCTTAGACATCCCGATAGATCTGGTTTTGGCTGGAGCATTTGTGTGAGGCAGATTTCAAACCGCTCTTTATCGGGGAGAAGAGTTCCATCCAACGGAATGGCAACATCTTCGTTAAAACACCATGCTCGGGTGTTCTTGCTTTTTGAGTGGTTGGACTCCTCGCATTATGAAGCTCCAAAGAAGCTGTCTCGGCGGTGACGCCTTTGACTTACTTTAGATATTTGATGCAAGCCTAAGAGTGCGAGGATTTCTCCATCTTCTTTGAGTTTTTCCCTACTATCCGGAGAAGGGAAATTTTTGGCTACCTTAGCGCTCGAAGGGAGGGAGTGCAGGCTAGGGATTATCATAGAAGAACCACCCATTTTTCCAATGGGCTATGCTTTTATTTAAGGAAATAGAGAAATATTCATCTCGCACTCCAGCATTGAATTCCTACTCCGCCTACTACGGCTTGGCGGTCCGAAGAGGGTAGTGGGCGGATTTGGAAAAGATATTGGAATAACTTGAAGTGAGGGAGAACTCCAAGGAAGGCTTCGCAGAGGTGGATGAAAAAAGCGATCTGCAGGATGGAGTTAGGATTGAGATTCACTAACTCCCATCCAGTAAATGAAAAGAAGACCCCTAAAACAGGAGCAGCAAGGGAGATCAAGGCCACGGAGGAAAAATGCTTTAAAAACTAATTGCTGAGAGTCGTCTGTTCCCCGTGGGACTTGGCCGGGGGTAGGGACGCTCCAGTTTAAGATTGGTTGAGGAGGAAGGTATCCGTCACGAACTGCATCATTGAGAAATGCTTCGGTGACTTTATCTGTTACCTAAATCCTAAACACCAAACGGAAGCTCGTCGCGAGGAACAGAGGAAGAAGATGCGGGGTTAGCGGAGGATTTCTTTTTGCCCATCTTGAAAAATGAAAGAAGAAAATCTATGGTTGGTTTGTGCGGAAGAGAAGAACGAAGAACAAGGGCAAAAGGTGGGCGCGTATGGACTTTCGGGAATGGGTTTGACCTAGATTGACCTTTCGTTTTTCTTTTATAGGCACTCGAGATGGGCCGGGGGCTGAAGAGTTATCGGGCTATTTTACAAGGCCCGATGGATTTAGCATTGAATGACTTATGTCATGATCGTGCAATTATGACCTAACGGCCATAAGGATATTAAAGATCTGTTATTTGCGCTAATTATGACCTAACGGTCATAAGGATAAGTCATCATAATTAGCGCTATACTTGCGCTAATTTTTGTGTGAATAAGGAAGCGGTCTAAAATATGAACTTTTTGGATCTGGATTAACGCAATGTTAAATTTCGTGATTTAGCGAGTATGAAAGAGTTAGATCTTACCTAACTCAATGTTAATGGATGCCTTAGGTTGTGGGTGTTAATCATCCGGCTGATCATATGCCTTGGAGACTCGAGTCGATGTGAGGATATGGGAAATAAACTGGTCCGATCAACCAGAATTTTGCTTTTTAGTTAATTTAAGACTGACTTAAGCGGTCTTTAAAGGAAATGTTATGTGACTGGTTAGACCGGTCCGAGAAATATGTTCTTGGCAGAAATTGCTAAGAGGGATATGATTTCATGGAAGATAATAAAGCATAGTCTCTCCGAGAAAGACTCTTGCATTATTTACGATCCTCAAATGATACAAGAGTCGGGGCTATACCTAATTAGATGCACCTGATCGGTGCACCGTATCCAAGAGCGATCTGTAATGATCGCGGGAGGTGGAAAATAATAGAAAATTAAATGGAGCGGTCTGTAAAGATTGCATATGAAAGGAAATAATGAAGAATCAACTAGTGGACTCTTGCATTATTTGAAAGGACTTCAAATGATCCAAGAGTCGGGGCTATACCCAATTGGGTGCACCTAGTTGGTGCATCGGAAGAAGAATATGTAATAATTACCTAAATAGGTGATATGAAGGATAAAAACACTAATTTTTTGGCTTTTTAAAGCGCTTTGAAGAAAGAAGAACCATTGCAGCGAGATCGAGTTCTTTTTAATTTTACCATGGAATCAAGACCAATATGCGGAAGACCGGTCGGTCTTATTCAAGGTCAAATAAAAATTTACTCGGGTGCTACTATCATATACTTGCCTTATAGGTATACGAGATGATAAAGGAATGGATGCGCAAAGATACGGTAACAAATCAATGAAGATAAAGGTGATGGAGATAGCCAATAGGCTGGTTCCTGACCGGTCCGGAATAACGAGGATTCCATATACCGGTACGGAGATGAGGCGGGTATCAAGACCGACGTATGATAACTTGAGAAGCAAGTTCGGGACTACGAATCAATAAAGAAAGCTAGAGATATAACTCCCATATATGTAATCCGTGTAATCGACTAGGACTCCGCATCTAACCCTAGCTCCCCCGGATATATAAGGCGGAGCAGGGACCCCCAAAAACTCTCTCGAAATCTTGCAATTAGCAATCTGCTAAAGGCAATACATAACATACAGGACGTAGGGTATTACTCTCCATCGAGAGGCCCGAACCTGTCTAAAATCGCGCGTTCTTGTGTGTTTTGTGTGTTGCACCATCGAATTCCACACTCGTAAGGGACCGGGTAGTTCTAGTGCCGAGTTTAAGACTCGACAGAGAGGGTGTTCTCGCTACGGCTCCGCCCGCTACTGGACTTTTGACGAGCAACCCGGGGATGCGGTAGAAAATTCTTCGAGGTTATAATAACCGATGTGGATCTCGTGGCGGAAGACATCATCGCTCTTCCGGTAGGGGCGTTGGGTATGGGCTCATGGAGGTTGAATTAAACGGTGCTCAAGTCTTCACGTCGCCGGTCCATAATATCGTAGGGGTGAAACAGATTCTGGAGACTATCCCGGAGGAAGTGTTCAATTCGGCACCGGGATTACAACGCGCTTTGAGTCCGGTAGACACGGCTGCTCTACAAACCAATCAGCTTGTGCAAGACGAGCTAAATCTTCCGGTCGCTCTCATTCGCATTCGGACCGAGTACGCGAGGACCCGGTGTGAAGGAGCTTCTTCCGGAGGGAGAATCGGATGTCGACACACCCCGATCGCCGATGAGCATGAGCGCGCTCCCGATCAGGATTTGCGCATACCGGTCAATGGAAATCATGACGCTCGTAACGCGCTTATTGATCGTCATGCGGAAAGAGTGGAAGAACGGTGGAGACAAGAAGAAGATGAGCGACGGCGGACCGGTCATGTAGATGATCGTCCGGAGGATCCCGTTCCACCTCCCCCACCAGACAATCGGTTCGATTAGGCATAGGTCGGCTGCTTCGGCGCTGCCTCCAGTCGATAATCGTCGGCGCAATGATCATTGAGGGTGTGGCAACCGCTCCACTTGTGACACCCCTACCTTGCAACGCAAGAGGGATTATCGAACAGGATCGTATCGGGAGACATTCGACGAAGCGAACGTACATCGCACATACATTAACAATACATTCATCAATTACACAACCATATAAAGTGTGTGGGCAGCAACCTTTTTCATTTGATAAAGTAGTTATTACAATCCATAACTTTAAATTCGAATACAATACCATAGAGTGCGCATTTTGAGTTTACATTACTTAATGAACATTGTGCGGAAGCGTAAACATCTTGACGATACATATATACAACTTAGATAGGAGAACCACACCAGCCCATATGGTATGGCCTCACTCTTGATGCGGTGAAGCGGGAATCCACTCCACGGTCCACTCCTGAGGTTCCTCACCTTGACACACAAACTTCCCGCAGCAATCACAGTAATCGGGCTGCGGGATTCCTGAAAATGAATTTAAACGCAAACCCCGAGTATCTAATATACTCCGCAAGGCTTACCCGTCAAAAATGGTTCTAAGAACCGACACTAGCATGCAGGGGGCTTGACTTGGCTTGCTGAAATTTGCGAAAAACAACAACTATATAGTTTAAAACCGTTGATGTTTTAGCCAATTTAAAAGGGTGAAAACATAATCATGAATTTAGTGAGCAATTCTAACAAACATGGTTGCAATACATAATTTATTTCTATAAAAACAGCGAGGGACGGCGATGTATATCGATTTACACCCTGCAGGGAAAACCTGAATGCACGACATACGCATCATTTAAGAACACGTATGGTCACCTTTCACAAGATTATCATAGATATGAGCCAGGTCCGTCCTCCGAGTGTGCATTCCACATGCAACCACAATAGCGTCGGGTCCAAGGGTAATAACACACCCTTCGTCTACTCACAAACCCGTGCATCCACCGTGACCAACACTTTGCACAAAGGGTGGAGTGACCGTCCAACACTACGACCCTCGAGTTACATCGGTTTACCAACTCCCATACGAAGGTATGCATTTGGTACACAACTCAATACTTGCTCGCGGAGTTACAATGAACGGTCCTTGACCGACACATACGGAGCTATGACGCACAAGGGCCAACCTTGTCACCGCATCCTACACATGCACTTCCCCCGTACCGTCACCAATTATTCATGTGAGAGTAATCATAAATTCATCCCTAGACCGGGTGATCTCTAGATCACTTGGTGTTGCGACCGATGAATTTATTAAGCATAGCATCTAGCGATCAGGATTATACCTATCCAAAACCACGAGAACAGGGTTTTAATGCAACTAGGTTCCGATCAACTCCTGAACGTAAATGCACAATACATAACACGAGACTTAAGTGGAATAAAAATAGAAATTTAAGAACATAGGATTACGCTTCGGGGCTTGCCTTGGTTGGGTTCGCAGTTAGCACACTCGAACTCACTCACTTCTAGCTGGTGCCCTCCTTGATCTTTAGTTCCGGTCGGGGTTCCTATATGAATGCAAATGCGAGTGCATGAGCATGAGCGAAATCATAATTACATAGCTCATGGAACTTTCTCAATAAAAAAATGCAATGAAATGTTTCCATAAAATAAACATGCTCATAGGATGAAATGATGTGTCATGATGATGAGACATGTAGGTTATTTCATGGGGACAACCTTCTAATTATAAGGAACACTCATTATTTAGCATAAATGTACATGTTTGTTTTGCGATCCAGAAGGTAGGGTAGAGTTGATTATTGACATAAGTAAAATGAAATAATCTTGTGCTTTAGGTGGCTGCCATATTACATCACCATAGCATTTGTGCACATAACAAAATATTAATAGACACGATTTGGAAAATTTTAATTTCGAGTACTTTTTAACTTACATCAGCGTTATGACTTTTATGACTAATCCTTATACAAGAGGTTGATACAACATTTTCTTAAGATGAGTTTCATCCTTTTTATACATTGAGCACCATAAGCAATTAACATTTTAGGTGGATTTTTCTATGATTAAACTTACAAGGTATATGACTAGTACTTACCCAAAAAATACAAAAACTATTTTCACATGTTCAAATGTACTAGCAATATGTGCAATAATGCTTAATCACGCCGGATGAAAGAGGAGGTTCAAATTTGAATTTAATTGGTTTCACAAACTTGTTTTGGCTAAGTCTAGTTTCAGCCTTAACATGAGGCCTTCTTAAGGAGCCTCAAATTCAAATTTTTGCTATAGAACTTGGGTGAACAAGCAGAGTCATGTATAGTACTTTTTCCAAGGATTACAACGGATGTTCATTTGCCTCATTTGGATTTGTATATCAAATGTTATTCAATTTTCGAAATGCAAAGTTGTCACGGACCTTAACGTATTAGCACTTTAAAGTACTTGGATCTTTTATTTTTCCCACATAAAGTACTTGGATTATGCTACTATGGCAAAGTACACATTCTCTACTTTCCAAAAAGTGTTTGTTCAAGTATTTTGGATCCAGGATATGAAAGTTACGCAATTTTCACAATTCAATCCTGTTAAACGGCGTGGTCGTGATAGCAACTTGATGTTGCTCAAACTTTAATTGTTGTCATATAAACATATGTGTTCATGTGATTCATTTTTAAGGACAAGTTCCAAACTTTCCAAAACATCTTCAATTGTTCAAATTCGAGCTCTAGAATTAAAGTTGTGAAATTTTTAAAATGCTTGAAATCCACAAAAATTTCACGGACGCGCGAATTCGAAATTTCGCCGAGTGTTGGGCGCGCAGGGGAGCTCGTCGGAGATGGCGGCACTGCTCGCCGGTGACGGGCTAGAGGGCTGCGCATGGGCTGAGCTTGGCCGCCTGTGCCTAGTTTGCGACGGCGCATCCGTTGGTGGGGGTGGCGAGGCGGGAGAGGAAATGGAGCTTAGCTCGCGACGGTGATGGCGGCAGAGGATATCTCCGTCGTGGTGGCTCGTGCTCACCACGGCACGGAAGAGGGAGCGGTCAAGGCGGAGAGCTTCACCCGCTCACGGAGAAGCGCGGCGTGGGGTCGAAGCAGGAAGAGGGGTGCTGGAAATGGTCGGCGTCGACGGGGTGGCGGGGCACGGTGACCGGCTACGGAGAAGAAGGGGAATTCCGTCACCGTCCTTGCTTGACTCGACCCGGGGAGCAAGAGGGAGGTCAGCCAGGCTCTTGTGCACCTTCCGGAGGCGAAGACATGACATGAGCTCACTTGAGCACGACTCAATTGAGCTCGCCGGCGTTGAGGCGGACCCGGGAGCTCTCTCGTGGATTTTTGCGAAATTGTGGCACTCGGGAGAGGAGGCAATGCTGGAGGGAAGTGCTGGAGCGGCGCAGGGAGGTGGGGAAGCACTCGCGCACGAAGTGAAGGGGCTGCGGTGCGGGGAGGGGCGGCGCGCGAGGAAAACCTAAGGCGGCGGCCATGGTGGAAAAATGGCTCTGCAATCGACAACCGTGCGCGCAAGCTTCCAGGCGTAGGGAGGTGATGATGCTCGACGCGTGGAGCTGCACAGGCGCGTGAGGTAGGGCGGTGCCTAACCCGGCATGGGCGCCGGCGGCGAGCGACGCTGGCGATGGCCCCGGCCATCGTGCCAAGTTCTGTTCAATGGATATTCCCCAAATTTACAATTTTGCCACGGAATCACTGGTTCTGATTTTTGTCCATAGAATTTAATTCGCTTGAAATTTTTGCAAACCAAAATTTATGGGGATTCAGTGTATTATGGGGAGCAACTTTTGTTATAGGAAAGAGTACAAATTTGTCTTGTAAAAATTTACAAAAATTCATGAATAGGTGCTGTTTTAAACCTAGTTTGAATTTTTCTAGGAATTTGTGCCACTCCAAAAATTCGGGAAAAATGTCCTAAAATCTTAGCTTGATGTACTCTATCAGAATATATAAAAATATGTGGTTACTATCATGGAAAATTGTGGGGATTTAAATAGCTAGGGTTTTGGTCAATAAAAACCCTAATAAAACCCTAGTATGTCATTTTATGTGAAATTGCTCATTGATTAATATTTTTGCACATGCAAATCCTCCATTGGTACAAGTGTGATTATGAATTTGTGATACGGGGTGCCGTACCTGTAACAACCCTAATAAATAAAAGTGCATCTCATGTCATTCATGATCATGTCATCATGTTGCATTTGTGAAACTATTAAATTTTTGTGTTAAGAATACACATAAAATATCAATTTAACCTAAGTTAAATTAAGTTCTTAAAAAGAATTTAAATAAAAGTAAATTATGGTGTTTAACAATTTATGTGGATTAAACATAAGAAGAAAAGATTTATGGAATTGCTCTGAAATTATTTTCTTTTGTAAAAATGTCTACAAGAAATAATTAAAGCTTTCCTTTTTAATTTAAACATGAATTTTTAATCTGAAAAATATTCGGAATTTGAACTTGGACTTAAAAGGAAAAGTGTTTGAAATATTTTCATTAGCAACCCTGACTTCTTATAAATTTTTGTGAGCACGGGAAAGTAGTTTTTCAATTAAGCGAAAATCGGAGGACCTTTTTGCAAAAATGCCAGGCCAGGGCCCGGGCGCCATTCTCTTCTCTCTCTTCTCTCGTGCTCGCTCTCGGCGCCGCTCACCGCCGGCCCGGACACTTCCTCGGCCGCGCGTCCCGCCTCGAGCATGCGCCACGCCACTCGCTCGTCTGGTCGCATCACCCCATGCTCCGCCGGGGATAAGAAACCCCCCGTCCGCAGCCCTATCTCTCTCTCATTTCTCTTTTCTCTTCACCGCCATTTCCACCTCCCCGGAGCAACGCCGCCGGGCCGCTCCGGAAGCTCCCCTCCACGCCATCGCCACCGTGAGCTCCGCAACACCCGCCGCAGCTCCTCGTGGCCACCAATCAAAACCAACCCTAGTAGCTCGCTCAATCCCGGTCATCTTCCTCATCGGGACCTCCGTCGATCCTCCGCCGCATCTCCAAATTCGCGAGCCGTGGTGAGCCATTCTTTCTTTTTCTTCCTCCGGATGGTGCGCAACTTGATGCTCTTCGATCGTGGCAACTCACCATCAAGCTTTCTCCTCGGGTCCGACGAGATTTGGCCATCTTCTCGGAGCTTTTCCACCGCCGCCAGCACCACCCACGGTGAGCAACCACCTCCGGCCGTTGCCAAGCTCACCCAACCCTCGAACGGTGTTGCTCATGCTCGTAGCAGCTCCCCGCACAATTTTCCCCAAATTTGAGGCACTCGGCGAGCTCCGCACCGTGCCGGAGCATCGCCAGGGTCGCACCTCGCTACCGGCGTGTTTCCGGTCGAGCTCATGCGAGCTCGTAGTCCCCACCGAGTTCGCCTAGTTGCGTAGAGTGCTTAGGTAGTCTCGCGGCGAGGTTTGGCTCAACGCCGGCCAACTCCGGCCACCATGCCACCGTGTGCTCGACCCTGCGGCGGTGCCACACCGTCGACCACACGCGCGGGATCGCGTGTGGCCACGTGGGGATTCCGTGTGGCTAACTCCGTGGCCCCGCGTGTGGCACAGAACCTTTTCGAATTTTGAAAATTTGTAGAAAATTAAATAAAAATCGTAAAAATGTGACACCAATTTTGTTAGATTCATAAAATTATTCTCTATCTGTTTATGAAATAAAATATCTATTTTGAGTATTTTAATTTCATAAGTATTAATTAATTACATTCTTTGATTAATAGAAGTTATTATTTTATGCTAATTAAATTTTTAATTTAAGAAAAGAGTTTATTTAAATGAAGGAGATATCTGCAGAGGAAAGTATTTATGAAGCATGTTTTCCAAAATTAAACATAAACACCGTCATTTCATGTGATCCTAGTTATTGCATATCATTAATTAATTATTAACTCGTTAATTAATGAACGTGTCGATAAAATCATTGCACATCATCTCATATACATTCATGCACGCATGGTTGTGATTCGCGACGTATTGTTGGTCGACCTAGGTCCTGACGTGATCGAAGTCTCGTCCGAGGTCGAGACAGGAGACGGGAACATCGAAGTCGACCCAACCACCGAGGAAGCTAACACCGACGTGAATCGAGGCAAGCCCCGGTGCATCCTACCTATGTTTTGAAAATATTTTATTTTATCACAATAGTTAAGTTATGTTTGTGCATTCGGTGATAGGGAATGATTGACACCCTAGATGCATGAGATAGGTTCCTTTTCATTCGTGCTATACTTGGTACAGGTAGCTCAATAGAAGCTAGGCTTAATTCATAGTCGCAACGGTAGATGGTTTAGCTGATCTTAAAGCATGGAGGCTTTAAGTGTTTGAAGTGTTGTCGTTATCTTAAAGAGAGTGTTAATGAATTTGAGACCGGACGGGCCATGTAGGAGAAAGGGCAAGACGGAGTTGAGGTCTTGCAAGGTGGTAGCCCCGTCCGTGTCTGGTCAAGGACCGTACCGTTGTCGGCTTAGTTGAACAAGTTTGAACGTACCGTACTACATGCTGGTGTAATGGGCCCAGCAAGCTGATGTACCCTACCGCCCCAGAGATGTAGCGTAGCCAACTCTCTTTTGTCGGCTGTTAGTGAGATCGGAGTCTCACGGGAGGAAATTGGTCGCCCACGGAGGAACTCGTGGGGTCGCCATATTCCCGGGGAGTTTGGAAACGGCTAGTCTTCTGCCAGGTGTTAGCAGGAAAAGTTGTCGTATACGACCGGTGGGGTGCGTATACGTCGTGTAGTCGGGTTTTGGCAGCTGGTATAAAATCGATTCGAATCGCTGTCCCTCGCGAGTAACGAGTACCGCTTGTTTAGCTCGTCGCATCGTAGTTAATCAAATGAAAGATGAAGAAGAGAGATGAAAGAAACGTTGGTCGGGAATAATCTTTTCTTGCAAACTTGATTGCAGTAGTTGTAGACTGCAAACATTTGTTTATAATAAACTTAATTGTGAGCTAAAACTTGAAAGTAAGGATCAACCGTTAGTGTTGTTTTTTGCAAGAGAGTCAACTCCACAGCCATAAAGCCTTTGCAAACTAGGTGTTGGCCTTAGCGTGCTCGTTGACGGGTCAACCTTGCGAGTATTAGAATACTCGGGGTTGGTTCGTTGTGTTTTCAGGACCCGAGTCGTACTTCCACGACGGATACGGTAGCTTCCGGAAGAGCTTCCACGACGGACCCGGTGGGAACGGATTCCGACGCCGTGAGCGAGGAGGACCGTGGTGTACAACGGGCTCGGTACATCACGTTAGACGTTCTAGTGGTCTTTTGTTGTACACAGAATAAGTTTCCGCTGTAAGACTCGTAGTATTCTAAACTTCGATAATGTTTATGCTTCCGCTGTATGATGTTTGTATTTCGAAAACCTGGTTGTATTATACCATGATGTATATATTCGGCTTGTATGAGATGATGAACTGTTGTAACTCGCTTCGTCGAGTGTCCCCCTGTACCGACTCCTGGTTGTCCCGGAAGGGATGTCACAATAAGTGTGTATTTGGACTTCGTTCGGAATTGCTTGGATACTTGGTGTCGTGGCGTGGCATTGAAGCTAATCTAGAGAAGATTTAGACGATCGTTAACATGAAACCTCCAAGCTGTTTGAAGGATGTACGAAGTTAACTGGATGTATGGCTGCTCTTAGCCGTTTCGTTTCAAGACTGGGGTCTGGGCCTCCCTTTCTTTAAACCGCTCAAGAAGAAGGATAAGTTTGAGTGGACGAGATGAGGCTCAAGCTGCATTTGATCAACTCAAGGGATATCTCGATAATCCGCCGGTCTTAATACCGCCGGAACTCGATGAAACCATTTAACTATACATATCCGCAACTACTCATGTTGTGAGTACGGTATTGGCGGTTGATTGGAGGGAGGAAGGACATCCGCAACCGGTTCAAGCATCCGGTATACTTTGTAAGTGAAGTCCTAACGAGTCGCGGATGCGATATCTTCGATTACAAAAATTGATATATGCTATTGTGATAACCTCTCGGAAGCTGAAGCACTATTTTCAAGCACACCCGATCGAGGTCAAGACCGGGTTTGCTATTGGGGATGTAGTGCGTAATCGGGAAGCAATTGCTCGGGTGGCCAAGTGGGCTATAGAACTTGGTCGAGTATGAGATCACTTTTTCTTCACGCACGGCATTAAAGGACATCCATTGGCTGATTTTATTACGGAGTGGCTTGAAACACAAGTACCACCGGCAGTTCAGAATTTGGAATATTGGGAGATGTATTTTGATGGGTCCCTACAGCTTTCGGGCGCGGGGGCTGGAGTTGTGCTTCTCACTCCACGAAAAGAACCATTGAGATATATAATGCGGATGCACTTTCGTGCTTCAAACAATGCTGCAGAGTATGAGGCTTTGCTCCATGGACTTCGGGTGGCTATTTCGCTGGGAGTCAAGCGGTTGGATATATATGGAGATTCAATGCTTGTGATCAGTCAGGTTAACAAAGTATGGGTGTCGAGTCTTAAACTCGGCACTAGTACTACCCGGTCCCTCACGAGCGTGGAATTCGATGGTGCAATGCACGAAACACACAGGAACACAAGATTTTAGACGAGGTTCAGGCCCCTCGAGTTGAGAGTAATACCCTACGTCCTGTATGTTATGTATTGCCTTTAGCGGATTGCTAATTGCAAGATCTCGGAGAGTTCTCGGGGGTCCCTGCTCCGCCTTATATATCCGGGGAGCTAGGGTTACATGCGAGTCCTAGTCGATTACATGGATTACATATATGGGAGTTCTATCTCTAGCTTTCTTTATTGATTCGGAGTCCTAACGAGACTACAAATTATTCCTTAACTTGCTTCTCAAGTTATCATACACCGGTCTTGATACCCGCCTCATCTCCATATCGGTATATGGAATCCTCTGTTATTCCGGACCGGTCAAGAACCGATCTGTTGGCTATCTCCATCACCTCTATCTTCATTGATTTGTTACCGTGTCTTTGCGCATCCATTCCTTTATCATCTCGTATACCCATAAGGCAAGTATACAACAATAGCCCCCGAGTAATTTTTGATTTGACCTTGAATAAGACCGACCAGTCTTCCGCATGTTGGTCTTGATTCCATGGTAAAATTAAAAAAACTCTAATCTGCTGCAATGGTTCTTCTTTCTTCAAAGCGCTTTAAAAAGCAAAAAATTAGTGTTTTTATCCTTCATATCACGTAATTAGGTAATCATTGCATATTCTTCTTCCGGTGCACCAACTAGGTGCACCCAATTGAGTATAGCCCCCGACTCTTGGATCATTTGAACTCCTTTCAAATAATGCAAGAGTCCACTAGTTGATTCTTCATTATTTCCTTTGATATTCAATCATTACGGACCGCTCTATTTATTTTTCCATTATTTTCCACCTTCCGTGATCGTTACGGACCGCTCTTGGATACGGTGCACCGATCGAGTGTGTGACATCCCCTCCGGGACACCCAGGAATCGGAACAGAGGGACACTCGACGAAGCGAGTTACAACGAGTGTATCATCTCATACAAGCTAGAATATATACATCATGGTATAATACAACTAGGTTTTCGAAATACAAACATTGGTGCAGCGGAAATATAAATCTTATTGAAGTTTAACAACCTACGAGTATTGCAGCGGAAACTCGTACTTTGAACAACAAAACACTATTAGACGATCAACGTGATGCACCGAGCCCTTCATACATCACGGTCCTTCCTCTTCACGATGTCGGGATCCGTTCCCATTGGTGGGAAACACACTCGGGACACTCCACTTCCAGGCACTAACGTACGAGCCGTGGAACTACGACTTGATTCCCGAAAAGCATAACGAACAAACCCCGAGTATTCTAATACTCAGCAAGACTGACCCGTCAACATGGCACGCTAAGGCCGACGCCTAGTATGCAAAGGCTTTCCGGTCGTGGGGTGTACTCCTTTGCGAAAACAGCATTAAAGGTTGAGTCCTTACTTTCAGTATTTTAGCTCACGTTAAGTTCATTAACCTCTAGGTTTGCAGACTATCACTATTGCAATCAAGTTTGCAGGAAAAGAATAATTCCAAGCAACAGTCCTTTCATCCATCTTCCTTCATCTTTCACTTGATTAATTACGATGTGACACGGTGAACAAGCGGTACTCATTACTGCGAGGGACAGGTGATTCGAATCGATTTCACCAGCTGGGAAAACCCGTTTACACGGCGTATACGCACCCCATTGGCCGCATACGACAACCTTTCACGCCCGAGAACCCGGGGACCCCACGCGATACCCGTCCTCGACGTTATCCGTGAGCGACCACCCATTCCTCTCCCTTTGAGACATGAGGCCTCGCCTCATTCTCCAGCCAATTAGGGGATGGGCTACGTCCAACCACCGAGGCAATTAGGTTACATCGGCTTCCCGGCCCCATAAACACCGGTATGTAAATCGGTACGTTCAATACTTGCTCGGCAGGGCCAACAACGGTACGGTCCTTGATCGACACGGACGGGGCTACCACCTTGCAAGACCTCGTCTTTGCCCTTTCTCCTACAGGGCCCGTCCGATCTCAATTTCATCTTCATCTTCATTCTTTAATTCAACTTGAAAGACATCAATCAACTTAAAGCCTCCATGCTTTAAGATCGGACCGTATCATCTCGCGAGCGTGCTCGAGCACCGCTCGACTTCTACCGTAGCCCTGTGAATTAAGCGTAGCAGCTATCGAGACACAAAACCAGCAGGGGATAAACAGGTAACATAGGAATTCTACTCATGCATCTAGGGTGTCACGCAATTCCTCGTAACCTAATGCACAATCACGACGTAATTGTCTGTGATAAAAGAAAAGACTTTAAAAACATAGGTGGGATGCAACGGGCTTGCCTTGATTCGAGTCGGGGTTAGCTTCCTCGATGTGCTTGGTCGACTTCAAAGCTTCGTCTCCTTCCTCGACCTCGGACGGAACCTCGATCACGCCGGACCTAGGTCGACCAACAATACGTCGCGAATCACAACCATGCATGCATGAATGTACATGAGATGATGTGCAACTGTTTTATTTACCATGATCGTTAACTAGCAATTAATCATTACTTAAGTTTATTACTTTGCAATTAGTAATTAACAATTAATCATGTTCGTTAAGCAATAAGTAACAATTGATCATGCTCATTAATTATTGCTTAATCAAGGTCATTACTTAAAAATTAATCATTAATCATGTTCATTAATTAATAATTAATCAGGTTCATTCATTAATAAATAACCATGCTTTTAAACAACAATTATAAATGCTTAACGACATGTGATAACACTTAAGCTATTAATTTGGGATCACATAAAATGACGGTGTTTATGTTAAATTTTAGAAAACAGTTTTCACAAACACTTTCGTCTGCAGTATCTCTAATTTTTAAAGAAATTTATTTTTCAAAAACAATTAATAATTAGCATAAAATAATAGGTTATATTAACTAAAGAAATGTACTTAATTAAACTATGAAATTATAATTTCTCAAAATAGGTATTTGAATTCATAAATAAATAGAGAATAATTTTATGAATCTAATGAACTTTGTTTGACATTTTTCTGATTTTTCCTGAATTTTCTATGATTTTTGGAAAATTACAAATGGGTCCGTGCCACACGAGGGGGCACAGAGATGCCCGCACCGGATCCGGCGTAGCCACACGGAATCCGAGGCCGTGTGGCCTGCCGTGGTGCCTGGCGGCCCGAGTGGGGCGGCGGTTCGCCGGAGCGGCGCGGGCTTGGGCCAAAACCAGGTGCGAGCTACCCTAAGCGCTCTACACAGCGAGGCAAGTGCGGTAGGGAGGTTGAGCTCGTTGAGGGACGGCTGGAAGTATGCCGGCGGCGAGCAGGAGGCCGTGCGGAACTCCGGCGATGGTTAGCAGGTGCTATGGTGCACAAAAATTAGGCCAAAAGATGCTGCAAGCAACAGAGTAACATGAGCAATGACGGCACATGAGTATTCGCCCTTGGGAACGGTCGGAATCGTGTGCTCACCGTGGAGGCGAGGCGGCGGCGCCGGAGCCGAGGGAGAACGGTGAAATTTCCGCGGGCCTGCACGGAACTCCCGATGGCTAGCGCCCTGGGATGTAGAGACTCTCCTCATGCACGTCTAGAAGCAAGAGTGGGATGAAACGGCTCACTAAAATCGACGAATTTCGGGACGGGCGGCGGACGACCGTGGTGACGGGTCTTGAGGGAATTGCTTCGCTCTTGAGCTCTAGTGCGGGGAGTCGAATTGGACGCCATGGTGAGCTCTAGTGGCCTCGTGCGGAGCTGTGGGGGTGCTGGCTCGTCGGGGGACGGCTTGAGGCGGCCGGGCGGCGTGGGAGCAGGGAGGGCGGTGGTGTCCGTGTGGGGAAGATCCGAGAGAGGGAAAAGAGATGAGCACTGGCCCGGCTTTATCCCGTGGGGAGGAGCGGACGACGTGGCGTAAACGGCTGCGTGGCACAGGCTGGCGAGGGCACGCGGCAGGGAGGAGCTGCGATGGCGCCGGAGAGGCGGTGGTGAGAGTCGGTTCGAGAGAGAAGGAGAAAGAAGAGGCTGATCGGTGGGGCTGCGGTCGTTTTACATAAACACCCTCGGACATTTGATTAATTAAAAACGGTCTTTCCAAGTGCTCAGAAAAATTCGAGAAAAATTAGGGGTGTTAGTAAAAACATTTCACACACTTTTCTTTTTAGGTCTAGGTTAAGATTCCAAATTGTTTTCGAATTAAAAATTCCAAGATAAATTAACAAAAGAAGCTTTGTTTATTTCTTTCAAATATTTTCACAAAGCAAAATAATTTCAGGAGAGTTTTGTAAATCTTTATTTATAATATTTGAGCCATAGAAAATGTTAAACATGAATTTTCTGCTTATTTTATTTCTTTTTAACACTTCCTTTCTGCTTTATCTATTTTGTTATTGTATGTGTATTTCTCAACATAGAGTTTTGATATCTTCAAAAATGTAACAACATGATGAAATGCTCGATGATGACATGAAATGCAGTATTTTTCGAGAGTTGTTACAGCCCTCCCCCTTACAGGAATCTCGTCCCGAGATTCACGATCGAAACGACTAGGCGATAGTGCTAAAGAACTCGGGATAATTTGATCGAAGAAATTCTTCTTGTTCCCAAGTAGCTTCAGCTTCCGAGTGATTACTCCATTGGATCTTGTAGAACTTAATGGTCCGAAGACGAGTCACTCTATCCTTGGTGTCGAGAACTTTAACCGGTCGTTCGTCGTATGTCAAGTCCGGTCAGTAATCGTTCCACCTCGGTTGTCGGTATATCCACCGGTGGTTTCAAACACTTCTTCGGTTGAGATATGTGGAATATATTGTGTATACCCGACAAGTGTGTCTGGCAACTCCAAACGATATGCTACAGCTCCACATCTTTCTAGGATTGGAAAAGGTCCGATGTATCGTGGTGCTAACTTGCCCTTGATTCCAAACCTTTGAACACCTTTGGTAGGAGATACTCGAAGATAGACTTGGTCTCCAACCTTGAATACCAACTCTCGACGTCTTTTATCGAGCATAGCCGATCTGTCGAGATTTAGCTCTCTTGAGGTTCTGTTGAATGAGACGTACTTGTTCCTCTGCATCTTTTACCAAGTCGGGTCCGAAGATTACTCTTTCTCCGCTTTCGGACCAATTCGGAGGTGTGCGACAACTACGTCCATACGGAGCTTGAAACGGTGACATTCCGGCACTCTCTTGATAGCTGTTGTTGTATGAGAACTCTGCCAGCGGTAAACATTTCTCCCAATCTTTACCGTACGTCAAGACACGAGGCTCGAAGCATATCCTCGAGGTATTGATTGATTCTTTCTGTTTGTCCATCCGTTTGGGGGTGATACGTCGAGCTTCGAATTAACTTCGTTCCTAACGACTCATGCAACTATTCCCAAAATCTAGAGACAAATTGAGCTCCTCGATCCGAGATGATGGTCTTGGGTACTCCATGCAAACATAGGATGCGTGAAATGTATAGATCTCGCATATTGCTTGGTCTTGTAGTTGGTATGTACTCAGGTACAAAGTGAGTCGACTTGGTCAATCTGTCAACTATGACCCGGATAGAGTCGTGCTTCCGTGGAGTCATTGGTAATCCAACAATAAAGTCCATACCGATATCTTCCTATTTCCATTCAGGTATGCTCGAGAGGTTGAAGTGGACCAGCTTGCTTCAAATGCTCTGCTTTGACACGCCGACAGGTATCACACTCGTTGACATACCTTGCTATCTCTCGTTTCATTCTTGTCCACCAAAATCTCTTCTTCAAGTCTTGATACATTTTGTTGGTTCCAGGATGAATAGAATACTTGGACGTATGGGCTTCGTCCATTATCTTCTTGCGAAGCTCCAGTGTTCTTAGGCACTACTAGCCTATTCTTGAACCGAGATAACACCTTCGTCATCTATTTGGAAACACTTGACTTCACCTTTCGGAGTCGTCTTTTGATGTGTTCCATACCAAGCATCTTTCTGTTGAGCTGCTACCACTTCTTCACGAATGGTAGGAATAAGAGCCAAATTGGTCAAGGCTCCATACGGAAGAATCCGAAGATTAGACTCATCACTTTCGGGTGGAGGTGCTTGAATCATGAGTTGAGCCATGAGATTATTGCAATGAGCCTTGCGACTTAAGGCATCGGCTACCACGTTTGCCTTGCCCGGGTGGTAGTGAATTTCCAGCTCATAATCCTTGATCGGTTCTAACCACCTTCGTTGTCGCATATTTAGATCCGCTTGGGTGAAGATGTACTTGAGACTCTTGTGGTCGGTGTATAAATGTACTAAATTTCCCAAGAGATAATGTCTCCATCTTTTCAATGCTAGAATGACAGCTGCTAACTCCGGATCATGTGTGGGATAGTGTTCCTCATGACGCCTTAGTTTTCGAGATGCATATGCAATCACTCGACCCTCCCGCATTAGGACACATCCGAGTCCTATTCTCGATGCATCACAATACACATCAAAAGGCTTCGTCGGATTTGGCTGCGCAAGTACGGAGGCTGTTGTCAACAACTTCTTTAATGTTTGAAAAGCTTCTTCACATTCTTTGCTCCATACGTACTTCTTATCCTTTTCCAGTAGCTTAGTCATTGGCTTGGCGATCTTTGAGAAGTTTGGAATAAACCTTCGTAGTAACCAGCCAATCCCAAGAAACTTCTAATCTGTGAGACCGACTTCGGTGATTTCCAATCCAACACTTCTTGAACTTTGCCTGGGTCAACGGCCACTCCTTCGGCTGATATCACATGACCTAGGAACGGTACCTCTTTTAGCCAAAATTCACACTTGCTGAACTTAGCATAGAGCTGATGATCCCTTAGTCGTTGCAATACAACTCTTAAGTGATTGGCATGTTCCTCTGTTGACTTAGAGTAGATCAAGATATCGTCAATGAATACCACGACAAACTTGTCCAACTCGAGGCATGAATACCGAATTCATGAGGTACATGAAATGTGTCTGGTGCGTTGGTCAATCCAAATGACATCACCGAGATACTCATAAAGTCCATACCTTGTGGAAAATGCAGTCTTCGATATATCTTCGACTCTTATCTTAATCCGATGATATCCCGAGCGAAGATCTATCTTGGAGAAAACTTTAGCTCCCATCGGTTGATCAAATAAGATGTCAATCCTCGGAAGAGGATACTTGTTCTTGATGGTGACCGAATTCGGAGGTCTATAATCCACACATAGCCTCAATGTCTTGTCTTTCTTCTTTACGAACAAGGTCGGGCATCCCCATGGTGATGAACTTGGACGTATGTACCCTTTGTCCAATAATTCCTTTAGTTGCACTTTTAATTCTGCCAGCTCATTCGGCGGCATTCGATATGGCCTTCTTGATATTGGTGTTGTTCCAGGCTGTAATTCTATTTTAAACTCTTCCGCTCGATCCAGCGGTAGTCCCGACAAGTCATCCGGGAAGACATCCGGATACTCACAAACTATGGGTATATCCTCCGGACTCTTACCTTGTAACAACCCTAACAACAAAAAGTGCATCTCATGGCATTCATGATCATGTCATCATGTTGCATTTTTAAAACTATTTCATTTGGTGTCAAAAATGCACATAAAATAATGAATTTAACCTAACTCAAATTTAGATCTTAAAAAGACAAATTAAATACAAGTAACTTATGGCGTTTAACATTTTCTGTTGGTTAAGCATAATGATAAAAGATTTATGAAATTGCTCTGAAATTATTTTTGTTTTGTAAAAAGGTCTACAAGAAATAATGAAAACTTCTCTTTTTAATTTAAACTTGAATTTTTAATCCAAAATTTATTTGGAATTTGAACTTCGGCCCTTATGGAAAAAGATTTAAAATGTTTTCATTTACAACCCTGATTTTTTTCGGGATTTTTCTGAGCATTGTAACAGCTTTGTTTAATTAACCAAAAGGCGAGGGGCTTTTTGTAAAATTACCAAAACAGGCCGGTGGCCAAATCTCTTTCTTTCTTCTCTCCCTCTTCGAACCGCCTCACCACCGCGCCACCCCGGCAGCTCCGGCCACGCGCCCGGCTCCTCTCGCGCCACGCAGCAGCTACTCATGACACCTCAACTCTCCTCGCCAGGATAAAAACCAGAGCCCGAGTTCTTCTTTTCTCTTCCCGGACCCGCACCCGAAGCACCGCACATCCGCCCCTCCTACTCCTTGCTGCCCGGCCACCTCAAGTCGTCCCCGGTCATGCCACCGCCACCGGATCGTCCGCAACAACGTCCTAGACCATCCCATGCCACTCAATTGTGTTGGGCAGCTCCGAGTTCCGGGATCGACGAGGTTTTCCCTCGGGACCGTTTTCCCCGTCGTCCGCCGCCCATCCCGAAATTCGCTCTGTGTTAGTGAGCCGTTTCACCCCACTCTTGCTTCTAGACGTGCATGAGGAGACTCTCTACATCCCGGGCGCTAGCCATCGGGAGTTTCGTGCGGGCCTGCGGCAATTTCGCCGTTTTTTCCTCGGCTCCGAGCGCCACCACCTTTGACTCCGCCGTGAGCTCCGGGTTCCCGCCATTCCCGAGCTAAACCGGTTGTGTGCCGGTCTTTCCCATGCCCATGTGAAGCTCTAGGAGCAATTCCCTCGTCTTTTGGGTAAACACAGTGGGTCGTGGACGCCGCCGAAGCACGGCTCGAGTCGCATCTCGCCGCCGGTGACTTTTCCGGTCGCTCCCGCCACCGTAGACCTCACCCCCAGATTGCCCGTGTCGTGTGTAGTCCCACGGGCCAAGCCACTCGTTTCCCCACCCACTCCCGCGCTATTCCGGTGACCCGCCGCCGTCCTCCGCCGCCACCCACCATAGTTGGCGAGCTCGAGCTCGGGTGGGCCACGAGCGCGTCATGGGCCGCCTGCCCATGGGCCCGACCAGATTTGGCCCGAGTGAGTCCACTGTTTTTCTTCGAATTTATTTGTTTTCGATTTCTTTCAAACTTCAATTATTCCTAGAAAATTCCACAAAAATCAGAAAAATGCCAAACAAAGTGCATTTGATTCATAAAATTATTCTCTATTTAGTTATGTATTCAAATGCATATTTTGAGAAATTATATTTTCATAGTTTAATTAATTACCTTTCCTTTAATTAAGAAAATCTATTATTTTATGCTAATTATTATTTGATTTTGAGAAATAAATTTCTTTAAACATTAGAGATACTGCAGACGAAAGTGTTTGTGAAAACTGTTTTCCAAAATTCAACATAAACACCGTCATTTCATGTGATCCCAATTTAATACCCTATGTACCATTGATTAATGATTAATCATGAATTGTTAATTAATAAACACGATTAATTGTTAATTAATGAACAGGAGTATTTGTTAATTAATAAACGAGATTAATTGTTAATTAATGACCTTGATTAAGCAATAATTAATGAGCATGATCAATTATTACTTATTGCTTAACGAACGTGATTAATTGTTAATCATTAACAAGCTTAATTAATGAGTAATTGCTAATTAACGACATTGGTTAATACAATCATTGCACATCATGTCATATCCATTCATGCATGCATGGTTGTGATTCGTGAGGTATTGTTGGTCGACCTAGGTTCCGGCGTGATCGAAGTTCCGTCCGAGGTCAAGGCGAAGACGGAAGCTTCGAAGTCGACCAACGACATCGAGGAAGCTAACCCCGACTCGAATCAAGGCAAGCCCGGTGTATCCCACCTATGTTTTTAAAGTCTTTCTTTTATCACAGTAATGAGTCGTGATTGTGCATTAGGTTATAGGAGTTTCTTGATACCCTAGATGCATGAGATAGGTTTCCATTTGTTTTTGCTATATTGGTACTGGTAGCTCAATAGAGTTCGATAACTGCTAAGCTTATGTCATAGGGAATCGGTAGAAGTCGAGTGGTGGTATACACTACTCGCGAGATATAGGATAATGGCTGTTTCAATTATTGCTAAGAGGAATGATAAGAGAAAGTTGAAGTTGAGAGTGAAGTTAATGAAGTTGAGACCGGACGGGCCCCGTAGGAGAAAGGGCAAAGACGGAGTTAAGGTCTTGCAAGGTGGTAGCCCCGTCCGTGTCTGGTCACGGACCGTACCGTTGTCGGCCTAGTTGAACAAGTTTGAACGTACCGTACTACATGCCGATATCATGAGCCCAGCAAGCTGATGTACCCTACCGCCCCGGAGATGTAGCGTAGCCAACTCTCTTTTATCGGTCGTTAGTGAGAGGATAGTCTCACGGGAGGGAGATGGGTCGACCACGAGGGAAGTCGTGGCTTCGCTATACTCCGGGGAGTTGGAAATGGCTAGTCTGCTGTCGAGTGCTAGCGGGAAAGGTTGTCGTATACGATCAATGCGATGCGTATACGTCGTGTAGTCGGGTTTTGCCAGCTGGTATAAATCGATTCGAATCGTTGTCCCTCGCAGTAATGAGTACCGCTTGTTTAGCTCGTCGCATCGTAGTAATCAACCGAAAGATGAAGATGAGAGATGAAAGAATTGTTGGTTGAAAAATGATCTTTTCCTGCAAACTTGATTGCAGTAGTTGTAGACTCGCAAAACATTGTTCTCTATTGAACTTAATTTGAGCTAAAACTTGAAAGTAAGGATCAACTATTAGAGCTGGTTTTCGCAAGAGAGTCAACTCCACGGCTAGAAAGCCTTTGCATACTAGGCGTCGGCCTTAGCGTGATCGTTGACGGGTCAGTCTTTGCTGAGTATTAGAATACTCGGGGTTTGCTCGTTATGTTTTCAGGACCCGAGTCGTACTTCCACGACTTGGACGGTAGCTTTCGGAGGAGGAGCAGTCCCGAGGGTGGTTCCCTTCAATGGGAAGGGATCCCGACGCCCTGAGCGAGAAGGATCGTGATGTACGACAGTGCTCAGTACATCACGCTAGTGGTCTTTTGTTGTAAAGAGGATAAGTTCCACTGCAAGAATCGTAGTTTTCTAACTTCAGTGATGTTTAAGCTTCCGCCGTCGGATGTTTGTATTTCAAAAACCTGGTTGTATTATACCATGACGTATATAATCCGGCTTGTATGAAATGATGCATCGTTGTAACTCGCTTCGTCGAGTGTCCCCCTGTACCGATTCCCGGGTGTCCCGGAGGGGATGTCACAACTGGTATCGTAGCGGTTCGGAGGCAACAAGACATCATTACAAGCTTGTTTCCAAAACTTAACACGTTTAGTGCGCTTAGAGCACGAGAGAATACGGAGCCTATAAGGATGTAGAATAGTTAGATTTTTACTAACTCGTTCGACGTTCGGGTTTTGGGAAGTGCTAACTATTCGTTGTAGTTTTATATACTATAGTACGTATAGTTAGTCTGCGAGCATGCATCATGTCATATTGAGTGCTATAATAAAAAGTCGGGGTTATACTTAGTTAGTATCGTAGTATAGAGTTAGTTTCCTATGGATGGCACAAGAAGAAGTTTATGCTAGGGAAATAGAAGGCAAGAGGAGCTCTCACACGGAGGCAATGGAATGGGGAATTCAAGATCTTCATTTACGAGATGATCAAAGTTAAATAGAGAAAGGGACGATCATGTGTAGTTATCAAGGAGCCCCATATGAGAGCTAGGGATTTAAAGGGATAGATCAAAGATACCAGTATGAATGGGTGCTATAGGTGAATCTTGGGATGAACAAACTTGCAGACTGCCAAAGAAATAGCTACCCAACTAGATGCGGATCCGATAAAGACACCGACGAGATACGGGATCTTGAACAAGCCCAATAACTTTCCAAGGAAGAGCAGAAGGATGGAATGTATGAGCAGAAGAATCCAGGAGCTAGCCACCGATGCCACTTCGATCGCTCTAGGCCTTATCCGAGCAGATGACCAGCCAACTACCACTTGTAGCCACCAAAAGTTCTCATTCCCTCTCCAGAAATAGCCCTTTTTATTTCTCGTTCGGACTCTTCCTCTCGACGTAACTTTTTTGATGATAAAATTCCTGTAATATGAGATGACTATTCCTAGTCCGAAAGTCATTCTCCTTCTTTCACTCAATCACATTATGAACGTATCTTTCCTTGAAGTTCTTGAGTGACTTCCATTTGAAGCGAGTGGTAGTCTTCTATTTGACTAGACTAAGTTGTATCGAGAGCTAGTTAGAAATGGGTGTTTTGCACTTTCGGATTGCCATTTTGCCTTTGAATTGTGCCGGTTCGCCTGTGCGCTTCTCAAAGTCAAACATGAGCGATGTGGAAATACATACTCTATTTTGAAACTAGAAGAGAACCCAAATACAATGTTCTTATGAACAGATGGCGTATAACCTAGGGTACGCAACCGGAAAGAAGAATACTATATTGGAAACTCATCGGTGCAATTTCCCTTCTAAATATCTTAAGCCTATATTTCTTTCAACACCAAGGTAGACGAAAGCATTGTCGCATCTTTTGGTAATGTTGTTTCATAAGCTGAACCATTCCAGTTAAATCTTTTCCTTCATCATTGACCTTCACCAACCCCTAATAAATCTCGTGACTCCGATCCCGGCATGAAAGTGATAGATATTGACAACAAACACCTTGACGTTCTAAAGTTGGACCGAGGAGTTAGTTCCATGGAGGATGCTCTTCGTGCTCATCAAAAAGAGAAGATTAAGAAGAGAGCAGCTAGTGAACAAGAAGTGAAGTACCTTCCACGTATTGTCTAGTCTACATTTCTGCAATAGATCGGAGGTTCGAGCCTATGCTATACCGGTCACCTTAATATCAGCAACAACTGTTCTCCCGTTTAGCGGTTCAACAACCGTACTCATCGAGTATACGCCCCTTACCCTCGACACTACAATCCGTTGATCATCTATGCTATAACGGTGGTTGTCTTGAACACTTGGCTCAAGATTGTGTCGCACCAATAAAGCAGAATTACTCAACGTGTCCTCAAAGGAAAGCAGCTTGGTCGACGTAAGCATACAAGTCAAAATGATAAGATGAAGATTGGTCGTGTCAACTTTACCACATTCGAGGAGATTCCGAGAGGGTCACAAGTCATGACCGATTAAAGTACGTCGGAGATACCATTGAAGTTGGGTCGTAAGGATTATTCCACCTCCTTTATAGTCTTAGATGGACAAGGATTTGATGCGATTCTTGGCATGAGATGGATGAAGTCTTATAAGGCCGCATCGGAGATAGATGCTTTTGCAGTTCGCTCGAACTCTCCTCTTCAGTGGATGAGATTGTTTTCAGTTGACTTCTTCCCAAACTATTCTTCCGGAGATTTATAAAACTCTTGGTAGAAGTTTGGAAGACATCCCTGCAGTTTGCGAATACCCCGATGTTTTTCCGTAAGACTTACCGGGTTTACCGCTAGATCGAGCGGTAGAGTTTAAGATAGAGTTACGACTGGAACAAGCACCAATATCAAGAAGGCCGTATCGGATGCCGCCGAATGAGCTTGCAGAGTTGAAAGTGCAGTTAAAGGATTTACCGGATAAGAGATACATTTGCCCAAGTTCATCACCTTGAGGATGACAAAGCATTGTTCGCCAAGAAGAAGAATCAAACATTGAGGTTATATGCGGATTAACGAACTTTGAGTGCGGTGACAATTAAGCACAAGTATTCCCTTCCTCGAATTGACATCCGGTGTGATCGGTAGATGCGAGCAAAAGTGTTTACCAAGGTAGATCTTCGCTCCGGATATCATCGGATCGGGATTAGAGCGAAAGATATACCAAAGACAGTTCCTCTACCATATATGGACTTTAGGAGTACCTGGTGATGTCCTTTGGTCTAAACAATGCCCAACACACTTCATGTATCTCATGAACTGGATGTTTATGCCGAATTGGACAAGGTTGTTGTTGTTTTCATAGACGACATCCTAATCTACTCCAAGTCGGAAAAGGAACATGCCGAGCACTTTAGGACCGTGCTCCAACATCTAAGGGATCACCGAGTTATATGCAAAGTTTAGCCGATATGAGTTCTGGTTGAAGGAGGTACCATTCCTAGGTTACGTGATCTTAGAAAAAGGAGTGGTTGTTGATTCCAAGCAAGGATAAAGAAGTATTGGATTGGAAGCCACCTAAGTCGGTCACACGGATCCAAAGCTTTTTAGGGTTGGCAGGATACTATAGCAGGTTTATTCCAAACTTCTCAAAGAGTGCCAAGCCAATGACGAAATTGCTAGAGAAGGATAAGAAGTACGAAGGGAGAGATGGATGTAAGGAAGCTTTTTCGGACATTGAAGAAGCTACTCACAACAGCGCTGGCGTTAGCTCGATCAGATTTGACCAAGCCGTTTGAGGTGTACTTGTGATGCCTCGGGCACGGGACTTGGGTGCGTTCGATGCAAGAGGGTCGAGTAATTACCTATGCGTCTCGACGGTTGAGGCGACAGGAGGAACAATAACCAACACGTAAGCTGGAATTAACAGCTGTGGTTCTAGCATTGAAGAGGCTGGACAAACCATCTATTGGAAAGCTTGGTACATCTATACACGGACCACAAGAGTCTCAAATAAATCTTCACTCAAGCAGATCTAAACATGCGCCAACGAAGATGGTTTGAATTAAGGATTATGATATCGAGATCCATTACCATCCCGAGAAAGCCAATGTCGTAGCCGATGCCTTGAGTCGAAAAGCTAATTGCAACAATCTCACGACTCGGCTATTAACCGAAGCATCTGGAAAAGGAAATTAGTGAACCTAGTCTTCGGATTCTTACGTATGGAGCTTTGACCAATTTGGCTCTTATTCCTACCATTCGCGAAGAAGTGGTAGCAACTCAAAAGAAGGACGTTGGTATGAGTCACATTAAAAGACGAATTAAGAAGGGTGAAATGAAGTGTTTTCGAGAAGATAGCGAAGATGTGATCCGGTTCAAGAATAGGCTAGTAGTGCCCAAGAGCCCGGAACTTGGCAAAAAGGTAATAGATGAAGCACATACATATAAGTATTCTATTCATCCTGGAACCAACAAAATGTATCAAGATCCGAAGAAAAGATTCGGTCGACAACCATGAAGCGAGAAGTAGTGAGGTATGTCAACGAGTGTGATACTTGTCGACGTGTCAAAGCAGAGCAATTGAAGCAAGCGGGTCAACTTCCACCTTTGAGTATTACGAGTGGAAACGGAAAGATATTAGTATGGATTTCATTACCGGCTTACCGTTAACTCCACGGAAGCACGACTTTATGTGGGTCATAGTGGACAGGTTGACCAAGGTCGGCGCACTTCATACCGGTACATACTCGGTACACCGCCGAGAAATATGCGGAGCTATACATCGCCGTATTCTCTCGTCTACATGGAGTACCAAAGGCCATCATCTCGGATCAAGGAGCTCGGCTTGTATCCAGATTACGGGAGCGAGTACATGAGTCATTGCGAACGAGGTTGATTCGAAGCTTAGCTTATTCTCCTCAAACCGATGGACGGACAGAGAGAACCAACCAATATCTAGAAGATGTGCGTCAAGTCGGCAATCAAGATTGGGAAAGATGCCTACCGTTAATAGAATTCTTAAACAACAATAGCTATTAAGAAGGTGCTGGAATGTACCGTTTCAAGCTGTATACGGTCATGGATGTCGCACACTCGTTAAATTGGTCCGAACGTGGAGAGAGAATAATATCCGGACCGAATCTAGTAAAGGATGCCGAAAAGCGAGTACGTCTCATTCAACAGAACCTAAAGAGAGCCAAATATCGATGAAATAGTCCTACGGATAAGAGACGTCGAGAGTAGTGCTCAAAGCTGGAAACCAAGTTACCTCCAAGTATCCCCTACCAAAGGTGTCCAGCGATCCGGAATCAAAGGCAAGTTAGCCCCACGATATATCGGACCCTTTCTAACTCCGAGAAAAGGGTGGATCGGTTTCATATCGTTGGAAGTTACCAAGCACATTTATCGGGAATTCACAAGGTGTTCCACATATCTCAAAAGAAGACGCGTCTAAAACCACCGGTAGACATACCGACAACAAATGTGGAACGAGTTACGATCAGATTTGACGTATTACGAACAACCGATCGAGTGCTCGACACCAAGAATCGAGTAACTCGACGTCGAACTCCCAAGATCCACAAGATTTGGTATCGAAGCTGAAGCTACCGGGAAGCAAGCGAGTTTCTCCGATTCAATTAACCCGAGTTCTTTAGTACCACCGCCTAGTCGCTTCGGTCGTGAATCTCGGGACGAGATTCCTCTAAGGGGGAAGGTCGTAACAACCCTAACAACAAAAAGTGCATCTCATGGCATTCATGATCATGTCATCATGTTGCATTTTTAAAACTATTTCATTTGGTGTTAAAAATGCACATAAAATAATGAATTTAACCTAACTCAAATTTAGATCTTAAAAAGACAAATTAAATACAAGTAACTTATGGAGTTTAACATTTTCTCGTTGGTTAAGCATAATGATAAAAGATTTATGAAATTGCTCTGAAATTATTTTTGCTTTGTAAAAAGGTCTACAAGAAATAATGAAAACTTCTCTTTTTAATTTAAACTTGAATTTTATCAAAAATTTATTTGGAATTTGAACTTCGGCCCTTAAGGAAAAAGATTTAAAATGTTTTCATTTACAACCCTGATTTTTTTCGGGATTTTTCTGAGCGTTGTAAAAGCTTTGTTTAATTAACCAAAAGACGAGGGGCTTTTTGTAAAATTACCAAAACAGGCCGGTGGCCAAATCTCTTTCTTTCTTCTCTCCCTCTTCGAACCGCCTCACCACCGCGCCACCCCGGCAGCTCCGGCCATGCGCCCTGGCTCCTCTGCGCCACGCAGCGGCCTACTCATGACACCTCAACTCTCCTCGCCAGGATAAAAACCAGAGCCCGAGTTCAAATTAATATATGTCTGTAGTGATAACCTCTCAAAAGTTGAAACACTATTTCCAAGCGCATCCCATTGAAGTTAAGACTGGGTTTGCTATTGGAGATATAGTACGAAACCGAGAGGCGATCGGCCAAGTTGCCAAATGGGCTATAGAACTTGGGCAATACGAGATTACATTCTCTTCAAGGACAGCTATCAAAGGACAGGCCTTAGCTGATTTCATAAAAGAATGGTTGGAGACACAAATCCCGCAAGGGATTCGGACATTGGAGTATTGGGAGATGTTTTTTGATGGGTTCCTGCAGCTTTCGGTGCGGGGTCTGGGGTTGTACTTCTCACCCCACGGAAGGAGCCACTTAGATATGTGTTACAAATGCATTTCGTAGCTTCAAATAATATCTGCGAGTATGAAGCTTTGCTTCATGGACTCCGGTAGTTGTTTCTTTGGGAGTTAGGCGATTAGACATATATGGTGATTCGATGATCGTGATCGGTCGGGTTAATAAGGTATGGGACGCTCATGATGATCACATGATTGCTTATCGTCAAGAGGTCGGGAAGCTCGAAGACAAATTCTATGGCCTTCGATTTTCTCATATACTCGCGCGGAAATAATTTTGTTGCGGATGAGTTAGCCGGACCGGGGTCATCGAGACAAGCGGTTCCACTCGGTGTTTTTCTTCAAGTACTAAATAAGCCGTCCATAAAGATGGAGCGCAAGGCAACTATTACAGAGATAGTAAACTAAGCCGTCTTAAAGGATCGGGACTGAGAAGCGGTCTTGAAAGACCGGTCCGAGGAATCAATCTTGACAAATAAGACCGGGGATGAGATCTTGGCGGCTAAGCACGAGGAGACGATTTCACCGGAGGATACTCGATCGCTTGATGTTATGATCATTGACTCTAATTGGCGTATCCCACATCCGAGTATTTACAATCCGGTAAAACTCCGGATGATAAGGTTGACAAGCAAAGATTAGAGGTTCGAGCATGCAGCTTATCTAATTCTCAAAGGAGAGTTATATAGGCGTGGAGTTAATATTCGATGAAATGTGTATCGGTCTCTCGATGGCATTCAATTGTTTGAAGACGTGCACAGGGGAATTTGTGGCAATCATGCCTCTTCGAAGACACTAGTTGGGAAGGTGTTCGGACAAGGATTCTATTGGCCCACAACGGCAGACGATGCGCGTAGAGTGGTTAAGAATTGTCGGGGATGTCAATTTTTTGCCGGACAGACCCCATGCTCCAGCTCACGAGTTACAGCTTAATTCCAATGACTTGGCCTTTTTCTACTTGGGGCTGGATATTGTTGGACCGTTTAAAAGGGCGCTAGGAGGATTCACGCACATTTTTGTGGCGGTAGATAAGTTCTCCAAGTGGATTGAGGCTGAAGTCGTTACTAGTACGACTACAGCTCGAGCGATCAAGTTTTTGCAGAACATCTTTGTGCGTTTTGGAGTCCCGCACAATATTATTACTGATAATGGGCCTCGGTTCACCTCGAATTTTTCAAGGATTATGCTCGATAGTTTGGGAATTAAGATACAATATGCGTTGGTGTCACACCCGCAGAGCAATGGACAGGTGTAACGAGCTAATGGCATGATTTTGACCGGTCTTAAACCTAGAATTTTTTTACCGTTTGAAGCCGTATGCAGGAAAGTGGGCTAAGGAATTGCCCTAGGTGCTTTGGGAACTACGCACTAATAATGTTAGTAGGGCTACGGGGTGTTGACTGGTCGTTACGGACCAATTTCGACCGTCAATTAGTCAAATAAATGAGAAGGACTAGGCATGTCTTACACGCATTTTACTTAGAAATAACCTAGTTCCACTTGTACCTCTAGATTTTTAGTGTGCAGGTGGATAATGATGAATTCCAGTGCCCCGAGGCGACAAATCAACACTTTTACAAAACTTCCATTTCGCCGCGGGAATCAACTCCAAGATAAAAGGCCAATGACCACGAAATCCAACACAAAGAAGGCCACAAGCAACCGGAACAAAGACCAACATCCAGTGGGGGAGCCAACCGCAAAGCCCAGCCCAGAGGGGCCAGGACCGGCTCGCCGAACCCACCAGGGTGGTTCGGCCGAACCAGTCCGGTGGCCCCCCGGCCCACTTTTCTCCGGCGGTTTGCCCACCGCCTCCGGAGGTCGGTTCCACGCGCATTAAATGCCACCGACCTACGAAACCGCCTCCAGGAGCCGACCTTTCAAGCCTATATAAGGAGGGGTACCCCCCTCCTTAACACACACAACAACACAAGGATCATTCTCTCCTCACACTAGAAGTTTAGAGGCTTTCTAGGTAGTGCTAGGCTTAGTAGTGGGCTGCCTCATTGCTCCCAAGGTCTTGTGGAGAATTGGGTATAGCTCTTGTATCCTCTCTTTGTAAGACTTGATCTTTTATATATGGAATACTTTCGTTTATATCCTTGTCATGAGCTTGACAGAGTAGTCATGATCTTGCTTGATCGGTCATCGTTCGTTCATATGAGTTCATCGTTCGTTCTTCGTTCTTCATTAATAGAAGATGAACACATATCGAATGTTCTTCGTTCGTTCATACTTGATCATCGATTACTCTTGATCTTACTTGATTGATTGCCGTTCGTCGCTCATTCTTGAGCGACGAACGCCTTTGCATGACTTAGTGCTAGCTTTGATCCTTTCGTCCGGCTTATGCTAGTTAGACTAGTGTTCTTATGAATAGGCTTCGGGTTCATCGTCCCGCAAGGGTGCTCTAGATTTACCACCATGTCGATCCGTAGGGTTGGGGTGCCTCGAGGGATCTAGAGTTGTGGTTAGTGACGCCGGCATGGTGTCGGGGTTATCTACCCACCTTTGAATGTGCTTCGTGTCCCACGGTTTGTAGAGGTAGGTGACAAGAAGTGACAGCCTTGTCATCCAAAGTAATCCTCCACGTTCGGGCATGGCATAGGAGTCTAAAAGGCCGGAGTCGCGAGGCGCACCTCGCGTAAGACGGATCTCCCGATGATGCCTAGGCATTAGACGCTTGCTTGCGCTTGCATGATCTTGGATGTTAGGTAGAAGCTGCGCACTCATATGAATGTTGTATCATTAGGAGTAGTGGTCTCGCTAGTCTAGTTTAGCTTTATCTAGGATTGCCTCTATCCCTTTTATTAGAGAATGCATTGCCTTGGTGTGTGTCACACTATCCTCAACTTATTGCTCCTAACCCCCGCATTGGAATGTGATTACTTCATCATTCTTTTGTAACACCATGAGCATAAGTACTCTTATCAACCATGTCTTCCTTTGGGAAAATATAAATACGATACCCTTGAATACTCTCGGTGAAATGCTACAACGGGTTATCCGTCCGCTGCGGATATTCATGACCCACCTTATAATACATATCTAGTACTTGTACCGGATGTGGATTATTTGGTTAAATAGTGCAAGTGACTTAAACCCTTGGTTCTCCCGCGGTCACGTGTTTCTTTCCGCGTGACCTTAAGAGATGCCAACAAGCATTTCCGGCGCCGTTGCCGGGGAAGACATTGGTTAATAAGAATACAATGAATGTTCATGATTACACTTGATGATGATTTAATCATTACCTTTGCAAGCTAACCTTGATCTGTTTTCTCTTCAATGTGAAAACAGGATAGTGCATGCGTGGATTCAACTTGCCGAAAAACTTCGTTGATAATCCCGAGTCTCTTGCGAGAAAGACTCGACCTCGCGTCGTTGTCTCTCCTCAAGAACCCACGACAAGCGAGCCCGCATCTTCCGCACCATCAACCTCAACACTCATGGCTGAAAGGACCCTTCGTGACTACTCGCGCCCTCCGTCGCCAATGTGCCCATTGGGCCCAACGTCGACGCCGGTGCCGCAGGACTTGACATCAAGTCCAGCCTCATCACTATGGTGCAAGCCATTCCCTTTTGTGGAAAGGCCTCCGAGGACGCCAACTCTCATCTCCAACAGCTTCCCGGAGATATGCAACACATCGCCCACGGCCGGAGTCAACCAAGATGCTATCGTACTTCGCCCGTTTCCCCTATCCCTCCTTGGGAAGGCGAAACAGCTGGTTTTATGCCAATCGTGCAAGCATTGACACTTGGGACAAATGTTCCACGGCGTTCCTCGCCAAGTTTTTCCCGATGGGCAAAACCAATGCCCTTCGTGGAAGAATTGCAAGTTTCCAAAGAAGCGACAAATGAATCCATGCCCGAGGCATGGGAAAGGCTTCAAGAATACATTCTGGCCTCGTCCTCACCATGGGATGGAGGAATGGCTCATTCTTCAACACTTCTACAACGGGTTGACACCAACAACCCGTGGACATATGGATGCCGCTGCCGGAGGAGCCTTCTTCTCCAAAACCGTTGCCCAAGCAAAAGAACTCATAGAGAAGATGGTCTCCAATCAAGGGTGGAGCGATGATCGACTCCAAACACGCTCAAGAGGCGTACACCCCGTCAAGGAGGTGGACATGCCGTCCGCCAAGGTTGACCTCCTCATAAAACGCTTGGATGAACACAACGCAAATGGTGGTGTTCATGCATTGGACTCACACATGACGTGTGAGGAATGCGGGAACACCGGCCACATGGGGAAGGATTGCCCCCATACCCATGAAGAAGCGTTCTACATGAACAACAACAACGGGTATCGTCCAAACGGAGGACAAGGGTACAACCAAAACCGACCATCATATCAAGGAGGTAACAATTTTTCTCGGCTTTAACAATAATCAGCCTTCCTTGAAAGATTTGGTTTATGGCCAAGCTAAAATCAACGAATCTATCAACAAAAAGCTTGCTGCCAACGACAAAGTCTTAGAAAACATAACCGCACAAATAGAAGGTTTCTCCTCTCGCTTTCAAAAATCAGCCGAGCTTTAATAAAATGATTGAAACCCAAGTTGCTCAGCCTAGCTGCTCTTATTCCCGGTTCTAATTCCGGGAAGATCCCGGGCAACCCGAGTCTTCTTTGGAAAATGTTAATGCGGTTACCACGAGGGAGGAAAATCCACTCGGGATCCGCCATATCCTAACCATGCAAGCAAAGAAGAACAGGAACGAACCGGAGGAGGAAAGCCCTTCTACTACCAAAGAAAAAGAAGAAGAACCGAAGCCAAGTGACGGGAAGAATGGAATTGAATTTCAAGACACAAGCTTCTTGCCATTCCCTCACGTAAACAGGAAGCCAAAGGAGGATGAACAATTTGCTCGATTCGTCGAGACCATCCGAAGGATTCATGTCAACGTGCCATTGTTGGACATGGTGCAGGTGCCCACATATGCACGTTACCTTAAAGACATCCTCAACAACAAGAGACCATTACCCAACGAGGAAATGGTCAAGCTCACAGAGGAGTGTAGCGCAGCTATACTCAATCGGCTTCCGTAAAAGAAGAAGGACCCCGGCTGCCCCACAATATCATGTTCCATTGGGGCACACCACTTCGACCAAGCCTTATGTGATCTTGGGGCAAGCGTCGCCGTGATGCCCAAAGAAGTCTTTGATCGTTTGAGCTACACAACCTTGACTCCTACACCAATGAGGTTGCAATTGGCGTACTCTTCGGTCCGCTACCCCGCGGGAATAGCCGAAGACGTGCCGCAAAAATTCGAGGCAACTTCATACCGGTGGACTTTGTGGTGCTTGAGATGGATATTGACAAGAACACGCCCTCATTTTGGGACGTCCCTTCCTCAGCACCGCGAACGCCCAAATTGATGTTGGGAATGGAGAAATCCGATTCCACATCAATGGGAAGGAGGAAAAGTTTGAGTTTCAACCAAGAAAAGAACAATGCTCAATGATCAAGATTAAGTATGGGCCAAATCCCTCAAACATCCGTGAAGTTGAAGTGACGCCAAGAAAGACGGATAGTCTCATCGCCTTTTGGAAGCAACTTGACAAAATTGAGAATCCGTCATGGTACCAACCCAAGAAGCCTCGCAACAAGCAAGGCCGGGATTATGGGCCAAGAAGCCACTCCTTCAAGACACAAAGCCACCTACATCAACAAAGACCAACCAAGTGTGGCAAGTGAAGAAGGTGCAGCCATCTTCATCCTCCTCTCCAGGGAAAGGGCCTGCACCACAAGGATGAAAAGAAATGGAGAAGTCCTCGCCGCCGCACTTAAAATGGCGAAGCCCCGGCCGACAGGATAAATCGGCATTATCTTTCGATTTCTTTTTGATTTTGTTTTCCACCACATGCATTTAAAAAAAAAAAATAATAATAATAATAATAAAAACCTCCCTGCATACTCTATTTTATCACAAGAAAATTTTCATTTCATTTATTTGGATTTTCCGCCAAGCATATTCGATTTTTTTTTCACTCGCCATGCATATAAAATTTGAAAACCAAAATCCTTTTACGTCCAAATTTTCCTACTTTTGTTTGAAACTTTTGGACAACCCTTGTATCCTTATACAAAACCCAAAAACAATTTTGCATGTTGGAATTTTCTCCAACACTTTTTCTCGAGATTTGATTTTTCGAATAAAGTTGAATTTGAGGCAACTTTCTTTGGATTTCTTCTTGAGCAAATATTTCGAGGAATATCCGGACGTAGCAACCATGGTCAATGATCATTTGGCCGTTGGGGGCTATGGGCCAAAAGGGGGAGCAAGAGGGACCCACAGCAGGCCGGCCGAACCCACCTCCTTGGTTCGGCCGAACCGCTATGACCGTTGCTCGGTCTGTCCTTTTTCCCAACGGTCATATGCCCCTTCTAACGTTCAAAAACGGCTACTTCGTGAGCTATAAGTAGAGGTGGCCGGGCCGTAACTCTCTCCCCTCTCACACTATCATTTCCACTCCTCACTCACTTCATTCTCATTGCTCTCAAGTTTTCCATTGCCCTCACTTGCTCATTGCCTAAAAGTTCTGCAGAAATCTTTTGTTCTTGGTGTGCTTTCTAGTTTTTGGTTTGATTTGTTTTTGTTTGGTTTTCTCGAGTTGCGATTTCTTGCTCACATGAACAACCGACGGTGTCGCCAATTTGATTTTCCCTCACATAACCCGTTCGGAGTTGTTGTTCTTGTGTTCTTGCTCTCTTTGTGTGCAGCCATGACCGGTGCCAAGAAGCTGTTCGGGTCGATCAAGAGGTCCTTGAGCTCACGCTCAAGTTCAAGCTCTTCACGTCGAAGCACCCGCGCACGCCCCGTAGTCGAGTCACCGCCAAGTTCACCACCACAAGTCGAGGAAGAAGGGCAAGAGGGCAACATCGAGCATCGTCTCCTCACCGACACCGACCTCGACTTAGTGGGCGAGTACGAGACGCACACCTACACGCTTCTCCAACACCGCCTCTTTGCTCCTACGCGAGCATTTGACACGGAGCTGCTGCACAAAATAGGTATGGATGCTGAATTTGCTCAAGTATTTAAAGCCTTAGGGTGGACAGATTTTGCTAGTGTAGATGAGCCGGGTTCCCGCTTGCTTACACTTCAGTTTTTATGCACCCTACGAACGGTAGATGAAGGAATTTCTTTTCGGTTTTTCCGTGAATCCTACCGTTTGACTTGGAAAGAACTTAGCACTCTTCTTGGCTTTAATACTCGCTGCAATACCGACTTGGATGGTGCCCTTCCTCGCTTTTCAAAGCATGCTTTTTGGGAGAGGATTACGGGTCTTCCTAGTTGCGTGCGACCTAGAGCTAATCACATCCATCATCCTACCTTGCGTTTTATGCACATGTGGATTGCTATCACTCTTTTTCCAAGGAGTGATATTCGAATTGTGCGCGAGGATGAGCTAAAAATTCTTTTTGCTGCGGTTGATAAAATTAAGATTGCTCCCGTGAAAGCCATGATTCGCCAATGGATAGAAAATCTTGGGACGATAGGACCAATTGAATGTACCTCTTTAGTGACACGAATTGCCATGCGGGTGGGAGCTTTACATGATGCTAATGTTGAATATCTTGCTACACCTCGCTCTCTTATAAATAAAGATTATCTTATTCATGGTCACTCTCTTAAGAATGGTCCGAACGATTCCCTCATATATTATTTTGTGGGATATACAAACGAGTTTCGGTTACCTAACCCGGACCTTCGTTTGTATACTCTCAAAAATCTAACCATTGAGCTCCAAGAAGCGGAGCGGTCTCGCAGGAGTGTATCTTCTCGCAGGGGGCGCACAGATCGGAACAGCCATCTACCTCCGAGATGCCCACACCGCAGCCCACGGCTCATGGCGGGCCGAGGTACAGCCACCCCGGGCTTTCTCCCGGTGGGTACCCAGCCCCGCCACCTCACATGGCCGGGGATCGGCGTGGCAAACTCCGGGATATGGCCCGGGGCTGTTTTCTCCACAACAACAATGGGAGGAACACTCCACCGACTCCGGATCAGCCCAAGGCTACAACTTTGAGCAGGAGATGAACAACCTCTCCTCACAAATGGGAAGACTCCAAACCACGGCGGAAGACACCGAGTATGCGCTCAACCAACACATCTTGCAAACTCATCAATGGCAAGAGCGCACCGACACCCAGCTCACCGCCCTCACCAACATGACGGAGCAACAACGAGCCGATCTTTTGGCTTACTTCCGTCACATGGGGTTCATTCCACCAAACCCATGAGCAAGAACAAGCTTGGGGGGGCAGCACCCCCGCTAAGGTATCATGTATCGCAACTTGTATCCTTTATTGTCTCCTGTTTTTGCTTGTTCTTGCCTCTCATATGAAAAACAAAATAAAAATGATAAAACTAAAAAGAACAAAAAGAAGTAGCTTAGTTTCCTTTTATGCGCTGCAAGTATGTTGCTAGTCTTTCTATGTTGAGATGATGAATAGTTGCTCTGTTTTATTTCTCTCATGTGCCTAGTTTATAATTTAGAACTCTCCTAGTTTTGAGTTTGTTGGCTAGCAAAACTTGCTTAGAACCTGAAACTTGTGGGCTGCACATGCTTGAGCTGCACCTAAGTTGTTGTGAGATGATGATATGGTAAAAAGAGCTGCTATGATCTTGTCCTAAGTTGAACTTGAAATCTCCGGAATTTTGTTCCCAAAAATTGCAAAATCTATAAGTTCCCAAGTGATGATAAATTCCTACCAAAGCCATATGCAAATTTCCTTTGAAAACCTTACTCATTTGCTACTTGTTACTTCATTGAGCTTTATCAAAATTGTGTGACCCTAGTGAGATGCTTTTCATACTCTCATGATCAAGATCACGTACACATTCCACCTCATATGCTACACTTCTACACCGGAAGTTAGCAACATGTCATGCCATCCACCAAAATAAAGACACTCCTCACATTTTATCACCTCTCTTAAAATATCAAAAGAAGGCATGGCTATGCAAAAGAAAAAGAAAATAAGGCTCACAAAAGATGAGCATGAGAAAAAGAAAAAAAAAAAAGCTGCTCTCATTTCGAGCATGGAAAAAGAAAGAAGAAAAGATAGCCATGCCCAAAATCCAAAATAAAAAGAGGTGAAACAAAAAGAGGAGTAGTCACATACACCACCACCATCATTTTCACACTTGCACATCTTGATCTACGATTGTATGACTTGCTATCTCCATGGATCCACTCTTTTGGTTTTGCAAAATATGAATGCAAGTATGCCTCATTTCATATCCTACCTTGAGCTCCACAAAAGCCTATTAGATGTAGGATGAGGCAATACACATGCCTTGGTGAGGAATACAAACACCACTAGAGCGATTCGAGAGTATCACTTGTGGAACGTGGTTTTACTTGAAAAAAAAATCCTTTTGAAAACTTCCGGAGAATAAAAAGCAAGACAAGGGAAGAGAAAATAAATGCTCTACACACCGTTCTCTCTCTCAACCGCCCAAGGTAAAGTGAAAAGCACAAAGCCCCATGAGGACTAAGGGGAAGGGTGAGTTACCATTGCCAACTTATTCAACTCAAGGATGAGTATCTTTGTTATACACTTGGTACCTTTAAGAAGTAGGCATTGTAGCAACTCCCGATCAACAACCTAAAGTTCCACTACTTGCTCCTGGACGAGCAAGGGGTAAGCTTGGGGGACTTGTTGACGGTCGTTACGACCAATTTCGACCGTCAATTAGTCAAATAAATGAGAAGGACTAGGCATGTCTTACACGCATTTTACTTAGAAATAACCTAGTTCCACTTGTACCTCTAGATTTTTAGTGTGCAGGTGGATAATGATGAATTCCAGTGCCCCGAGGCGACAAATCAACACTTTTACAAAACTTCCATTTCGCCGCGGGAATCAACTCCAAGATAAAAGGCCAATGACCACGAAATCCAACACAAAGAAGGCCACAAGCAACCGGAACAAAGACCAACATCCAGTGGGGGAGCCAACTCGCCAAAGCCCAGCCTCAGGAGGGGCCAGGACTAGCTCGGCCGAACCCACCAGGGTGGTTCGGCCGAACCAGCCCGGTGGCCCCCCCGGCCCACTTTTCTCTCGGCGGTTTGCCCACCGCCTCCGGAGGTCGGTTCCACGCGCATTAAATGCCACCGACCTACGAAACCGCCTCCAGGAGCCGACCTTTCAAGCCTATATAAGGAGGGGTACCCCCCCTCCTTAACACACACACAACAACACAAGGATCATTCTCTCCTCACACTAGAAGTTTAGAGGCTTTCTAGGTAGTGCTAGGCTTAGTAGTGGGCTGCCTCATTGCTCCCAAGGTCTTGTGGAGAATTGGGTATAGCTCTTGTATCCTCTCTTTGTAAGACTTGATCTTTTATATATGGAATACTTTCGTTTATATCCTTGTCATGAGCTTGACAGAGTAGTCATGATCTTGCTTGATCGTTCATCGTTCGTTCATATGAGTTCATCGTTCGTTCTTCGTTCTTCATTAATAGAAGATGAACACATATCGAATGTTCTTCGTTCGTTCATACTTGATCATCGATTACTCTTGATCTTACTTGATTGATTGCCGTTCGTCGCTCATTCTTGAGCGACGAACGCCTTTGCATGACTTAGTGCTAGCTTTGATCCTTTCGTCCGGCTTATGCTAGTTAGACTAGTGTTCTTATGAATAGGCTTCGGGTTCATCGTCCCGCAAGGGTGCTCTAGATTTACCACCATGTCGATCCGTAGGGTTGGGGTGCCTCGAGGGATCTAGAGTTGTGGTTAGTGACGCCGCATGGTGCCGGGGTTATCTACCCACCTTTGAATGTGCTTCGTGTCCCACGGTTTGTAGAGGTAGGTGACAAGAAGTGACAGCCTTGTCATCCAAAGTAATCCTCCACGTTCGGGCATGGCATAGGAGTCTAAAAGGCCGGAGTCGCGAGGCAGCACCTCGCGTAAGACGGATCTCCCGATGATGCCTAGGCATTAGACGCTTGCTTGCGCTTGCATGATCTTGGATGTTAGGTAGAAGCCGCGCACTCATATGAATGTTGTATCATTAGGAGTAGTGGTCTCGCTAGTCTAGTTTAGCTTTATCTAGGATTGCCTCTATCCCTTTTATTAGAGAATGCATTGCCTTGGTGTGTGTCACACTATCCTCAACTTATTGCTCCTAACCCCCGCATTGGAATGTGATTACTTCATCATTCTTTTGTAACACCATGAGCATAAGTACTCTTATCAACCATGTCTTCCTTTGGGAAAATATAAATACGATACCCTTGAATACTCTCGGGTGAAATGCTACAACGGGTTATCCGTCCGCTTGCGGATATTCATGACCCACCTTATAATACATATCTAGTACTTGTACCGGATGTGGATTATTTGGTTAAATAGTGCAAGTGACTTAAACCCTTGGCTCTCCCGCGGTCACGTGTTTCTTTCCGCGTGACCTTAAGAGATGCCAACACGGGGCAATCTCCTTTCTCTCCGGTATATGGATCCGAAGCTATGCTACCTACGGAAGTGAATATGGTGTCGGCTACGGTACAATACTACGATGAAGAGAAGTATGAAGATCGGTGCAGATTGAGCTGATTGCTGCGGAAGAATTGAGGGATCAAGCTTTGATTCAAGCAGCCAAATATCATCAGGGATTGCGTCGTTATCATGATCGCAATGTTCGTACACGAAAGTTCCAAGTGGGAGACTTGGTTCTTCGGAAGATTCAGTCCAACAGAGCAGGCATAAGTTGTCACCGATGCGGGAGTGTCGGTGTTGTGAAACCGGCCGACAAGTAAATTTGTGTTTGGAGGGGATCGACGCTACTATTCAGATGGGCCTTGGATGTTTTAGGAGAGCGTGGTTTATACTGGTTCGGCGATCGAAGCCCTACGTCCGCTTCGAGGATTGTTCGTGTTTTGTCTTGCAAAAAGAGCTACAAAGGATGCGAGGGAGGAGGGTTGCTCCAAGCCTCCGTGTGCAATGTGCTCTAGGATGTGTGTGTGTGATGAGTTCGATTAGCTCAATCTGTGTTGTGTGTCCCCCTTTCTTGCGTGTGTGTGGGGTCCCTTTTATAGTCCAAGGGCCAGGCCACTTACAGGTGGGGTCGAGTTACTACCTATCGTCCCAAGCGGGGTCGGGGCCGTCGTGCACTACCCTCGCTCGCATGCGGGCCGCTTTGGGCGCTCCGGTCGTGCGGCGTACGGTTAGTCTTGATTGGTAGCGCCGGAGTCAATGCCACGCTCGTCACCGTGGCAGCCGTCCCGTCGCATGGCGGTCTCCATCCATCACTCCCGTTCATCATGGCTCCGGCAGAGATGGTGTTGACGCCTCCGTCTTGTCATCGTGCCGTGGGTGTCGGCGACGCGTGAAGATGAGACAAGAGGAGCTGCGCTGATCTCACCCAATCCCCGTGGATTGGTGAGTTCCCAGGCGGAGTTATGGCGATCCCTCGTTCACCCGTGAGGCTTCGTGAAGAAGCCATTTGCCTCCGAGCCGGGCGAGGCGGGGATCGCCGAGCCCGCCCGAGTCCCGAGCCGGGCGGGACGGAAGTGGTGCACCCGCCCGACCCGGAGCCGGGCGAGGCGGAGGCCGCGGGCCCGGCTTTCGTAGCCTTCGTAGGCCTAGGCGGATGCCGTTGGTCAGCCACGGACAGATTACAGTGCTATTGTCCCGTCAATCGCCTCGGCCTCCGTCCCGGCCACAGTGCCATCATGGGCTTGGTAATGATCACGCCGCTCCGCAGCCGAGCTAGCGCTAGCGTGCGGCGCCGCGGAACGGGACGGTTAGGTACCGCGCCGGTCACATCACGTCATGTTGGTGAAACGAGTTCCCGTGCGCCGTAATTGCGCCTACCGGCCTCGCCGCAACTCCTCCCCTATCCGGTGGGTGAGGTCGCTTCTCCGCGAAGCAAAGGCAAACGCGGCAGGGATTGCGGTCCCACCCGACGCCGAGCCGGGCGAGGCGGAGATCGTGGGCCCGCCCGACCCAGGGCTCGGACGAGGCGGAAGTCGTGGACTCCGCCCCGACTCGGGCTCGGGCGAGGCGGAAGTTGTGGGCCTCGCCCGACTCGGGCCCGGCGAGGCGGAAGTTGTGGACCTTGCCCGACTCGGGCTCGGGCGAGGCGGAGGTTTCGGGCCCCACTTCGTATCCTTTACGCGTACAAGACGCGAGCCGTTAGCCGATTAAGTACCCCGATTAGGGTTCCCTAATCTAGGTACCCGACAGCAGGCCCCCGAGCCTTGGCGGCGGCCGGGGCAAATGGTCGCCGTCGAGGCTTTTCCCGACAAATCCTTAGATTTTTCCGTGCGTTTGTTTTTCCGGTGGGTGCGCGCGAGCGCACCCGCCGGTGTAGTTCCCCGAGCCTCGGGGCAAGTAGAATACTTGCGCCGAGGGTTAACGATTTTGAGCGGTTTTATCGTTTATTCGCGAAAGCGAGCCCCGAGTCTTCGCTCGTTGCTCGGATCCGTCCGAGGGCTGTTTCGTCTTTTTATTTCGTTCACACCCGCGCATCTTTGCGATAAGATGAGGCGTGCAGTGAGCGGCCACGTCATTCCTCGATGGTTCGATGCGTGGTGCTCGTTTAAGCTCCAAACGGGAATGTCCGAGTGATGGCCTCGGCTTGCCCTTAGCGGGGATCCGACGGAGACTAGCGGGAGTCGGCCTCATTCATATCCGAGTGCCTCGTCTTTTGTGATTTCCGACCCCTTTCGATCGGGGTCGGCGGGCTCGTTGCCCTCCCTTCGCGGGATTCAAGATCACGGCTTTTTCAACTCGGACTCGGACGCCGTCGCAGAGGCCCATTGTGCTACGTGCACGGGTGTTGATCGCTAAGGATCCCTCTCTCGACAACCCCTCACTTACTTTTGTCCAAGGGCGGGCGTCCGAACCCTTTCGCCGGGCCGCCCTTCGAACCCCCGGGTTGGAAACCGGGCGTCAGTGGCGTTTTCATCCCCTAGCCTTATTTACCCGCGGGCCTTATGGGATTCCAAGCCCAATCGGCCCGTCATCGGCGCCGTCGAAGCGCAACGGTTCGCCTCCCATGACGGCGCGCATCTCGCGGCGGTTCGCCGTAGATGCGAAATTTGCGTTCGCATTATGGCTCCGCGTCGGCGCGTGCGGCGGCCTCTTCGGTTCCCGCACCCGGTTAAATCGCGGAACAAGCAGAGGTGCGGGAGTCGAGGCGCCGCGGGGGCAATTGACATGACCGCTATTTAAAGGAAAGGGGGACGCATCCGGTTACCTCTCTCTCACCTTGCGCTCGCAAAAACTCATCCCCTTCCTTTGTTCTCGCGTGCTCCGTCGACTCGCCTTTCTTCGCCGCGTCCGCCGCTCGCCGCCTTCCTCACTTCTCCCCAATCCACCGTCGCGCATCCGATCCGAGCCCTCGCCATGGCGGATTGGACTCCGTCCCGCCGCACCGTCGGGTCCCTTGAGGCCCTTGTCGCGCGTGGACTCTCGATGCCGCGCACCGACGCCATGGAGTGGCCGGTGCCGGGAATGAGGCCCCGCCGGCGCCGCCGGACGGCTACGTCGTCTCTTTCCGCCACTTCCACGAGCGCGGCTTGGGAATGCCGCCTCACCCTTTCTTCCGCGGCATCCTCCACCATTACGGGCCGGAGCTGCAAGCACCTCAACCCTAACTCCGTCCGAAGCACCTCGCCGCCTTCGTGGCGCCGTGCGAGGGCTTCCCGGGGATCGCCCCCACTTCAGAGCCGTTCAAGCACTTCTTCGATTGCCGCTGGTGACGAAGAAGGACACGGCCGGGAACCCTCGCGCCGTCCCCATCGGCAGCGCCGCCTTCCGATCGCGGGCGGCCGGTCCAGGAAGTACATCTCCATCGCCCTCACCGACTCCAACAAGGGCCGGCACGAGCAAGTGGTTCTACCTCAGGAACACCGCCGCCACACCCCTCCCCGAGTTCACCGGCAACCTCATCACCGCCGCGCCGGAGAAGTGGCACTTCGGGGTGCCCGGCGACGAGAAGAGGGGGATCGTCGCGCCGTTGGAGGCGGTCGAAGCGTCGACCAGGCCGGCGTGACCGGCGTTGGAGTGATTGGCTCCTACCACCTCGCGCCGGCTTGCACCGCCGCAGTCCCGGCGTCGGATGATGTCGGAGATGGGAAGTGACTTCGCCCGGGAGGGAACCCGCATGGTGGACCCCCGGGCGGACCCTCGGATTTCGCTCCGGGAGTTGAAGGCCCGACTCGCGGAGGCGATGCCGAAGACGGCCGCCGCGTGGGATCGCTTGATTGGCCGGTTCCCAATCACCCACCAATGCTCCCGCAACGGGGGCGATTTTGTTTGTAAGTTTTTAGTTCCGCCTTCGGCTGAGTCGGTCTTAAGTGCCGACCTCTCTTACTTTTCTAATTTCTCGTGTTGCGTAGAGGTTTGCAATTTATTCCTTCCCGGCCCCATTGCCCGAGGATGCCGACGTCCGGCCATCAATCGGGCGCGCGCCGAGGAGCTAAAAGCTCGAAAGGATGCCAAGAAGGCTAGGAAGGCGGCGCGGCAACAGCGGAAAGCGGAGAAGGAGCGCCGGCGCCGTTCGGGCCGCATCGTCATCTCCGAGAGCAGCAGAGACCGACTCCGACGACAACGATTGGGGTGACGACGAGGAACTCGCCGACATGTCCTCTCCCATCGGCGAGCTCGCCGAGGAGGAGGACATCGAGCAGGGCCCGACTCGGCCGGCCCTCTCGGAAGTGGGCCCCGCCGGGACGACGCCGGCACGTCGCTCGCCGGTCCGAGCCAGGAAGGAGCGCCGGCTCCCCGCAGGCCGAGGCGCATGCCGGCGCCGCAGCCGCCGACTTCGGCGCCCACCACCACCACAACGCCGACCGCCCCGGCCGCCGTGCCCGGGTCGCGCCCCGATCTCCGCGATCGTCACCACGCCGCCCTCGCCGCCCACACGCCGTGTCCCCTTGGCGACGACCATGGCGGGGCGATGATGGCCTCGGCCGCCGCGGTGACGTCGACCGTGGTGACCGTAGCGCCGGTAATGCTGGACGGGAGGGCTCACCTCGTCGGCGATGGCAGCGACGGCCTCCGCGGCGCCATCGGCGTCCGTCCGTGCGCCGGTGACAATGGCCTCAGCGGCTTCGCCGGCGTCGGTTCGTGCGCCGGTGACCGCGCCCGCCGGCGGCTCCGCTCCGGCGGTGGCCGCAACCCCGTCGGGTCCGAGTACGGCCGCGCCGGCCTCCACGACCTCTTCATCCGCGGCGCCGAGGCCGGCGACGACGCCGAGTCTCTCGGCGACGTCGGCCCCCGCGACAGCGGCGGCGCCGAGTGCCCCCGGGCGGCTCTTGGCAAGAGGCAGCGTGAGGGCCTTGGGTCGGCGGTCGCTCCGCCACCCAAACGACAACCGTACCGGTAAGCGTTGCTTCCTTCCTCGTCTTTCCTTCTTTCTTGTCTTTCGGTTTGTTGACTTGCGCATCCCGCAGGGGTCCGTTGGCCGGGGCTCGGAGCGCCCGGCCCTAGGGTCGGGGGCCCCGCCGCGCCATCCCCGGCAGCCCCTCGCCCGGCAAGCACCGTGGGGGCGGCCGAGACGGCGGCGCCAACTACGGCCATGGTGACGGCGGCCGCCGCCTCCGCGCCGTTCCCGCCGCAGGGACCTCCGCCGAGCTCCTCCGCCACGCCGCACCGCCCGGCGCCGGAGCCGGGGGTCGTGCACGTTGTGGGGCCCCAAGAGCGGACGCACACGTTTGACGAGCCGGCGGAGCAGCACCCTTTGGGGCGCGTTCCGCCGCGATCGCGGCCGGGCCGCCGACGTCTTGGGCGCGGCGCTCCATCTCGTCGGCCGCCGGCGGAGCCGGCCGAGGTGAGCGCGAGTTCGTTCCTTCGCGGAATATCGGTCTTTTTCGCTTCGCTCATGATTTTGTCCTCCTTTTCGCACTCGGATATGATGAGCCGGCCAAGCATGCCCGCATCCGTTTCCAAGAAAGGGAACGGACCCGCCTTGACCGGGAGGCGCAGAGCGCCACGGAGCGAGCCCTCGGAGCCGTCCGAGAGGCCGAGGATGCGAAGAAGGAGAGGGCCGAGGCGGCCAGGGTGGCGGCCGAGGCCAACGATGCGCGGAGGACGGCCGAGTCCCGCCCGGCCGAAGCCATCAAGAGGGCCGAGGCGGCGGAAGAAAGGGCCAAGAAGGCCGAGTCCGATGCCGCGAACGCTCGTCGGTGGCCGAGTCCCGGCCGGCCGAGGTCCAGTGCGGCGATGGTGAGGGCGTTGAAGGCGGAGGAGGACGCGGCGAGCGCGCGCGAGGCGACGGACACCGAGCGCAAGCTCAAGGAGGCCGTCTCCCAATCGGTCTCCAAGCTCACTTCCCAACTTTCGACGTTGGAGAGTGAGGTTAACCGTAAGTTTTGTTTCTCATCCCTCCTCCTATTTTGCTTTTGATTGGTGTCATGTCTCATGATTTCTTCTTCCTTTTCATTTTCGTAGCTCAAGACGGACCCGGACGGGCCGCGGCAGAAGAAGTTCGGCTCGACCGAATCCGCATCGGTGCCGAGTTCCTCTCGCAACGAGCCGGAGGTGCCACGCCCGCCCGGGACCACCAATTTGGAGCCGCGCCTTCTCTCCATCGCCAACCGCTTTGGTGCTCGCGGCGTGAGAGTTTTGAAGCCGGGTCCCGTGGACTCGGTACCGGAGCGGACACATTTCGAGGACAACCTTGACCTCGACACGCTTGCGCGGCTAGGCATGGTGCCCGGCTTCTCCGAGCAGGAGATCGAGGACATGAAGAGGAAAGCCGCGCCGATCGCCGCCAAGCTTGCCGAGCTCCTCGCCTCGCGCGCCTTCCCGCCGCCGTCGTCGCCGCATGACGAGTAGATGATGTAGTGTGTTAGCTGAGTCGGCCGAGTGGCCGTAGTCGAGTCGGCCGGTGGCCAAGATATAAAGAACTCGCTTATTTTGTAAACAAGTTATCTGTTTTAATTTCGTTCGAAATTTCTCACATGTTCCCCTTTCGTGGCTTCCTTCTCATTCGGACCGTCTAGTAGCCTAAGATTCCTCATTCGATTGATCGGTGACTTAGGCCGCTCTTAGCCGCCGGGCGTCGTAGTCCCGAGTCGGCCGCCGGATCGGCCGAGTAGTCGTTGGCGTTCCGTGTCCCGTCCGAGTTGGACTTGCACTATGGGATTAGACTTCGTTCAAAATTTTAAACTCTTGCCCTTTCGTGGCTCCTTTCTCTTTCGGACCGCCCAGCTTGCTTTAGATTTTTCATTCGGGTGATCGACAACTCGGGCCGCTCCTAGTCGTAGAGGCGTCGGAGTCCCGAGCCGACCGCCGGACCGGCCGAGCCATCGTCGCCGCTTAGGTTCTCGTCCAAGTCGTGCCCGCACCGAGGGATTTTCGTGTGAGTTCCGCAGCCGTGGGCACAACCGGGACCCGCACACGGCCTCCTTTGCGCACCCGCCGGTGGAGCCCCCGACTCGGGAGAGCCGGAGCCGGCGGCCGGCAAATTTGGACTTATTCGTTATTTGTCGAAAACAAGAGAAAAAAGAGAAAGGTTTTCTCTTTATATTTTTTTGCATAGATAACCGAAACAACAAGCTAAGGGTAAAAGCGACGTAGCCGCTCGATGTTCCATGCGTTGGTGAGCACGTTTCCGTTGGCGTCCTTGAGCTTGTACGTGCCGGGCTCTGAGCACCTCGGCTACCGTGTAGGGCCCCTCCCATGGCGGAGTTAGCTTGTGCCGGCCTTGATTCCCCCGGAGGAGTCGAAGGACGAGATCGCCGGGCTCGAAGGCGCGCTTCTTGACCTTGCGGTGGTGGTAACGGCGGAGTGCTTGTTGGTATCCGGCCGAGTGGAGCAGAGTGCAGCTTCCCTTGTTTCGTCGATTTGGTCCAGCCGCATCTTCGAGATAACGCTTATTGAGTTCCGGATCGAAAACTTGCACGCGCGGAGCTCCATAATCCAAATCGGTGGGTAGCACGGCCTCAGCCCCGTACACCATGGAGAAGGGAGTATGACCCGTGGCCCGACTCCGGCGTCGTCCTCGGGCTCCACAACACCGCACCGAGCTCTTTCGCCCATTTCCCGGCAAATGTTTTGAGTTTGCCGAATATCCGGGGTTTCAGTCCTTGGAGGACCATGCCATTTGCGCGCTCGCATTGCCCGTTCGTTTGGGGGTGTGAGACGGCTGACCGATCCAACTCGGATGCCCCGAGTGGTTGTTGGTATTTCTTACGTCACGAATAAATCCGCAAGCGCACGGAATACCGTTGTAGCACTTCACCCGGGAGTATTCCAAGGTATCGTATTTATATCCGCGAGGGAACGGAGTATTTCTGCAACAAGGTTAGTTTACCCAAGGACAACCAAGACAACGTAGCAAAATAGGGTCGAGAGGGTGACTCTTATCTATTTATCCTTTAAAGGTAGACGAACGCAAGCTAGACTTGTTTACTTCGGGCACCGTCTTAGGCTTGGTCCGCCAAGCCACTCCGGTCTACGAAAGCTCTACTATGTACCCGAACGTGGAGGGTTCCTTTGGATGACAGGGCTGTCACTTCCTGCCACCTACCTCTACAAACCGTGGGGCACACAAGCAAACAAAGGCGATCTCCAGCCTAGACACCACGTCTATGCTATTGACCGCTACTCTAGCCTCGGCCTAGAACCGAGTTCGAAAGCTAGAGCACTTCTTGCGAAGCGATGATCCCGTAAACAAGTATAACAAGAATTACGTCTAACAAAGATATGTCACGATAGATAAGTAGATCACCACGTATAAATCACCTAAAAGAGTGTTTACACGCCAAGGTAAAAGGAAAGGAAATACTACTCCACTTTATAAAAGGGAGGAACACTCCTTCCTTTTCCTTGCCCTCTCTCCTATTCTACTAAGATACAAGAGGCCCTTGGCCTAAGGATGAGAATTTTGTCTTCTATCTTGATGTTGGTGGTGTGTTGAGAGAGGGGGTGTAGCCCTTTATTTATAGCCTTGGAAGGTCGGCAACTTGGAGGCGGTTCCGGACGTCGGTGGCATTAATTGCAGGTGGAACCGACATCGGGAAGGCGGTAGCTGCCGGCAGGCCAAAATTGGGCCCTGTTGGGCATCGTAGCGGTTCGGCCGAACCCACCGTAGCGGTTCGGCCGAACCCCCATTGGCCCCTATGGCCTTGGGCTTTGGTCGAGGGGTCCTCCTTGATGTCTTGTTCAATGATCCTCATGCAAGGGCCCAAGTTGGTTGAGTTTTGTATGACTTTTGATCCATATCTTGTCGGGCTGCCGATGCTGAATTCTCGGAGTGATAAGTTGTGGGCTTCTTGATGTGTTTTCCCTTCTTTTGATATGAAATGCACCTGCACTCATAATTTCACCAAGACTAGTGGAAATTGTTAGAAATAAACCCTATGTCTACTCTTGGTGATGGTGTTTGGTTCGGAAAGGTGCAATATGTTGACGGTAAAAATAGACCATAAGGACCGTCAACAAGACCCCCACACTTAGCTCTTTGCTCGTCCTCGAGTAAAGCTTGTGAGCATAAGGCGGGAGCATACTTCTCATGGTATGATGCTAGCATACAAGTTATTCCAAGCCATACCTGCACCTGTGAACTTCGATGTGTCTACCATGTAATCTTGGGTAGTTGAGGAATGGAACGGTCATGATTCGAGTCATCATAGCCACCTCTGCTGAGTCACTTGGGTTTTTGAAGGATTTTCAAAAGTAAAAGCATAGCTCATACTCCTCGAATGATAGCTCTCAAATTGCTCAATGTATATGATTCCTCACCAAGGCATTGGAATTGCCTCTTTTTATCCTACTTCTACAAAAGGCTTTATGTGGAGCTTGGTAGGGAATGAAAGAGAGGCATACTTGCATCACATATTTTTGCCGAACCAAAAGTGTGGGTCCATGGAGAATGCAAGTCATACAATCCTGATCAAGATGTGCATGTGTGTATAATGGTAGCGAGGTGGAAAGCATACTCCTTTTTGTATTCCTTCTCTCTCTCTCTTTTTCAGATTTTTGAGGAGGACATGGCTAGCATTTTTTTCTTTCTTTCTCTCTTCTTCTTTTTTTTTTTTTTTTTTTTTTTTTTTAACATTATCCCTCTTTTCATTTTCAACATGCTCTACTTTTGTATGAGCAGGGATTATTCTTTCTCTTGCATAGCCATGTCTCCGATGATAACTTGAGAGAGAAGGGTAATAATGTGGAGTATTTATTTTGGTGGATGGATGGGCGTATTGCTTAACTTCCGAGTGTAGAAGTTTAGCATGTGAGGTGGAGTGTATGTGATCTTGATCATGAGAGTATAACAAGCTTCGCACTAGGGTCACACAATTTTGATAAAGCTCAATGCAATGACAAGCAGCATATGTGTGTAGGCTTTGCAATGTGATCAACATATGGCTTTGGTGGGAATATAAGATCATTGAGGAGCATGAAGCTATAAATTTTAAATTTTTTCAAGATAAATACCCAATTACTCTATACAGGGAGGAGCAAGATTCATCTCATCCAACCATATCACATTCGCCAACAACTTAGATAAACATGGGTTCCTATGAGATTGGTGTTCACAAGCAACGAGCATATGATGCGAGGAATAAGGAGTATGCAGGCCAACCGTCTAGAAGCATGTAGTTTGAGGGAACAATAACGTTCATTTTATTCTTGAGTTAAATTTTAGTGATTGGCTCAAAAGATTGGTTTAACTCATGAATTGGAGAGATAGAGTAGTGGGGTAGAATGCGCAAACCATCGCCTTGGGTGAAGTGGAGGCCAAGTGGATCATAGGATATTTGATCGAACCAAAGGTTCGGCCAAACCTTGCTTTCTTGTCCCGATGGCTCCACCTTCTTTTGTGTCGATTAGTGCGATGTTGTGCATCATGTTGGTGGGGAGATCTCAAATGTGTGCGTGATGAAGAACTCAAGAGATCTCCCCCACACTTGTTCTTGTATCTGCCTTATTTATTCGAAACAAACAAAAACAAAGCGAAGACAAAGAGGACTCTACCGGGGTTAAAGACCGGGGAGCCTAGATTTATTGAATTAAACTTTAGGTGCCTTATGTGTTTGAAACAAAAGAGAGATGAAGCACCTTACTTATTATTTCTTTTTCAAGTGTTATTCGATTTTTCATTTTATAATTTTTATTTTATTTTGACATTTTCAAGGTGGAAAAAAAAGGATGCAAGTTGCGATACAAGTTACCTTTGTGGGGGAGGGAACCTCCCCCACACTTGTTCTTTTGCTCATGGCGTTTGATTTGGGGTTGAACCCAATGTGATTGTGGAAGGCCTTTGTGCGGTGTGGCTGTGATGTTGGTGCAATGTTTTGGTGGGGAGATCTCGAACATGTGCGTGATGAAAACTCGAGAGATCTCCCCCACACTTGTTCTCTGCACCTGAGAATCTTGCCAAAAACACTACTCCTGCAAGCAATTTCCTCCAACTTGGAGAGGCAAGGTTAGCTCTCGGAGCACATACAAACAAGGTCCGGGTTAGATGACCGGACCTCATTTGTACAACCGAGGAAGAAAGGCACAAGCATGTCATGTGGACCATGTTTGAGTGCGATCATGTGCAAGATAATCCTCGTTGATGAAAACAACTTTAGGGCTTAGTGATATGGAAATTTGAAGCAGTGTAAGCCCCAACTCTAGGAGTGATATGATAAAACAACGAGGTGCACTCAAGAAGTCCTAATTGCTTGGAAAGTTCTTAACCATTCATGCATTGCATAGGAGGGATTTTGATATTGTTAACCATGGCAAGAGGATTCTAAGCTCTTTCCTCATAAAGATATGTCTATGATTGCTCTAAGGAACACAAGTCATGACAAGCCAACCATGCATCAAGCACAAGAAGGAATATGATTCATTGCCAATGAGCATGCTTGTGAAGATCGGGAGTTTGTAGGCTCAAAGTTTGATAAGCAATGCTTATGAAAGCCTAGTAGATAGCAAGGATGTATGCATGAAGGGTGATACTCCCTATGGGAGAGCCAAAGGGTAGTACCATTGCCTAACTACTACAAGGATGCATGGAAAATCATGTGGTAAGTAGGTGGGAGCCATACTCATCCACACGAATAAAAACCATATCACCCTTGGGCTTCCAATTATTAGCAAAGAATGTGGTCATACCTTTGTTGTGCGAGAGATATCAAATTGAAGTTGTAGGCTTGTTCCTTCATTTCGCACACCACAACAAGGTTGGTGTCGAAAAGGAGTCTTGACGTGTTGTTTTCATCAAGGTCCTCCTCCATGGGATCTTCGTGAGGCTCTTCACGCAAACCTTCTCACATTAGGCATGAGCTCAATGGAGGGGACGAGCATGTGTCACGTCGGGGGTGACTTGTGTTTGAACTTGTCGCCTTCTTCAATGTGTTGATGAGCTGATTATTGTCCTTTTTCCTGGCTGCACATAAGAGCAATAACACAAAAGCGAACTCGAGCACGGGTTACGTTAGTGAAAACCAAATGGATGTCCCGTCGGTTGCCTTTGCAAGGATGTCCCTTTTTTTTTTCGCAACTCAATTTATTGAACAAATAGAAAAGAAGAGAAAGAGAAATCTTTTTCTTAACTTCAAGACAAAAAGCCAAAAGGGTTTGTCTCAAAATTGTTTTTCTTTGAGAATAATTTTTGACATAAAAAAGAAGAGTTGGAGACGATCGAAGATCAAAGAAGTTTATTTTCGAAAAGACTCCAACTATGAAAATAAGAAAACCAAAGAAAAAAGAAAATCTTTTTCTTAAACTTGAGACAAAATATCATGAAAATTGGGGGAATGCGAGAGCAAGAATTTTGTTTTAAGGGTTCTTGAATGCGGAAGGGATGAAATTGAAGAATTCAAACACCCTTGCATCCAAAAAGAAATGAAGTTCAACTTGGTCAACAACCCCACAATGGCTATATGCTTAAAGTCAAGGGAGCTGTGCCAAAATTCCATTAAAACTTTTGCTCAAAGCATTTTCCAAAAGGTTGGTTCAAGTTAAATTTTACCAAACTTATTCTCTCAGATTTTTTTTTTTTTCAAGGAGAAAAAAGAACAAAATAAGAGTTTGGAGAATGATTCCAACAAGGAGGGAGTTTATTTTGGAGAAACTCCAATTATTCAAATGGAAAAACCAAAAGGAGAAAGAGAAGGAAAAATCTTTTTCTTGAACTTGGGGCAAACAATAAAAATTCTCGAAAAATGCAAGAGTAAGAATTTTGGAAGAGAGTGCTTGAGTGGAGTGTAAGTGAAGGCACGAAGCACTCTTGAAAACCAATATAATGAAATGAAGTCCATTTTTGGTTGACAACCCCATGATGGCTATGTGTTAGAAAGCCGAGAGGGAGTTGTGCCAAAATTCCTCCAAAATTTTGCTCAAAGCATTTTTTTTATAAAAAGGTTTGAAGAATCCCAAAATGGTTTGGAACAATTCAAACATGCAGAAAGCAAATATGCAAGGAATGCGGTGTACTGGTGGGAAAACAAACATGCATGTGAAGAACAAATGGTTTGCATTTATATATATATATATTTTTTTTTTTTCACCAGTAAATCAGAAAAAAATCCGAATATGCATGTTGAGGAGAAATCAAATATGGAGGAAACAAATATGAGATAACTACCGATCATCCTATCGGCAAGGGCATCATCATTTTAAGTCCGATGAGCAAGACTTATCTCCATCATCATGATTTGTAAATAAAGTCCCGGAGAAGGACCTGCAAGGTTAGTGCCAACAATATACAAGCACGATATTTGCAATATTTATGATAAACAAAAGCATCCACAACCATCCTAAAGAACATATAGCAAAACAAGGGACCAAGGTGGTTGTGGGCAGCAAAAGTGGTGTTGGCACTAACGAGGCATTGACTCTAGAGATTCATGATGTGAGCATGAGTCATGTGGTTGTTCAAAGAAGAAGCTCCCATGCTCATTCAAAGATTCCTCTTTAGATTCTAGAGTCGATGCCTCATGAAATTCCATGGCCCAAGGTTTGTTTTCAAAAAGTTCTTGATCATCATCAAGAACGGTGCGTGAAGGGCCGGAGGGAAAAGGCTCAAATGGTGAAGAGGACCGTTTGGGTTCATAGGCATAGAAGGTTTCGTCGAACTCATCCTCTTCATGGGTGGAAAACTTTGCATCCTCATATAATGAAGGCTCGAGCGATCGGGTTCGGGATATGAACTTCACTTGCTCAAGTGGTTCATGATTGTGATGAGGATTCTCCAAAGGATTTTGAGTGGTGGTGGTGAAAACGGTTTTCCCATGATTCTCCGTCATATCCTCCTTATGAAAAGGATTTTTAGGAGGATCGGGAGGAGAAGGAGGTGGCGTCTTTACCCATGTGTAATTCGAGGTGTTTCCAAAATTTTCAAAAATTTCTTCCTCAAACTCAAAAGGGAACTCAAGAGGTTCATCTTCCTCTATCATTGTTCTTGTGTTAGATGAGGACTCGAGTGCTAGGTGCTCCATCATGGGCACCGGGTGTTGTGTCTCTTGCACAACGAGTTCCTCATCTTCCGACTCCGGCTCTACGAGTAAGTCGGCGGAAAAAGGTGTGTTTTCCACAATTCGATCCAAAAGTTCGTGTGCTTCCGCTATGGTCTTATGAGAAAAAGATCCACCCGCGGCCATGTCAAGATAAAGTGCGGTATCGTTGCTCAATCCCGAATAAAAGTGTTGTAATAAAACGGGTTCGGGGAGCAATAATTCTGGTCCGGAGTCCGTTAGAGAACAGAACCGAATCCATGACGCACTTAAGGTTTCCTTTTCTTCTTGTCGAAAGCCTATTATTTCCGCTCGTAGAGAAGTGATACGAGATACGGGGAAGAATGCAAGACAAAATTTGTCTCGCAATTCTTTCCAATCACCGTTCACTCTCTTAGCGGTGTAAGTGTACCATTGCTTCGCCTTCTCATTGAGAGAGAAGGGAAACAACTTCCACTTCAATGTTTCTTGTGTCATGCCATGGATCAATCGGCATGAACACAAATGTTCAAACTCTCGCAAGTGTTCATAAGGATTTTCATGTTTAAAACCCGAAAAGGATAAACCTCTAATCATCGAAATGTAATCGGGGAGAACTCATAGCCAGGTGAAGAAATAGGTTGTGATGATGATGGTGGCTCTAAGAGTTCACCCCGTGGAGTGGAGAAGGATTGGATGGTTGGGTGTGACTCCATGATATGTTTTTGTGAAATTTTGAATGTAAGGAAAAAATAAAAACAGAACGGTAAGTAAGATAGATTACGAGGGCAAACCTGATTTGTTACAAAGATAACAACCGTTCCCCGGCAACGGCGCCGGAAATGCTTGTTGGTATTTCTTACGTCACGAATAAATCCGCAAGCGCACGGAATACCGTTGTAGCACTTCACCCGGGAGTATTCCAAGGTATCGTATTTATATCCGCGAGGGAACGGAGTATTTCTGCAACAAGGTTAGTTTACCCAAGGACAACCAAGACAACGTAGCAAAATAGGGTCGAGAGGGTGACTCTTATCTATTTATCCTTTAAAGGTAGACGAACGCAAGCTAGACTTGTTTACTTCGGGCACCGTCTTAGGCTTGGTCTGCCAAGCCACTCCGGTCTACGAAAGCTCTACTATGTACCCGAACGTGGAGGGTTCCTTTGGATGACAGGGCTGTCACTTCCTGCCACCTACCTCTACAAACCGTGGGGCACACAGCAAACAAAGGCGATCTCCAGCCTAGACACCACGTCTATGCTATTGACCGCTACTCTAGCCTCGGCCTAGAACCGAGTTCGAAAGCTAGAGCACTTCTTGCGAAGCGATGATCCCGTAAACAAGTATAACAAGAATTACGTCTAACAAAGATATGTCACGATAGATAAGTAGATCACCACGTATAAATCACCTAAAAGAGTGTTTACACGCCAAGGTAAAAGGAAAGGAAATACTACTCCACTTTATAAAAGGGAGGAACACTCCTTCCTTTTCCTTGCCCTCTCTCCTATTCTACTAAGATACAAGAGGCCCTTGGCCTAAGGATGAGAATTTTGTCTTCTATCTTGATGTTGGTGGTGTGTTGAGAGAGGGGGTGTAGCCCTTTATTTATAGCCTTGGAAGGTCGGCAACTTGGAGGCGGTTCCGGACGTCGGTGGCATTAATTGCAGGTGGAACCGACATCGGGAAGGCGGTAGCTGCCAGCAGGCCAAAATTGGGCCCTGTTGGGCATCTGTAGCGGTTCGGCCGAACCCATCGTAGCGGTTCGGCCGAACCCCCATTGGCCCCTATGGCCTTGGGCTTTGGTCGAGGGTCCTCCTTGATGTCTTGTTCAATGATCCTCATGCAAGGGCCCAAGTTGGTTGAGTTTTGTATGACTTTTGATCCATATCTTGTCGGGCTGCCGATGCTGAATTCTCGGAGTGATAAGTTGTGGGCTTCTTGATGTGTTTTCCCTTCTTTTGATATGAAATGCACCTGCACTCATAATTTCACCAAGACTAGTGGAAATTGTTAGAAATAAACCCTATGTCTACTCTTGGTGATGGTGTTTGGTTCGGAAAGGTGCAATATGTTGACGGTAAAAATAGACCATAAGGACCGTCAACGGTGGTCGCAAAAGTTTAGGAACTTTTTCCCGTGAACTGCGTACCGTTGTCGGTGATGATTGTGTTTGGGACTCCAAACCGATGCACTATGTCGGTGAAGAATTTTACGGCACTGGTCCGAGTCGATTTTGCTTATCGGCCTCGCCTCAATCCACTTGGAGAACTTGTCCACGGCGACGAGCAAGTGGGTGTAGCCTCCTGGTGCCTTTTTGAACGGGCCGACCGGGTCTAGGCCCCACGTGGCAAACGGCCATGTTATGGGGATGGTTTGCGGGGCACTGGGCCGGCTGGTGTGTTTTACGTGCGTAATGTTGACACCCTTCGCAGGTGCGCACGACTCGTTCGGCGTCGGCGATCGCGGTCGGCCAATAGAAGCCATGTCGGAAAGCGTTGCCAACGAGACTTCGTGGTGCGGCGTGATGCCCGCACGTTCCACCATGGATGTCCTGAAGCAGCCATTTACCCTCGTCGAGAGGGATGCGGCGTTGGAGGACGCCGGTGTGCCCTTTTTGTATAACTCATCGCCGATCACGACAAAGGTTTTGGCGCGTCGAGCGAGTCGGCGCGCCTCCACGACGTCGGAGGGCAATTTTTGCCGCAACGAGATAGTCGAGGTAGGGCTGCCGCCGATCATCTGCTGACTCGGGCGCAGCCCCGGAGTCCCCTTCGGGGTCGGGAGTTGGATCGGCCGGACCCGCTGTGTCGTCGTTGGCGCCAAGCTCGGAGACCGGGACCTCCGCGGCCTCGGTCGGAGCTGGCTCTTGTTCTCCCTTTGCGGGGTCGGCCGCCGTTGGCTCCTTGATAGACGGCTCATCCTGGTCGCAAGCAAAAACGCCCTCCGGTGTTGGCGGCCGATTGGATCCCATCTTGGCCAATGAGTCGGCCGTTTCATTGTCCCGCCGAAGGACATGTTTGACTTGGAATCCATCGAACTTTTCTTCAAGACGGCGGATCTCACTGCAATAAGCCGCCATCTTTGGGTTGGTGCAAGTCGATTCGTTCATCACACGATCCACGACGAGCTGGGAATCGCCGAAGGCTTCGAGTCTACGGATCCCCGGATCAATCGCTGCCTTCATGCCGTTGAGCAAGGCTTCGTACTCGGCCACGTTGTGAGAGGCCGGAAAGTTAAGTCGGATGACGTATTGCATGCATGCACCTCTCGGCGAGATGAGCTGCCATCCGCTCCCGGCACCCCTCTTCGTGAGGGAGCCGTCAAAGTACAGCCGCCAATGATCCATTTCGCCGGAACCACGGGCAAGCTGGGTCTCCGTCCACTCGGCTATGAAATCTACCGAGTGTGTGATTTTATGGCAGATGGGTGCGTGTATTCTATGCCCTGGTCCATTAATTCTAGCGCCCACTTCGAGATTTTCATCGCTACCTCCGGATTGCCCAAAATTTCAGCAAGCGGGAAAGAGGAGACGGCTGTTACCGGATGAGAGTCGAAATAGTGCCGAAGCTTGCGCCGAGTGACGATCGGCGCGTACAACACCTTACGGATCTTCGGCCACCTCGTCTTGCGGTCGGAGAGGACTTCGGCGACGTAGTAGACCGGCCGTTGCACCTTGAGCGCCTTTCCCGGCTCGTCACGCTCCACCACCAACGCCGTACTCACCACCTGATTTGTTGCCGCTGTGTAGAGCAGCAAAGGCTCCTTCTCGGCCGGCGAAGTCGGGGTCGGCGCGCTTGAAAGTTTGGCTTTTAGGTGGTCGAGGGCCTCCTGCGCCTCGGCTGTCCGGACAAAGTTGTCCGACTTCTTGAGCGAGACGATAAAGTGGCAGCCCCTTTTCTCGAGTCGGGAGATGAAACGGCTTAGCGCCGCGAGGCAGCCCGTGAGTTTACGCACGCCCTTTACGTTTTTATCGGCCCCATCTTCGCGATGGCTTCGATTTTCTCGGGATTGGCTTCGATGCCACGTTGCGAGACAGCTGTATCCCAAGAGCATTCCCTTCGGGACCCCAAAGACACATTTCTCGGGGTTGAGCTTGACTCCGTTGGCTCTCGGCCGGCTGGAACACGGCTCGAGGTCGGCGACTAGATCGTTGGTCCGAGTGGACTTGACTACGATGTCATCCACATATGCACGCACAATGCGTCCGATGAGGTCACCGAAGCATTTGATCATGCAGCGTTGGTATGTGGCTCCCGCATTTTTTAGCCCGAACGGCATAGTGACGTAACGATGCGTGCCGAAGGGTGTGATGAACGCGGTGGCCTCTTGATCACCAATCCTTAGCGGAATTTGATGATAACCCGAATAGGCATCTAGGAAACACGGGGTTTCGCACCCCGCGGTCCGAGTCAACTATCCGGTCTATGCGTGGCAAGGGAAACGGATCCTTGGGACACGCCTTGTTGAGACTTGTGTAGTCAACGCACATTCTCCATTTCCCGGTTTTCTTCCTTACAAGTACGGGGTTGGCAACCCATTCGGGATGGTACACTTCTTTGATGAAGCCGGCGGCGAGGAGCTTCGCTAACTCTTCACCGATTGCCGGCGTTTCTCCTCGTCGAAGCGGCGGAGTCGTTGCTTGACCGGTTTCGATCCGGCTTGATGTTGAGGGAGTGCTCGGCGATGTTCCTAGGGATTCCCGACATATCCGAGGGCTTCCACGCGAAGATGTCCTTGTTGGCGCGTAGGAACTCGACGAGCGCGCTTTCCTATTTGTCGGAGAGCGCGGACCCGATGATGACCTTCTTCCCCTCGGGGTCGGCGGGGTCGAGGGGCACCATCTTGGTGTCTTTGGCCGGCTCGAAAGAGCCGGCTGCCTTCTTTGGGGTCGGCGTGTCCTCCGACTCCAAAGTCGCGACTGTGGGAAGTCGGACTTGTTGATGAGCGCCGCGACGGCTCGCGGCACTCCACCTCGCACTCGTAAGCACGGCTGAACCGACGTGTTCACGGTGATGATCCCCTTCGGACCCGGCATTTTGAGCTTGAGGTAGATGTAGTTGGGAACGGCCATGAACTTCGCGTAACATGGTCGCCGAGGATGGCGTGGTACGCGCGGGGAAGTCCACCACGTTGAAGGTGAGGGTCTCGGTGCGGTAGTTGATCGGCGTGCCGAAGGTGACGGGCAAGTCGATTTGCCCAAGCGGCACGGCCGTCTTTCCGGGCACAACCCCGTGGAAGGGCTCGCCGATGGCCGGATCCGAGAGCGGGTGATCCCCATGGCATCAAGAGTCTCTGCATACAAAACATTCGGACCACTACCCCCATCCATCGGTACCTTAGTCGGTCGTTTGTTGCCGACGATGGGGTCGGCGACGAGCGGGTAGCGTCCGGGTCGGAGAACGCGCTCGGGGTGGTCGGCTGCGGTCGAACGTGATTGCCGCGTCGGACCACTTGAGGTAGGTCGGGGTCGCGAGGTTCGGCGGCGTAGACCTCGCGCCGCTCACTGCTTCGGTGTCGCACTGGAGGAGCCGGTCCCCCGCCCCGAAGATCATGAGGCAGCCGGTGGTTTGCGGGAAACCGCCGTCCGCGTCCTTGTCGTCGCCGTCGTCGTTCTTGGGGCTGGGGTTCTTGGGGTCGAACTTCCTCGCCTTCGTGCCCGGGAACTTGAGCATCGGCCCGCGAGTCCTTGAGGGCGTGGTTGACGGGTCGGCCGTGGTTGGGACACGGCGCCTCCGGCATCTTCTCGAAGTGCTGGCCCTTCTTGCCGTCGTCGGCGGTCGGCTTCTTCGGCTTGCGCTCGGCGGCGGCGACGAAGTTGGTGTCGCGGCGGTGCGGTCGCCGCTCTTCCTGCTGCACGCTTCTTGTCATGCGGGGAGGACGGGCCCGCACCGGAACTCTCGTTCCGCTTCGCCTTGCCCTTGGCTCGATGAAGGAGGGCATCCACGGCGTCTTCTCCGGAGGCGTGGCTGGTTGCCACGTCGAGTAGCTCCTTGACGGTGCGCGGGTTGTTGCGGCCGAGCTCATGCACCGGCCCCTCGTTGTTGGTGCCGGCGATGAACGCCGAGATCACCTCTGCGTCGGCGAGGTTGGGGAGCGTGTTGCACTTGCGGGAGAAGCGCTTGACGTAGTCCCTCAAGGACTCGTACGCCTGCTGCCGGCAGGTCCTGAGGTCCCACGGGTTCCGGGGCGCGTGTACGTGCCCTGGAAGTTGCCGATGAAGGCCTCCTCCGAGGTCCCACCAATCGTGGATCGAGCCCTCCGGGAGGTGCTCGAGCCACATCTGGCCGAATCGGCCAAGAAGAGTGGTAAGTTGCGGATGATGAACCGCTCGTCGGTGGCGCCGCCGGCTTGGCATGCCGGGCGGTAATCCTCCGGCCATAATGCGGGGTTCGTCTCCCCGTTGTATTTGGTGATGCTTCTTGGGGGCCGGAATCGGCGGGGCACCGGAACCCGCCGAATGGCGAGCCCAAAGGCCTTGGGCCCCGTCATAGCCGGAGGTTTGTCCTCCTCGGGTCGAATCGTCCTCCGCGCCGGGGCGTACCCGTGGTCCTCGGCTTCGCGCCTTGGAGCGCGGTTTTGTTCCCGACGCCGGGCGGTCGGGAGTATCGCGTGCGTCGCGCGACTCGCCCATCCGCCGCCGAGCCGGCGGCGAGTTCCGGTTCCGCTTTGCTCGGCGGTTGGGTGGGCCGAACCGTTCGGTCCCGGGGCCGGCTTGGCGTGTGGTAGGAGGCAGCGGCCTCTTTCCGCCGCGCGGCGGAGCTTTGCTCACGCTCGGCACTGTTGGACGGCCGCTAAGTCCGGGAGGTTTCCGACCTCCTCTTGGATCCTCCGCTGGTCCTCGTCGACCGGTTGCGGAAGCGCGCGGATCGGTGTCGCGGCCGCGGCCACGTTACGGCTGGGCCTCTCGTACACGGGAGCGAGGTGGTTTGCCTCGTCCGGGATCCTTCTTTGGGCTTCGCGCCCACGCCGGCGAGCGAGTTCGCGCTGCGCCGGCGCCGCGCCACCTCGCACTCGAGGCGTTCGCGCTCCTCCTTTAGCTGCCGCTCGGTCTCTGCGACCTCGCGTCGGCGTCGGAGCGGCTGCTCTAGGTCGTCCTCCTCCCGGGGCTCGGGGCTTCCCGGAGGGGTTTGTTGTTGTGGCACCGCGGCGTGCGGCTGTGCGTTCCCTGCACCGCCGGCGTTTACCGCCGCGGACGGCGGCGCTACCCCGGCCGGGAGTCCGGCGGCCGCCGGGGCCGCACGGCCCGTGTCGTTGATGCCGTCGGTGTCGGCTGGTGTCCCCGTCCTCCACCATCATACACTCCCGCGAGGGTGGTGGCTGCCGGTATCGGATCCACTGCCGAGTCCGTCATGCCCGCGAGCTCCGCGGCGGCGGACACGGCGGGAAAGTGGTGTGGAGACCGGGAGGTCGGCGGGAGAAGCGCGCGACGGGCTCCCGGCTCCGGTCACGATGAACTCCGGGCTCCCGAAGGTCACGAGGGCGCCTCGGAGTCCGGTCGACGGTGTGGCTCGCCATCTTCAAGATCGTCGAACGCGTCGAGGTCCCCTTCTGGCGCGCCAGCTGTCGGTGTTGTGAAACCGGCCGACAAGTAAATTTGTGTTTGGAGGGGATCGACGCTACTATTCGAGATGGGCCTTGGATGTTTTAGGAGAGCGTGGTTTATGCTTGGTTCGGGCGATCGAAGCCCTACGTCCGGTTCGAGGATTGTTCGTGTTTTGTCTTGCAAAAAGAGCTACAAAGGATGCGAGGGAGGAGGGTTGCTCCAAGCCTCCGTGTGCAATGTGCTCTAGGATGTGTGTGTGTGATGAGTTCGATTAGCTCAATCGTGTGTTGTGTGTCCCCCTTTCTTGCGTGTGTGTGGGGTCCCTTTTATAGTCCAAGGGCCGGGCCACTTACGGGTGGGGTCGGAGTTACTACCTATCGTCCCAAGCGGGGTCGGGGCCGTCGTGCACTACCACTGCTCGCATGCGGGCCGCTTTGGGCGCTCCGGTCGTGCGGCGTACGGTTAGTCTTGATTGGTAGCGCCGGAGTCAATGCCACGCTCGTCCATTGTGGCAGCCGTCTGTCGCATGGCGGTCTCCATCCATCACTCCCGTTCATCATGGCTCCGGCGGGCGATGGTGTTGACGCCTCCGTCTTGTCATCGTGCCGGGGGTGTCGGGCGACGCGTGAAGATGAGACAAGAGGAGCTGCGCTGATCTCACCCAATCCCTGTGGATTGGTGAGTTCCCGAGGCGGAGTTATGGCGATCCTGTTCACTGTGAGGCTTCGTGAAGAAGCCATTTGCCTCCGAGTCGGGCGAGGCGGGGATCGGCTGAGCCCGCCGGAGTCCTGAGTCGGGCGGGGCGGAAGTGGTGCACTGCCCGAGCCGGAGTCGGGCGAGGCGGAGGCCGCGGGCCTGGCTTTCGTAGCCTTCGTAGGCCTAGGCGGATGCTTGTTGGTCAGCCACGGGACAGATTACGGGCTATTGTCCCGTCAATCGCCCGGCCTCGCGTCCGGTCCACGAGCCATCATGGGCTTGGTAATGATCACGGCTGCTCTGCAGGCGAGCTAGCGCTAGCGTGCGGCGCTGCGGAACGGGACGGTTCGGTGCTGCGCCGGTCACATCACGTCATGTTGGTGAAACAAGTTCCCGGGCGCTGTAATTGCGCCTACCGGCCTGCCGCACCTATCCGGTGGGTGAGGTCGCTTCTCCGCGAAGCAAAGGCAAACGCGGCGGGGATCGCGGTCCCACCCGACGCCGAGTCGGGCGAGGCGGAGATCGTGGGCCCGCCCGACCCGAGGGTCGGACGAGGCGGAAGTCGTGGACTTCGCCCGAGCTCGGGAGTCGGGCGAGGCGGAAGTTGTGGGCCTCGCCCGAGCTCGGGAGTCGGGCGAGGCGGAAGTTGTGGACCTTGCCCGACTCGGGGGTCGGGCGAGGCGGAGGTTTCGGGCCCCACTTACGTATCCTTTACGCGTACAAGACGGAGCTGTTAGCCGGATTAAGTACCACTGATTAGGGTTCCCTAATCTAGGTACCCGACGAGGGAGGGACCTTTTACGGTTAAATCGGTCTCCGGACCAGGGGCTTATAGGCTTATGACCTTGGAGGAAGAAGAAATTCTAAATTCTTGGAACATTGAACAGCTTCGTCGTTTTTATACTTAAAAGTACTTCATGTAATTTTTCTTTTTCATTTTATAATACAGTAATTTTATACTAATGTGAATGTGTTTGCTTTTTGTGTCTCAATATTCTAATTTCGAATTAAATTATCGAGCCGGGGGCTGCTATGTTAAGAAGCGATCTGGTATATTGTGCTATTCCTGAATAATAAGACCGATCATTTAGTCGATAGACTGCTTTGTGTTGAGAGAGGTCTGTTTCTTTTCAGCTTAACACTGGTATATTCGGGAAACGAAATTGTGTAACATTTTCCTTATGAATACTGATTGGTAGGTCTGTTGTGTTAAGAGCGATCTGTGAAATTTTCCTATGTTACATGATCTTGTTAAAGTAAGCTATAACTATGAATTGTGATCCGTGCCGATTAGATCTAGAATTTGGTCATAGTTAGTTTTAGCTGAAATAACCATCATGTCTTGGGCAAAGAAGTTAGTAAGTATGATGTTGACATATTGAAACCAGTATTCATAAGGAAAAGAAAAGGATATTGAAACTTCATTATCATCAAAATAACATAAATAGCATGATGATCAAGATGTTTGATTACAAAAGCAAGCATAAGACAAAATCTACTGAGCAGGACCGCTGGAAGTACGGGTATCACCGATCTTAGGATTTTCAGCTAATCTATCATCAATCGTTTCTTCAGAATCGGAAGAATCGAGAAGAAGGTAACAATAAATCAGCATCTAGATCTTCAAATGCATCTTCTACTGTACGCTTAGCGGCGGCTGCTTTGCATCTTGATCCGAGCAAAGACCGCTGATGCTACATTCGAGAGGATCACCCGTCGGATCAAGAGGAACATCCTCTATCAATTCCGAAACAGTACCAATGAGTGGATTCTTCGAGTTCATTGAATCGATCTTCTGTAGTTTCCGGGTGGGCGCCATCTTTGATGAAGTTGAAATCACAATCCTCGACCGAGTCCAAGATTGGATTATGGCGGCGATATGGCCTCCTCCTGTAGCAGCAACCATCTTGGAATGCTCTTTGATTCTTCTAGGGAAGGCCCGGATGGCAGTTTCGAGATCCACTTCATTAGGATCAATAGCCTGACCTCCATTTAGATACTCCAGCGTTCGCACCGTGCCCGCAGCAAGTTCGAAGAAGGCAAAAATATTAGAAAAGATTATCACTTCGAGACCGGTATATTTTAATGGAATTTCATAAGAAGGAATAAAAAGAAGTAACTTACGTACGTGCTCGACTTACGCAGCTACGAATCTGCCTTTGATGTTAACATTGGATTCTCTCGGCTTGGACTCAACTTTTCGCAGACGCCTGGATCTCGCGTTCTTTCGCTTTGAGAGCAAGGCTGGGCCGATTCATGGGCAGTCCTCGGAGCACTTTCTTTGTCTGCACTGCGCGGTTTTGATTGCTTCTAGGGCTTCGACTAATTCGGCCTTCGAGGCGAGCATTATCAGCTTCTAGTATCTTGTTGGAGCGTAGTGTTTGCGCCAAGATGCTATCCTTGGCGGTAAGTTCACCTTCCAGTTTTCCAATTCGAGCTGCTTGTTGTTCTTCAACCCGCGAGCCTTCTAGAAAGAGCTTGTTCCTGAGCAATTGCCTTCTCGGAAAGGATTTCCTCCGCCTTCTTATGAGCGGCAACGAGATTTTCAAGTGCTTGAGATGAGAAGTAATGACCGGTCGAGAGAGAGAGAGAGAAGAAGGAAAATATGGAATGTGCGAGATAAGATTAAGAGTATTACTTTGGATTTCTTTGCGGAGCTCTGGTATCTCTTGCCGGCGTTCCTCCATCGGCCGGTGGGTGTTCATCAGATTGGCCCCCTCTTCGACGAGATCGGTTTCTTTGGATTTCGGATCGGCGGTCCGAGATTTAAGTTTAACCAACCGCTCTTGATTGGTGCATAGTTCTTCCTCCGGACGAGCGATTATTGCATTTTTAGCTTCGGAGTTTTTCGGAAGAACCTAAAAGGAGGAAGGAGTAAGAGATTCGGTTATAAAAAAGATATTGCTTGGAGGAACTAGTAAAGAAGTAGGATGAACCTGGCCCGATTCGGAGAAGTTCTTCGGGGCTTCCTCTCCTTGGAGGGCGTCCCATTGAGTCGTTGCGGTGAACTTTCTAGCTCCGCTGGAGCTGTCCACCTCCGCATCTCCGATTACCATTTTGGCCGATCCGGGCTCTCTCGGAGACTTGCGTGTCGTCCTAGGCCGACGAGGAATTTCTTCCACCCGGATCGGTCCCGGTGAGAGCTCTAGAGGAATTTGAAATAAGGTTGCTTGGGGAGGAAGGTTGCCGGCATATGAACTTCCAATATTGATGACTTGCTCTTCGGTTATTTGGGATGAACCTTCTACGGCTGGAGGCGGCGGGGATTTCCTTTGCGGGTGCCGCACTTTGGGCTTCGGATGGCTTGGCACCGGCCGGGGATACGACGAAACGGTAGTGGAAGCACTACCGGTTGGAGCTGGGGTAGAAGCTTTGTTTCTTAAAAAGCTAGCTATGCTAGCTTGGAAATTAGAAGGGATTCGCGAAAAGAAGCGAGCGCTATAAGGCCGGGATGAAAACGATTCGAAAGGACTAGTGATATAGAAGACTTACGAGGTAGCTTTCTTGAAGCCGGTGGAGGTCTTGATCTTCTTGGAGGGACCTTGAGTGTCCTCAATGGTGCCCTCTGCGGTCCTTTTAGCCGCTGGATGGACTTGCGGTGATGGGACTGGTTCTCTGTGTCGCTTGGACCGGTCCGGCTGCCATACCGGGACATCTTGGGAACATTGGATAAAGAATCGTCGGTGAGGAGGCTCCTTGAGATTTCCGGTAGCGGCTTCGAAAGCAGCCGGAGCGGCTTGGCGATCCCTCTCGACAACATTCGCTTCTTTCTGCCGGTCTTCAAGCTTTTGCGCCTACGTGCGCGTATCGCTAGGTGTAGCGAGAGAATATGGTGGGTCTGCCGATGGTCAAAGAAGTTGTACGTTTCTTCGTACTAGGTGCTTGAACCACTTTTCTGGATTTGGATATCTTCGGAGCTATGCTAGGTGGCGAGAGGGAATGACCGGTCCGAAGTCCCTTGAGTAAGACCGGCTTGAACAGCGAGGGGAGCAGTATTGCCCGCATAGTCCTCCCCCAAGTATCATTAGGAGGTAGAGGGGGTGGCTCTTGAAGTTGTCCATTTTCTGTATTGAGCAATCGAATTTGAATAAGAAGATGAAGATTAAAATATAACAAGATTCAAAGATAAAGAGAGAGATACTTACGGGATCTCGAGGATTTGACGAGCTGAAGGCCAGACCCACTCTTAGACATCCTGATAGATCTGGTTTTGGCTGGAGCATTTGCGTGAGGCAGATTTCTAACCGCTCTTTATCGGGGAGAAGAGTTCCATCCAACGGAATGGCAACATCTTCGTTAAAACACCATGCTGGGTGTTCTTGCTTTTTGAGTGGTTGGACTCCTCGCATTATGAAGCTCCAAAGAAGCTGTCTCGGCGGTGACGCCTTTGACTTACTTTAGATATTTGATGCAAGCCTAAGAGTGCGAGGATTTCTCCATCTTCTTTGAGTTTTTCCCTACTATCCGGAGAAGGGAAATTTTTGGCTACCTTAGCGTTGAAGGGAGGGAGTGCGAGCTAGGGATTATCACAGAAGAACCACCCATTTTTCCAATGGGCTATGCTTTTATTTAAGGAAATAGAGAAATATTCATCTGCACTCCGAGCATTGAATTCCTACTCCGCCTACTACGGCTTGGCGGTCCGAAGAGGGTAGTGGGCGGATTTGGAAAAGATATTGGAATAACTTGAAGTGAGGGAGAACTCCAAGGAAGGCTTCGCAGAGGTGGATGAAAAAAGCGATCTGCAGGATGGAGTTAGGATTGAGATTCACTAACTCCCATCCAGTAAATGAAAAGAAGACCCCTAAAACAGGAGCAGCAAGGGAGATCAAGGCCACGGAGGAAAAATGCTTTAAAAACTAATTGTTGAGAGTCGTCTGTTCCCCGTGGGACTTGGCCGGGGGTAGGGACGCTCCAGTTTAAGATTGGTTGAGGAGGAAGGTATCCGTCACGAACTGCATCATTGAGAAATGCTTCGGTGACTTTATCTGTTACCTAAATCCTAAACACCAAACGGAAGCTCGTCGCGAGGAACGGAGGAAGAAGATGCGGGGTTAGCGGAGGATTTCTTTTTGCCCATCTTGAAAAATGAAAGAAGAAAATCTATGGTTGGTTTGTGCGGAAGAGAAGAACGAAGAACAAGGGCAAAAGGTGGGCGCGTATGGACTTTCGGGAATGGGTTTGACCTAGATTGACCTTTCGTTTTTCTTTTATAGGCACTGAGATGGTCCGGGGGCTGAAGAGTTATCGGGCTATTTTACAAGGCCCGATGGATTTAGCATTGAATGACTTATGTCATGGTCGTGCAATTATAACCTAACGGCCATAAGGATATTAAAGATCTGTTATTTGCGCTAATTATGACCTAACGGTCATAAGGATAAGTCATCATAATTAGCGCTATACTCGCGCTAATTTTTGTGTGAATAAGGAAGCGGTCTGAAATATGAACTTTTTGGATCTGGATTAACACAATGTTAAATTTCGTGATTTAGCGGTATGAAAGAGTTAGATCTTACCTAACTCAATGTTAATGGATGCCTTAGGTTGTGGGTGTTAATCATCCGGCTGATCATATGCATTGGAGACTCGAGTCGATGTGAGGATATGGGAAATAAACTGGTCCGATCAACCAGAATTTTGCTTTTTAGTTAATTTAAGACTGACTTAAGCGGTCTTTAAAGGAAATGTGATGTGACTGGTTAGACTGGTCCGAGAAATATGTTCTTGGCAGAAATTGCTAAGAGGGATATGATTTCATGGAAGATAATAAAGCATAGTCTCTCCGAGAAAGACTCTTGCATTATTTGCGATCACTCAAATGATACAAGAGTCGGGGCTATACCTAATTAGGTGCACTGACGGTGCACCGTATCCAAAGCGATCGTAATGATCGCGGGAGGTGGAAAATAATGGAAAATTAAATGGAGCGGTCTGTAAAGATTGCATATGAAAGGAAATAATGAAGAATCAACTAGTGGACTCTTGCATTATTTGAAAGGACTTCAAATGATCCAAGAGTCGGAGGCTATACCCAATTGGGTGCACCTAGTTGGTGCACCGGAAGAAGAATATGTAATAATTACCTAATTAGGTGATATGAAGGATAAAAACACTAATTTTTTGGCTTTTTAAAGCGCTTTGAAGAAAGAAGAACCATTGCAGCGAGATCGAGTTCTTTTTAATTTTACCATGGAATCAAGACCAACATGCGGAAGACTGGTCGGTCTTATTCAAGGTCAAATAAAAATTTACTCGGGTGCTACTATCGTATACTTGCCTTATAGGTATACGAGATGATAAAGGAATGGATGCGCAAAGACACGGTAACAAATCAATGAAGATAAAGGTGATGGAGATAGCCAAGAGGCTGGTTCCTGACCGGTGCGGAATAACGAGAGGATTCCATATACCGGTACGGAGATGAGGCGGGTATCAAGACCGACGTATGATAACTTGAGAAGCAAGTTCGGGACTACGAATCAATAAAGAAAGCTAGAGATAGAACTCCCATATATGTAATCCGTGTAATCGACTAGGACTCCGTATCTAACCCTAGCTCCCCCGGATATATAAGGCGGAGCGGGGACCCCCGAAAACTCTCTCGAAATCTTGCAATTAGCAATCTGCTAAAGGCAATACATAACATACGGGACGTAGGGTATTACTCTCCATCGAGAGGCCCGAACCTGTCTAAAATCGCGCGTTCTTGTGTGTTTTGTGTGTTGCACCATCGAATTCCACACTCGTAAGGGACCGGGTAGTTCTAGTGCCGAGTTTAAGACTCGACGGAGAGGGTGTTCCTGCTACGGCTCCGCTCGCTACTGGACTTTTGACGAGCAACCCGGGGATGCGGTAGAAAATTCATCGAGGTTATAATAACCGATGTGGATCTCGTGGCGGAAGACATCATCGCTCTTCCGGTAGGGCGTTGGGTATGGGCTCATGGAGGTTGAATTAAACGGTGCTCGAGTCTTCACGTCGCCGGTCCATAACATCGTAGGGGTGAAACAGATTCCGGAGACTATCCCGGAGGAAGTGTTCAATTCGGCACCGGGATTACAACGCGCTTTGAGTCCGGTAGACACGGCTGCTCTGCAAACCAATCAGCTTGTGCAAGACAGAGCTAAATCTTCCGGTCGCTCTCATTCGCATTCGGACCGAGTACGCGAGGACCCGGTGTGAAGGAGCTTCTTCCGGAGGGAGAATCGGATGTCGACACACCCCGATCGCCGATGAGCATGAGCGCGCTCCCGATCAGGATTTGCGCATACCGGTCAATGGAAATCATGACGCTCGTAACGCGCTTATTGATCGTCATGCGAAAGAGTGGAAGAACGGTGGAGACAAGAAGAAGATGAGCGACGGCGGACCGGTCATGTAGATGATCGTCCGGAGGATCCCGTTCCACCTCCCCCACCAGACAAGCGGTTCGATTAGGCATAGGTCGGCTGCTTCGGCGCTGCCTCCAGTCGATAATCGTCGGCGCAATGATCATTGAGGGTGTGGCAACCGCTCCACTTGTGACACCCCTACCTTGCAACGCAAGAGGGATTATCGAACAGGATCGTATCGGGAGACATTCGACGAAGCGAACGTACATCGCACATACATTAACAATACATTCATCAATTACACAACCATATAAAGTGTGTGGGCAGCAACCTTTTTCATTTGATAAAGTAGTTATTACAATCCATAACTTTAAATTCGAATACAATACCATAGAGTGCGCATTTTGAGTTTACATTACTTAATGAACATTGTGCGGAAGCGTAAACATCTTGACGATACATATATACAACTTAGATAGGAGAACCACACCAGCCCATATGGTATGGCCTCACTCTTGATCCGGTGAAGCGGGAATCCACTCCACGGTCCACTCCCGAGGTTCCTCACCTTGACACACAAACTTCCCGCAGCAATCACGATAATCGGGCTGCGGGATTCCTGAAAATGAATTTTAACGCAAACCCTGAGTATCTAATATACTCCGCAAGGCTTACCCGTCAAAAATGGTTCTAAGAACCGACACTAGCATGCAGGGGGCTTGACTTGGCTTGCTGAAATTTGCGAAAAACAACAACTATATAGTTTAAAACCGTTCATGTTTTAGCCAATTTAAAAGGGTGGAAACATAATCATGAATTTAGTGAGCAATTCTAACAAACATGGTTGCAATACATAATTTATTTCTATAAAAACAGCGAGAGACGGCGATGTATATCGATTTACACCCTGCAGGGGAAACCCGAATGCATGACATACGCATCATTTAAGAACATGTATGGTCACCTTTCACAAGATTATCATAGATATGAGCCAGGTCCGTCCTCCGAGTGTGCATTCCACATGCAACCACAATAGCGTCGGGTCCAAGGGTAATAACACACCCTTCGTCTACTCACAAACCCGTGCATCCACCGTGACCAACACTTTGCACAAAGGGTGGAGTGACCGTCCAACACTACGACCCTCGAGTTACATCGGTTTACCAACTCCCATACGAAGGTATGCATTTGGTACACAACTCAATACTTGCTCGCGGAGTCACAACGAACGGTCCTTGACCGACACATACGAGGCTATGGCGCACAAGGGCCAACCTTGTCACCGCATCCTACACATGCACTTCCCCCGTACCGTCACCAATTATTCATGTGAGAGTAATCATAAATTCATCCCTAGACCGGGTGATCTCTAGATCACTTGGTGTTGCGACCGATGAATTTATTAAGCATAGCATCTAGCGATCGGGATTATACCTATCCAAAACCACGGGAACAGGGTTTTAATGCAACTAGGTTCCGATCAACTCCTGAACGTAAATGCACAATACATAACACGAGACTTAAGTGGAATAAAAATAGAAATTTAAGAACATAGGATTATGCTCCGGGGCTTGCCTTGGTTGGGTTCGCGGTTAGCACACTCGAACTCACTCACTTCTAGCTGGTGCCCTCCTTGATCTTCGGTTCCGGTCGAGGTTCCTATATGAATGCAAATGCGAGTGCATGAGCATGAGCGAAATCATAATTACATAGCTCATGGAACTTTCTCAATAAAAAAATGCAATGAAATGTTTCCATAAAATAAACATGCTCATAGGATGAAATGATGTGTCATGATGATGAGACATGTAGGTTATTTCATGGGGACAACCTTCTAATTATAAGGAACACTCATTATTTAGCATAAATGTACATGTTTGTTTTGCGATCCAGAAGGTAGGGTAGAGTTGATTATTGACATAAGTAAAATGAAATAATCTTGTGCTTTAGGTGGCTGCCATATTACATCACCATAGCATTTGTGCACATAACAAAATATTAATAGACATGATTTGGAAAATTTTAATTTCGAGTACTTTTTAACTTACATCAGCGTTATGACTTTTATGACTAATCCTTATACAAGAGGTTGATACAACATTTTCTTAAGATGAGTTTCATCCTTTTTATACATTGAGCACCATAAGAAATTAACATTTTATGTGGATTTTTCTATGATTAAACTTACAAGGTATATGACTGTACTTACCCAAAAAATACAAAAACTATTATCACATGTTCAAATGTACTAGCAATATGTGCAATAATGCTTAATCACGCCAGATGGAAGAGGAGGTTCAAATTTGAATTTAATTGGTTTCACAAACTTGTTTTGGCTAAGTCTAGTTTCAGCCTTAACATGAGGCATTCTTAAGGAGCCTCAAATTCAAATTTTTGCTATATAACTTGGGTGGACAAGCAGAGTCATGTATACTACTTTTTCCAAGGATTACAACGGATGTTCATTTGCCTCATTTGGATTTGTATATCAAATGTTATTCAATTTTCGAAATGCAAAGTTGTCACGGACCTTAACGTATTAGCACTTTAAAGTACTTGGATCTTTTATTTTTCCCACATAAAGTACTTGGATTATGCTACTATGGCAAAGTACACATTCTCTACTTTCCAAAAAGTGTTTGTTCAAGTATTTTGGATCCAGGATATGAAAGTTACGCAATTTTCACAATTCAATCCTGTTAAACGGCGTGGTCGTGATAGCAACTTGATGTTGCTCAAACTTTAATTGTTGTGATATAAACATATGTGTTCATGTGATTCATTTTTAAGGACAAGTTCCAAACTTTCCAAAACATCTTCAATTGTTCAAATCCGAGCTCTAGAATTAAAGTTGTGAAATTTTTAAAATGCTTGAAATCCACAAAAATTTCACGGACGCGCGAATTCGAAATTTCGCCGAGTGTTGGGCGCGCGGGGAGCTCGTCGGAGACGGCGGCACTGCTCGCCGGTGACGGGCTAGAGGGCTGCGCATGGGCTGAGCTTGGCCGCCTGTGCCTAGTTTGCGACGGCGCATCCGTTGGTGGGGGTGGCGAGGCGGGAGAGGAAATGGAGCTTAGCTCGCGACGGTGATGGCGGCGAGAGGATATCTCGGCGTGGTGGCTCGTGCTCACCACGGCACGGAAGAGGGAGCGGTCAAGGCGGAGAGCTTCACCCGCTCACGGAGAAGCGCGGCGTGGGGTCGAAGCGGGAAGAGGGGTGCTTGGAGATGGGCTGGCGTCGACGGGGTGGCGGGGCACGGTGGCCGGCGGCGGAGAAGAAGGGGAATTCCGTCACCGTCCTTGCTTGACTCGACCTGGGGAGCAAGAGGGAGGTCAGCCGGGCTCTTGTGCACCTTCCACGAGGCGAAGACATGACATGAGCTCACCCGAGCACGACTCAATTGAGCTCGCCGGCGTTGAGGCGGACCCGGGAGCTCTCTGTGGATTTTTGCGAAATTGTGGCACTCGGGAGAGGAGGCAATGCTTGGAGGGAAGTGCTTGGAGCTGCGCAGGGAGGTGGGGAAGCACTCGCGCACGAAGTGAAGGGGCTGCGGTGCGGGGAGGGGCGGCGCGCGGGGAAAACCTAAGGCGGCGGCCATGGTGGAAAAATGGCTCGCAATCGACAACCGTGCGCGCAAGCTTCCGGGCGTAGGGAGGTGATGATGCTCGACGCGTGGAGCTGCACAGGCGCGTGAGGTAGGGCGGTGCCTAACCCGGCATGGGCGCCGGCGGCGAGCGACGCTGGCGATGGCCCCAGCCATTGTGCCAAGTTCTGTTCAATGGATATTCCCCAAATTTACAATTTTGCCACGGAATCACTGGTTCTGATTTTTGTCCATAGAATTTAATTCGCTTGAAATTTTTGCAAACCAAAATTTCTGGGGATTCAGTGTATTATGGGGAGCAACTTTTGTTATAGGAAAGAGTTCAAATTTGTCTTGTAAAAATTTACAAAAATTCATGAACAGGTGCTGTTTTAAACCTAGTTTGAATTTTTCTAGGAATTTGTGCCACTCCAAAAATTCGGGAAAAATGTCCTAAAATCTTAGCTTGATGTGCTCTATCAGAATATATAAAAATATGTGGTTACTATCATGGAAAATTGTGGGGATTTAAATAGCTAGGGTTTTGGTCAATAAAAACCCTAATAAAACCCTAGTATGTCATTTTATGTGAAATTGCTTATTGATTAATATTTTTGCACATGCAAATCCTCCATTGGTACAGTGTGATTATGAATTTGTGATACGGGGTGTCGTACCTGTAACAACCCTAATAAATAAAAGTGCATCTCATGTCATTCATGATCATGTCATCATGTTGCATTTGTGAAACTATTAAATTTTTGTGTTAAGAATACACATAAAATATCAATTTAACCTAAGTTAAATTAAGTTCTTAAAAAGAATTTAAATAAAAGTAAATTATGGTGTTTAACAATTTATGTGGATTAAACATAAGAAGAAAAGATTTATGGAATTGCTCTGAAATTATTTTCTTTTGTAAAAATGTCTACAAGAAATAATTAAAGCTTTCCTTTTTAATTTAAACATGAATTTTTAAGCTGAAAAATATTCGGAATTTGAACTTGGACTTAAAAGGAAAAGTGTTTGAAATATTTTCATTAGCAACCCTGATTTCTTATAAATTTTTGTGAGCACGGGAAAGTAGTTTTTCAATTAAGCGAAAATCGGAGGACCTTTTTGCAAAAATGCCAGGCCGGGGCCCGGGCGCCATTCTCTTCTCTCTCTTCTCCCGTGCTCGCTCTCGGCGCCGCTCACCGCCGGCCCGGACACTTCCCCGGCCGCGCGTCCCACCCGAGCATGCGCCACGCCACCTGCCTGTCGGTCTGCATCACCCCATGCTCCACCGGGGATAAGAAACCCCCATGTCCGCGACCCTATCTCTCTCTCATTTCTCTTTTCTCTTCACCGCCATTGCCACCTCCCTAGAGCAACGCCGCCGGGCCGCTCCGGAAGCTCCCCCTCCACGCCATCGCCACCGTGAGCTCCGCAACACCCTGCCGCAGCTCCTCGTGGCCACCAATCAAAACCAACCCCGGTAGCTCGCTCAATCCCGGTCGTCTTCCTCATCGGGACCTCCGTCGATCCTCCGCCGCATCTCCAAATTCGCGAGCTGTGGTGAGCCATTCTTTCTTTTTGTTCCTCCGGATGGTGCGCAACTTGATGCTCTTCGATCGTGGCAACTCACCATCAAGCTTTCTCCTTAGGTCCGACGAGATTTGGCCGTCTTCTCGGAGCTTTTCCACCGCCGCCCGCACCACCCATAGTGAGCAACCACCTCCGGCCGTTGCCAAGCTCACCCAACCCTCGAACGGTGTTGCTCATGCTCGGTAGCAGCTCCCGCACAATTTTCCCCAAATTTGAGGCACTGCGGCGAGCTCCGCACCGTGCCGGAGCACCGCCAGGGTCGCACCTCGCTGCCGGCGTCTCTCCGGTCGAGCTCATGCGAGCTCGTACTCCCACCGAGTTCGCCCGGTTGCGTAGAGTGCTTAGGTAGTCTCGCGGCGAGGTTTGGCTCAACGCCGGCCAACTCCGGCCACCGTGCCACCGTGTGCTCGCCCTGCGGCGGTGCCACACCGTCGACCACACGCGCGGGATCGCGTGTGGCCACGTGGGGATTCCGTGTGGCTAACTCGTGGCCCCGCGTGTGGCACAAAACCTTTTCGAATTTTGAAAATTTGTAGAAAATTAAATAAAAATCAGAAAAATGTGACACCAATTTTGTTAGATTCATAAAATTATTCTCTATCTGTTTATGAAATAAAATATCTATTTTGAGTATTTTAATTTCATAAGTATTAATTAATTACATTCTTTGATTAATAGAAGTTATTATTTTATGCTAATTAAATTTTTAATTTAAGAAAAGAGTTTATTTAAATGAAGGAGATACTGCAGATGAAAGTATTTATGAAGCATGTTTTCCAAAATTAAACATAAACACCGTCATTTCATGTGATCCTAGTTATTACTTTATGTGTTATTGCATATCATTAATTAATTATTAACTGTTAATTAATGAACGTGTCGATAAAATCATTGCACATCATCTCATATACATTCATGCACGCATGGTTGTGATTCGCGACGTATTGTTGGTCGACCTAGGTCCTGACGTGATCGAAGTCTCGTCAGAGGTCGAGACAGGAGACGGGAACATCGAAGTCGACCCAACCACCAAGGAAGCTAACACCGACGCGAATCAAGGCAAGCCCCGGTGCATCCTACCTATGTTTTAAAATATTTTATTTTATCACAATAGTTAAGTTATGTTTGTCCATTAGGTGTTAGGAAATGATTGACACCCTAGATACATGAGATAGGTTTCCGTTTGTTTATACTATATTGGTACAGGTAGCTCAATAGAATCTAGGCTTAATTCATAGTCGCAACGGTAGATGTTTTAGATGATCTTAAAGCATGGAGGCTTTAAGTATTTGATGTGTTGTCGTTAATTTCAAGGAGAGTGTTAATGAAGTTGAGACCGTACGGGCCACGTAGGAGAAAGGGCAAGACGGAGTGAGGTCTTGCAAGGTGGTAGTCCCGTGCTGTGTCGGTCAAGGACCGTACCGTTGTCGGCTTAGTAGAACAAGTTTGAACGTACCGTAATACATGCCGGTGTCATGGGCCCGAGCAAGCTGATGTACCCTACCGCCCCAGAGATGTAGCGTAGCCAACTCTCTTTTGGTGGATGTTAGTGAGATTGGAGTCTCACGGGAGGGAAATGGGTCGTCCACGGAGGAAGTCGTGGAGTCGCCATATTTCCGGGGAGCTTGAAAACGGCTAGTCTTCCGTCGGGTGCTAGCGGGAAAGTTATCGTATACGACCGGTGTGGTGCGTATACGTCGTGTAGTCGGGCTTTGCCAGCTGGTATAAAATCGATTCGAATCGCTGTCCCTCGCGAGTAATGGGTACCGCTTGTTTAGCTCGTCACATTGTAGTTAATCAAGCTGAAAGATGAGGATGAGGGATGAAAGAAGCTGTGGATCGGAAATGATCTTTTCTTGCAAATTTGATTACGGTAGTTGTAGACTGCAAACCCTTGGTTCTAATGAACTTAACTTTGAGCTAAAACTTGAAAGTAAGGATCAACCCTTAGAGCTGTTTTCGCAAGTGAGTCAACTCCATAGCCGGAAGGCCTTTGCATACTAGGCGTCGGCCTTAGCGTGCCTGTTGACGGGTCGGTCTTGCTGAGTATTAGAATACCATTTTCAGGACATGAGTCGTACTTCCACGACTTATACGGCAGCTTTCCGGAAGGGGAGCAATGTCCCGAGGGAGGTTCCCTCCGGTGGGAGCGGATCACGATAACCATTTTAGTAGTATTTTGTTGTACAAAGACTAAGTTCCGCTGCAAGACTCGTAATGTTTTAAACTTCAATAATGTATTATGCTTCCGCTGTACGATGTTTGTATTTCGAAAACCTGGTTGTATTATACCATGATGTATATATTCGGCTTGTATGAGATGATGAACTGTTGTAACTCGCTTCGTCGAGTGTCCCCCTGTACCAACTCCTGGGTGTCCGGAAGGGATGTCACAATACCACTCATCTTGATGATTGGCCTAGAAGAGATGATCATCGTGACCACGAGAGACCGACGGGGACGCGATAATAGCAACGAGAGATGGGGAGCCTCGACGGGATGACAATAATCGTCAAGTGGCGCCTCCGCCCCATCTTCCGCCTCCTCCTTCGCCTCCTCCGGAACAAGGCAACAATAATCGCCAAGACGGTTACGGAGCTAGAAACCGAGATGATCGTTACTATGACTACTCAAATGATGACGAGAGATCGTAATTACCGACATTACCTCATCCGTCGTTCGCCATCATCGGTGTGCACCGGTCCGGAAGATGACGAATATTCCATAATCCCGGCGTTCACGCGGGATCTGCGCATTTGCAAGTACATAAGGGGATTTGAGCCCGGGGCTATAGACAAATATGATGGCAAAGCTCCCCCTGCTGAATGGCTCCGTATGTACACAACAAGTCAACAGGAGGAGACACTTTTTTGCTGGCAAACTATCTTCCCATGTGCATAGAGCAGGCTGGACGCTTGTGGTTACAATCTCTACCCGAGAAATCTATTTCCTCTTGGGGCGATCTTTCTAAAAAGTTCGTTGAGAATTTTCGGGCGACTTGTGAAAAGCCAGGAAACTACTTCGATCCCAATAGGCTGAAGCAGGAGCCCGATGATACGCTTATAGACTTCATCGGACGTTTTTGCAGCAAGAAGGCCTTAATCCCCAATGTTCCTGATCGGCGAGATAATTGCAGCCTTCCAAGCTGGCGTCCGAAGTGAAGCATTGGTGCACAAGATCGGTAGGCGTAACCGAAATCTTACCATGACGGCGTCGAGTGCTTCAAGATAGTAGATGATTACGCTCGTTGGAGAATCGAACGTGGTCAATTTGCGTGGGAACAAAGAGAAGGAGCCTAAGCATGACCATGGCAACCGGTCCGGATCCAAGAATAACAAGCGCAAGGCCGATAACCTCGTTCCAGCTGTTGACCGGTCTCATGGAGGGGACCGGCCTGCACCACCTAAGAGAGGCCCAAGAGAACGAGTCTCGTTTGAAGCCCTACTGGAAGGGCCTTGCATGATTCACAATGGGAATCGTAACAATAAAGAATGTTTCTTGCTTGAGACCGTTTGCTTTGTTTGCATTGAAGGTAGCACCCCGGTCTGGGCAGCGTAACCAACGGGATGACACGGGTAAAGACAAGAAGCACGATGATGATGAAGATGATGAAGGAGGCTTTGCGGAGCCATCAAGAGATGTGAACTTCATTAACGGAGGGCCTGATGCATATCGGTCGAGGCAGGAGACGGGAACATCGACGTCGATCCGAACACCGAGGAAGCTAACGCCGACGTGAATCGAGGCAAGCCCCGGTGCATCCTACCTATGTTTTAAAATATTTTATTTTATCACAATAGTTAAGTTATGTTTGTGCATTAGGTGATAGGGAATGATTGACACCCTAGATGCATGAGATAGGTTCCTTTTCCTTCGTGCCATACTGGTACGGGTAGCTCAATAGAAGCTAGGCTTAATTCATATTCGGAACAGTAGATGGTTTAGCTGATCTTAAAGCATGGAGGCTTTAAGTGTTTGAAGTGTTGTCGTTATCTTAAAGAGAGTGTTAATGAATTTGAGACCAGGACGGGCCATGTAGGAGAAAGGGCAAGACGGAGTTGAGGTCTTGCAAGGTGGTAGCCCCGTCTGTGTCGGTCAAGGACCGTACCGTTGTCGGCTTAGTTGAACAAGTTTGAACGTACCGTACTACATGCTTGGTGTAATGGGCCCAACAAGCTAATGTACCCTACCGCCCCGAGAGATGTAGCGTAGCCAACTCTCTTTGCTGGCTGTTAGTGAGATTGGAGTCTCAAGGGAGGGAAATGGGTCGCCCACGGATGAACTCGTGGGTCGCCATATTCCCGGGTGAGTTTGGAAACGGAGTCTTCTGCCAGGTGTTAGCGGGAAAAGTTGCCGTATACGACCGATGGGGTGCGTATACGTCGTGTAGTCGGGTTTTGCCAGCTCGTATAAAATCGATTCGAATCGATGTACGTCGTAGTAATCAGTATCGCTTGTTTAGCTCGTCGCATTGTAGTTAATCAAATGAAAGATGAAGAAGAGAGATGAAAGAAACGTTGGTCGGGAATAATCTTTTCTTGCAAACTTGATTGCAGTAGTTGTAGACTGCAAACATTTGTTTATAATAAACTTAATTGTGAGCTAAAACTTGAAAGTAAGGATCAACCATTAGTGCTGTTTTTCGCAAGAGAGTCAACTCCACGGCCATAAAGCCTTTGCATACTAGGCGTCGGCCTTAGCGTGCTGTTGACAGAGTCAGCCTTGCTGAGTATTAGAATACTCGGGGTTTGTTCGTTGTGTTTTCAGGACCCGAGTCATACTTCCACGACTTATACGGTAGCTTTCCGGAAGAGGAGCGAGTGTCCCGAGGATGGTTCCCTCCGGTGGGAACGGATTCCGACGCCGTGAGCGAGGAGGACCGTGGTGTACGACGGGCTCGAGTACATCACGTTAGATGTTCTAGTGGTCTTTTGTTGTACATAGAATAAGTTTCTGCTGTAAGACTCGTAGTGTTCTAAACTTCGGTAATGTTTATACTTCTGCTGTATGATGTTTGTATTTCGAAAACATGGTTGTATTATACCATGATGTATATATTCGACTTGTATGAGATGATGAACTGTTGTAACTCGCTTCGTCGAGTGTCCCCCTGTACCGACTCCTGGTTGTCCCGGAAGGGATGTCACAGCTGGTATCGAGCCGTTCGGGGGCAACGAGTACATTGTTACAAGCTTGTTTTCAAAAACTTAACATGTTTAGCACGTTTAGAGTACGAGAGAGTACGGAGCCCTATGAGGATGTAGAATAGTTAGATTTTTCCTAAGCTGTTCGACGTTCGAGTTTTGGGTAGTACTAACTATTCGTTGTAGTTCATATACTATAGTTCGTATAGTTAGTTTGCCGAGCATGCATCATGTCATATTGAGTGCTATAACAAAAAGCTGGGGTTACACTTAGCTAGTATCGTAGTACTTTAATAGGTTGTTCTTTCGTTTTCCTTTCTGTGGGAAGAAGTGTTTAACTAGTTTAAACATGTTCCCTGTAGATGCCGATGACGCGCGTTAGGAAGCGTGTTCGGGAGGAGGACACCCGGGCTGCACGTGTCACCGAGCTAGAGCAAAGGATCCACCACCTGGAGGCGCAGCTGTAGAGTCGGGACCGTCGGATCGGCGCATGGAAGAACCGTTTCCGTATGGACTGCCGGGAGATCCGGAGGTCTCACGCACGGATCGCCGAGCTAGAGGAGTAGGCTGGTGGAGGTCACCCGGGACCGTGACGGGTTTCACGGGATGTCTATCGCCTTGGACGAGTAGCTGGTCACGGTTACATCCCGGCGTGACGCCGCTCGTGACGCCGACGCAGCACACTTGGCGAGCTAGCGGGAGTGACCGCACAGCGTAACCACGCTGTGGAGACCACTGATCGAGATCGAGAACCAGATGCGGGAGCTCGAGGAGATGTACGACGGACTGGCGAGGCGCACCACGAGTTGTTGCACAACCGCGACGAGTTGTTCGGGCAGTTCCAGCAGCTACAGCAGCAGCACCGGGGTCCACCCGACGACGCCGAGGAGATCTGCGGGTGTGGACTACGAGGCACCACCGACCCCACCGAGAGGAGGACTCCGAGTCGACGCCGACAGCCACGCGCAGCCAGCATAGCTAGTGTTAGCGTAGTGCCGATGTAGGATAGTTAGGCAGGAGTAGGAGGGTAGCCATATTTTGCTTGACATAGGTCGGACTGTAGCATAGGGTAGTAGCAGATGATGGTAATGTGGCGGTGTATGGGTAAGTTGGGTCAGCTGTGTAAAACAAATAATGTACAAAAGGAAAATGTGGTAGTGTATAATATATATGCGGTTGTTAGTGTAGTATACCAGAGTTGCTGAAATAGTGGATTAAGAATTGTTTCTGCCTATGTTTGATATGATTATTTCTCCACGAGAGATGGATGTTGGCATCTCTTAAGGTCACGCGGAAAGAAACACGTGACCGCGGGAGAGCCAAGGGTTTAAGTCACTTGCACTATTTAACCAAATAATCCACATCCGGTACAAGTACTAGATATGTATTATAAGGTGGGTCATGAATATCCGCAAGCGGACGGATAACCCGTTGTAGCATTTCACCCGAGAGTATTCAAGGGTATCGTATTTATATTTTCCCAAAGGAAGACATGGTTGATAAGAGTACTTATGTTCATGGTGTTACAAAAGAATGATGAAGTATTCACATTCCAATGCGGGGGTTAGGAGCAATAAGTTGAGGATAGTGTGACACACACCAAGGCGATGCATTCTCTTATAAAAGGGATAGAGGCGATCCTAGATAAAGCTAAACTAGACTAGCGAGACCACTACTCCTAATGATACAACATTCATATGAGTGCGCGGCTTCTACCTAACATCCAAGATCATGCAAGCGCAAGCAAGCGTCTAATGCCTAGGCATCATCGGGAGATCCGTCTTACGCGAGGTGCGCCTCGCGACTCCGGCTTTTAGACTCCTATGCCATGCCCGAACGTGGAGGATTACTTTGGATGACAAGGCTGTCACTTCTTGTCACCTACCTCTACAAACCGTGGGACACGAAGCACATTCAACGGTGGGTAGATAACCCCGACACCGTGCCGGCGTCACTAACCACAACTCTAGATCCCTCGAGGCACCGACATGGTGGTAAATCTAGAGCACCCTTGCGGGACGATGAACCGAAGCCTATTCATAAGAACACTAGCCTAACTAGCATAGGCTAGACAGAAAGGATCAAAGCTAGCACTAAGTCATGCAAAGGCGTTCGTCGCTCAAGAATGAGCGACGAACGGCAATTAATCAAGTAAGATCGGGAGTAATCGGTGATCAAGTATGAACGAACGAAGAACATTCGATATGAGTTCATCTTCTATTAATGAAGAACGAAGAACGAACGACGAACTCATATGAACGAACGATGAACGATCAAACAAGATCATGACTACTCTATAAAGCTCATGACAAGGATATGAACGAAAGTATTCCATAGATGAATGATCAAGTCTCATAAAGAGAGGATACAAGAGCTATACCCAATTCTCCACAAGACTTTGGGAGCAATGAGGCAGCCCACTACTAAGCCTAGCACTACCTAGAAAGCCTCTAAACTTCTAGTGTGAGGAGAGAATGATCCTTGTGTTGTTGTGTGTGTTAAGGAGGGGGGGTACCCCTCCTTATATAGGCTTGAAAGGTCGGCTCCTGGAGGCGGTTTCGTAGGTCGGTGGCATTTAATGCGCGTGGAACCGACCTCCGGAGGCGGTGGGCAAACCGCCGAGAGAAAAGTGGGCCGGGGGGCCACCATGACGGTTCGGCCGAACCGCCTTGTTGGTTCGGCCGAGCTGCCACCGGCCCCTCCTGAGGCTGGGCTTTGGCGGTTGGCTCCCCCAGCTGGATGTTGGTCTTTGATCCAGGTGCGTGAGGCCTTATTTGTGTTGGATTTCGTGGTCGTTGGCCTTTTATCTTGGAGTTGATTCCCGCGGCGAAGTGGAAGTTTTGTAAAAGTGTTGATTTGTCGCCTCGGGGCACAGGAATTCATCATTTTCCACTGCACACTAAAAATCTAGAGGTACACGTGGAACTAGGTTATTTCTAAGTAAAATGCATGCAAGACATGCCTAGTCCTTCTCATTTATTTGACTAATTGACGGTCGAAATTGGTCAGTAACGACCGTCAACAAGCCCCCCAAGCTTACCCCTTGCTCGTCCCGAGCAAGTAGTAGAACTTTAGGTTGTTGATCGGGAGTTGCTACAATGCCTACTTCTCAAAGGTACCAAGTGTATAACAAAGATACTCATCCTTGAGTTGAATAAGTTGGCAATGGTAACTCACCCTTCCCCTTAGTCCTCATGGGGCTTTGTGCTTTTCACTTTACCTTGGGCGGTTGAGAGAGAGAACGGTGTATAGAGCATTTATTTTCTCTTCCCTTGTCTTGCTTTTTATTCTCCGGACGTTTTCAAAAAATATTTTTTTTTTTTTTTCAAGTAAAACCACGTTCCACAAGTGATGCTCTCGAATCGCTCTAATGGTGTTTATATTCCTCACCAAGGCATGTGTATTGCCTCATCCTACATCTAATAGGCTTTTGTGGAGCTCAAGGTAGGGTATGAAATGAGGCATACTTGCATTCATATTTTTGCGAAACCAAAAGAGTGGATCCATGGAGATAGCAAGTCATACAATCGTAGATCAAGATGTGCAAGTGTGAAGATGATGGTGGTGGTGTATTTGACTACTCCTCTTTTTGTTTCACCTCTTTTTATTTTGGATTTTGGGCATGGCTATCTTTTCTTCTTTCTTTTTCTATGCTCGAAATGAGAGCAGCATCTTTTTCTTGCTCATCTTTTGTGAGCCTTATTTTCTTTTTCTTTTGCATAGCCATGCCTTCTTTTGATATTTTAAGAGAGGTGATAAAATGTGAGGAGTGTCTTTATTTTGGGTGGATGGCATGACATGTTGCTAACTTCCGGTGTAGAAGTGTAGCATATGAGGTGGAGTGTGTACGTGATCTTGATCATGAGAGTATGAAAAGCATCTCACTAGGGTCACACAATTTTGATAAAGCTCAATGAAGTAACAAGTAGCAAATGAGTAAGGTTTTCAAGGGAAATTTGCATATGGCTTTGGTAGGAATTTATCATCACTTGGGAACTTATAGATTTTGCAATTTTTGGGAACAGAATTCCGGAGATTTTAAGCTCAACTTAGGACAAGATCATAGCAGCTCTTTTTACCATATCATCATCTCACAACAACTTAGGTGCAGCTCAAGCATGTGCAGCCCACAAGTTTCAGGTTCTAAGCAAGTTTTGCTAGCCACCAAACTCAAAACTAGGAGAGTTCTAAATTATAGACTAGGCACATGAGAGAAATAAAACAGAGCAACTATTCATCATCTCAACATAGAAAGACTAGCAACATACTTGCAGCGTATAAAAGGGAACTAAGCTACTTCTTTTTGTTCTTTTTAGTTTTATCATTTTTATTTTGTTTTTCATATGAGAGGCAAGAACAAGCAAAAACAAGAGACAATAAAGGATACAAGTTGCGATACATGATACCTTAGCGGGGGTGCTGCCCCCAAGCTTGTTCTTGCTCATGGGTTTGGTGGAATGAACCCCATGTGACGGAAGTAAGCCAAAAGATCGGCTCGTTGTTGCTCCGTCATGTTGGTGAGGGCGGTGAGCTGGGTGTCGGTGCGCTCTTGCCATTGATGAGTTTGCAAGATGTGTTGGTTGAGCGCATACTCGGTGTCTTCCGCCGTGGTTTGGAGTCTTCCCATTTGTGAGGAGAGGTTGTTCATCTCCTGCACAAAGTTGTAGCCTTGGGCTGATCCGGAGTCGGTGGAGTGTTCCTCCCATTGTTGTTGTGGAGAAAACAGCCCCGGGCCATATCCCGGAGTTTGCCACGCCGATCCCCCGGCCATGTGAGGTGGCGGGGCTGGGTACCCACGGGAGAAAACCCGGGGTGGCTGTACCCCGGCTCGCCATGAGTCGTGGGGTGCGGTGTGGGCATCTCGGAGGTAGATGGTTGTTACGATACTGTGCGCCCCCTGCGAGAAGATACACTCTGCGAGACCGCTGCGCTTCTTGGAGCTCAATGGTTAGATTTTTGAGAGTATACAAACGAAGGTCCGGGTTAGGTAGCAGAAACTCGTTTGCATATCCCACAAAATAATATATGAGGGAATCGTTCGGACCATTCTTAAGAGAGTGACCTTGAATAAGATAATCTTTATTTATAAGAGAGCGAGGTGTAGCAAGGTATTCAACATTAGCATCATGTAAAGCTCCCACCCGCATGGCAATTCGTGTCACTAGAGAGGTACATTCAATTGGTCCTATCGTCCCAAGATTTTCTATCCATTGGCAAATCATGGCTTTCACGGGAGCAATCTTAATCTTATCGACCGCAGCAAAAAGAATTTTTAGCTCATCCTCGCGCACAATTCGAATATCACTCCTTGGAAAAAGAGTGATAGCAATCCACATGTGCATAAAACGCAAGGTAGGATGATGGATGTGATTAGTTCTAGGTCGCACGCAACTAGGAAGACCCGTAATCCTTTCCCAAAAAGCATGCTTTGAAAGCGAGGAAGGGCACCATCCAAGTCGGTATTGCAGCGAGTATTAAAGCCAAGAAGAGTGCTAAGTTCTTTCCAAGTCAAACGGTAGGATTCACGGAAAAACCGAAAAGAAATTCCTTCATCTACCGTTTGTAGGGTGCATAAAAACTGAAGTGTAAGCAAGCGGGAACCCGGCTCATTTACACTAGCAAAATCTGTCCACCCTAAGGCTTTAAATACTTGAGCAAATTCAGCATCCATACCTATTTTGTGCAGCAGCTCCGTGTCAAATGCTCGCGTAGGAGCAAAGAGACGGTGTTGGAGAAGCGTGTAGGTGCGCGTCTCGTGCTCGCCCACTAAGTCGAGGTCGGTGTCGGTGAGGAGACGATGCTCGATGTTGCCCTCTTGCCCTTCTTCCTCGACTTGTGGTGGTGAACTTGGCGGTGACTCGACTACGGGGCGTGCGCGGGTGCTTCGACGTAAAGAGCTTGAACTTGAGCGTGAGCTCAAGGACCTCTTGATTGACCCGAACAGCTTCTTGGCACCGGTCATGGCTGCACACAAAGAGAGCAAGAATGCAAGAACAAAAATTCCGAACGGGTCATGTGAGGGAAAAAATCAAATTAGCGACACCGTCGGTTGTTCATGTGAGCAAGAAATCGCAACTCGAGAAAACCAAACAAAAACAAATCAAACCAAAAACTAGACAGACACACCAAGAGCAAAAGATTTATGCAGAACTTTTAGGCAATGAGCAAGTGAGGACAATGGAAAACTTGAGAGTAATGAGAATGAAGTGAGTGAGGAGTGGAAATGATAGTGTGAGAGGGGAGAGAGCTACGGCCGAGGCCACCTCTACTTATAGCTCACGAAGTAGCCGTTTTTGAGCGTTAGGAGGGGCATATGACCGTTGGGAAAAAGGACGGACCGAGCAACGGTCATGGCGGTTCGGCCGAACCAAGGAGGTGGGTTCGGCCGACCTGCTGTGGGTCCCTTTTGCTCCCCCTTTTGGCCCATAGCTCCCAACGGCCAAATGATCATTGACCATGGTTGCTACGTCCGAGATATTCCTCGAGAAATTTTTGCTCAAGAAATCCAAAGAAAGTTGCCTCAAATTCAGCTTTATTCGAAAAATCAAATCTCGAGAAAAAGTGTTGGAGAAAATTCCAACATGCAAAAATTGTTTTTGGATTTTGTATAAGGATACAAGGGTTGTCCAAAAGTTTCAAACAAAGTAGGAAAATTTGGACGTAAAAGGATTTTGGTTTTCAAATTTTCTATGCATGGCGAGTGAGAAAAAAAATCAAATATGCTGGCGGAAAATCCAAATAAATGAAATGAAAATTATCTTGTGATAAAATAGAATATGCAGGGAGATGCATGTGGTGGAAAACAAAAATCAAAAGAAATCGAAAGATAATACCGATTTATCCTGTCGACCGGGGCTTTGCCATTTTAAGTACGGCGGCGAGGACTTCTCCATTTCTTTTCATCCTTGTGGTGCGGGCCCTTTCCCTGGAGAAGAGGATGAAGATGGCTGCACCTTCTTCACTTGCCACACTTGTTTGGTCTTTGTTGATGTAGGTGGCTTTGTGTCTTGAAGGAGCGGCTTCTTGGCCCATAATCCCGGCCTTGCTTGTTGCGAGGCTTCTTGGGTTGGTACCATGACGGATTCTCAATTTTGTCAAGTTGCTTCCAAAAGGCGACGAGACTATCCGTCTTTCTTGGCGTCACTTCAACTTCACGGATGTTTGAGGGATTTGGCCCATACTTGATCTTGATCATTGAGCATTGTTCTTTTCTTGGTTGGAACTCAAACTTTTCCTCCTTCCCATTGATGTGGAATCGGATTTCTCCATTCCCAACATCAATTTGGGCGTTCGCGGTCTTGAGGAAGGGACGTCCCAAAATGAGGGCGTGTTCTTGTCGATATCCATCTCAAGCACCACAAAGTCCACCGGTATGAAGTTGCCTCGAATTTTTGCGGCACGTCTTCGGCTATTCCCGCGGGGTAGCGGACCGAAGAGTACGCCAATTGCAACCTCATTGGTGTAGGAGTCAAGGTTGTGTAGCTCAAACGATCAAAGACTTCTTTGGGCATCACGGCGACGCTTGCCCCAAGATCACATAAGGCACTGGTCGAAGTGGTGTGCCCCAATGGAACATGATATTGTGGGGCAGCCGGGGTCCTTCTTCTTTTACGGAAGCCGATTGAGTATAGCTGCGCTACACTCCTCTGTGAGCTTGACCATTTCCTCGTTGGGTAGTGGCCTCTTGTTGTTGAGGATGTCTTTAAGGTAGCGTGCATATGTGGGCACCTGCACCATGTCCAACAATGGCACGTTGACATGAATCCTTCGGATGGTCTCGACGAATCGAGCAAATTGTTCATCCTCCTTTGGCTTCCTGTTTACGTGAGGGAATGGCAAAAAGCTTGTGTCTTGAAATTCAATTCCATTCTTCCCTTCACTTGGCTTCGGTTCTTCTTCTTTTTCTTTGGTAATAGAAGGGCTTTCCTCCTCCAGGTCGTTCTGTTCTTCTTTGCTTGCATGGTTAGGATATGGCGGATCCGAGTGGATTTTCCTCCCTCGTGGTAACCGCATTAACATTTTCCAAAGAAGACTCGGGTTGCCCGGGATCTTCCCGAATTAGAACCGAGGAATAAGAGCAGCTAGGCTGAGCAACTTGGGTTTCAATCATTTTATTAAAGCTCAGCTGATTTTTGAAAGCGAGAGGAGAAACCTTCTATTTGTGCGATTATGTTTTCTAAGACTTTATCATTGGCAGCAAGCTTTTTGTTGATAGATTCGTTAATTTTAGCTTGGCCATAAACCAAATCTTTCAAGGAAGGTTGATTATTGTTAAAGCCGAGAAAAATTGTTACCTCCTTGATATGATGGTCGGTTTTGGTTGTACCCTTGTCCTCCGTTTGGACGATACCCGTTGTTGTTGTTCATGTAGAACACCTCTTCATGGGTATGGGGGCAATCCTTCCCCATATGGCCGGTGTTCCCGCACTCCTCACACGTCATGTGTGAGTCCAATGCATGAACACCACCATTTGCGTTGTGTTCGTCCAAGCGTTTTATGAGGAGGTCAACCTTGGCGGACGGCATGTCCACCTCCTTGACGGGGTGTACGCCTCTTGCGCGTGTTTGGAGTCGATCATCGCTCCACCCTTGATTGGAGACCATCTTCTCTATGAGTTCTTTTGCTTGGGCAATAGTTTTGGAGAAGAAGGCTCCTCCAGCGACGGCATCCATATGTCCACGGGTTGTTGGTGTCAACCCGTTGTAGAAGTGTTGAAGAATGAGCCATTCCTCCATCCCATGGTGAGGGCAGGCCAGAATGTATTCTTGAAGCCTTTCCCATGCCTCGGGCATGGATTCGTTTGTCAGCTTGCTGGAAACTTGCAATTCTTCCACGAAGGGCATTGGTTTTGCCCATCGGGAAAAACTTGGCGAGGAACGCCGTGGAACATTTGTTCCAAGTGTCAATGCTTGCACGATTGGCATAAAACCACTGTTTCGCCTTCCCAAGGAGGGATAGGGGAAACGGGCGGAGTTTGATAGCATCTTGGTTGGCTCCGGCCGTGGGCTGATGTGTTGCATATTTCCGGGAAGCTGTTGGAGATGAGAGTTGGCGTCCTCGGAGGCCTTTCCACAAAAGGGAATGGCTTGCACCATAGTGATGAGGCTGGACTTGATGTCAAGTCCTGCAGCACCGAGCGTCGACGTTGGGCCCAATGGGCACATTGGCGACGGAGGGCGCGAGTAGTCACGAAGGGTCCTTTCAGCCATGAGTGTTGAGGTTGATGGTGCGGAAGATGCGGGCTCGCTTGTCGTGGGTTCTTGAGGAGAGACAACGACGCGAGGTCGAGTCTTTCTCGCAAGAGCCTCGGGATTATCAACGAAGTTTTCCGGCAAGTCGAATCCACGCATGCACTATCCTGTTTTCACCTTTGAGAGAAAACAGATCAAGGTTAGCTCTGCAAGGGCAATGATTAAATCATCATCAAGTGTAATCATGAACATTCATTGTATTCTTATTAACCAATGTCTTCCCCGACAACGGCGCCGGAAATGCTTGTTGGCATCTCTTAAGGTCACGCGGAAAGAAACACGTGACCGCGGGAGAGCCAAGGGTTTAAGTCACTTGCACTATTTTAACCAAATAATCCACATCCAGTACAAGTACTAGATATGTATTATAAGGTGGGTCATGAATATCCGCAAGCGGACGGATAACCCGTTGTAGCATTTCACCCGAGAGTATTCAAGGGTATCGTATTTATATTTTCCCAAGGGAAGACATGGTTGATAAGAGTACTTATGTTCATGGTGTTACAAAAGAATGATGAAGTATTCACATTCCAATGCAGGGGTTAGGAGCAATAAGTTGAGGATAGTGTGACACACACCAAGGCGATGCATTCTCTTATAAAAGGGATAGAGGCGATCCTAGATAAAGCTAAACTAGACTAGCGAGACCACTACTCCTAATGATACAACATTCATATGAGTGCGCAGCTTCTACCTAACATCCAAGATCATGCAAGCGCAAGCAAGCGTCTAATGCCTAGGCATCATCGGGAGATCCGTCTTACGCGAGGTCCGCCTCGCGACTCCGGCTTTTTAGACTCCTATGCCATGCCCGAACGTGGAGGATTACTTTGGATGACAAGGCTGTCACTTCTTGTCACCTACCTCTACAAACCGTGGGACACGAAGCACATTCAACGGTGGGTAGATAACCCCGAGCACCGTGCCGGCGTCACTAACCACAACTCTAGATCCCTCGAGGCACCGACATGGTGGTAAATCTAGAGCACCCTTGCGGGACGATGAACCCGAAGCCTATTCATAAGAACACTAGCCTAACTAGCATAGGCTAGACGAAAGGATCAAAGCTAGCACTAAGTCATGCAAAGGCGTTCGTCGCTCAAGAATGAGCGACGAACGGCAATTAATCAAGTAAGATCGGGAGTAATCGGTGATCAAGTATGAACGAACGAAGAACATTCGATATGAGTTCATCTTCTATTAATGAAGAACGAAGAACGAACGACGAACTCATATGAACGAACGATGAACGATCAAACAAGATCATGACTACTCTATAAAGCTCATGACAAGGATATGAACGAAAGTATTCCATAGATGAATGATCAAGTCTCATAAAGAGAGGATACAAGAGCTATACCCAATTCTCCACAAGACCTTGGGAGCAATGAGGCAGCCCACTACTAAGCCTAGCACTACCTAGAAAGCCTCTAAACTTCTAGTGTGAGGAGAGAATGATCCTTGTGTTGTTGTGTGTGTTAAGGAGGGGGGGTACCCCTCCTTATATAGGCTTGAAAGGTCGGCTCCTGGAGGCGGTTTCGTAGGTCGGTGGCATTTAATGCGCGTGGAACCGACCTCCGGAGGCGGTGGGCAAACCGCCGAGAGAAAAGTGGGCCGGGGGGCCACCATGACGGTTCGGCCGAACCGCCTTGTTGGTTCGGCCGAGCGCCACCGGCCCCTCCTGGGCTGGGCTTTGGCGGTTGGCTCCCCCACTGGATGTTGGTCTTTGATCCAGGTGCGTGAGGCCTTATTTGTGTTGGATTTCGTGGTCGTTGGCCTTTTATCTTGGAGTTGATTCCCGCGGCGAAGTGGAAGTTTTGTAAAAGTGTTGATTTGTCGCCTCGGGGCACTGGAATTCATCATTTTCCACCTGCACACTAAAAATCTAGAGGTACACGTGGAACTAGGTTATTTCTAAGTAAAATGCATGCAAGACATGCCTAGTCCTTCTCATTTATTTGACTAATTGACGGTCGAAATTGGTCCGTAACGACCGTCAACAATGGACAGCCCGAGTAACGTCGTCGGTGACATGAGAGGACGGGTGGAGGATGCTCATCTATTGGAGTTGGAGAGCCAGCTAAAAGAGAAGGAGGAATTGTTAGCCATTAGAGAAGCGCAGTTGTTGAATAAAGAGGAACAAACCCAAGTCAAAGATCAACAACCGGCAACAACAAACGCCAGAATTCATCGGTTAGAGCAAAACTTACTCCAAGCACACAATGCGCTACTGAATGAAGAGATTGGACAGCAACCTCCCGAGAATGAACCAGAAGTTCAAGAGAACCCCGTAGCGGACGAATCCGAGGAAGAAGAGGAGGATCCTAAAGAGATAATGGACGTGGACTCGGTCATAGACTTCACGGAGATTCCACGACTGGAGGATGCAAAGTCCGAGACAGGAAGTTCCAAGAGTCGGAAGTGACGTCCGGGATTCACGAAGAAGAATAGAGTAGTAGCTAGTAACGAGTGAGGAAGCTAGTATGTAATATAGGTAGAAGTTAAATAACGAGCATGGTGTGACCATGCACGAGTGTTGCAATAAGGATCGTTGTAAATTGCATGTCCGGATATGTGCTTGTGGATTTGGTGGTTCCTATAATAAGACTGTTGTTGCATAGAAGTTACTTTTGGAAATTTCTCATCCATGTATTCTTGTTCCTCCCATAATTATGTTGGAATTGAGATGTCTAACGTAAATTTTTCTTGGACAGAATGGTTACAACAAGGAGACGTGATGAGCCAGAAAGTTCTCGGCGAGGGGCGGAAACACCACCACCACCCCCAACCTTGGCACTGAGCTATTACAGCTGTGCTGGATTCCCGGGCTGAACAGCGGGAATTACTGGAACAGTTGGTCGAAACACAGCTCCACAGGGAGGTCACCAAGGTCGGAATGCACCAGAAGAAAGGGTGACTTTCTCATATTTCTTATCGGTTCGCCCCCGGTCCTCCCGGATGCGGGTGAACCGTTGGAGGCTGATCATTGGCTCCGCACCATCGAGTCTAAGCTGGAATTGTTCCCATGCATCGATCACCGGAAGACTCTCTTCGCTTCCTAGCAAATACAAGGGTTTGCTAGAGCATGGTGGGCCAATTATAAGACGATGTTTCCTCTAGGACATCGGATTTCTTGGGCCGAATTCACTAAAGCCTTCGGGGAGCACCACATTCCAGAAGGGTTGATGAATCAAAAGAGGAAGGAATTTCTGTCACTAAAGCAAGGCGACATGACTGTGCATACCTACTCCAAGGTATTCAACCGTCTTGCTCGGTATGCCCCAGAGCATGTGGTCACGAGATGCTAAGAAGAAGAATCTATTCAAAGAAGGGCTAAGCACCAAGCTGCAGTCACGGCTTGTGCTTGAACAAGACGGATAGCTTTAATGACTTCGTAAGTGATGCTATCTCCCTGGAAGATTCTATCCGCCTTCATCTATCGAAAAAGAGCAAGAAGAGGCCAGCAGCTGGATAAGGAAGTGGCGGACCATCAAAGTACCGGCCGGTGTACACCGCACCATCAGGTCAGCGATATCAGCATATGCCCTCTCGTCCAAATAATTATCGGCAGCCTCGGCAGCCTCAGCAGGCACAGCAATCGCAGCAGCAGCGGTCGAATCAATATCGTCCGCCCTATCAGCAGCAAAATGCTCGGAATCCTCGACCAGGTGAATCCAGCACCTCGGCAGAATGGACCGCCATGTTTCAATTGTGGCCGTCCGGGACATTTCTATCGCAGTTGTCCCTACTCACGGAAAGCTTCCTATGCACCACGACCACAAGGACAAGCTGCAGAATCAGCCAAGGAATCGAGGCCAAGAATACTCAAGTAAAAACTGGTCGTGCAAACTTTACCACGACCGAGGAATTACCGAGAGGGAGGACAAATCTTAGCGGGTATGTTTTCTATCGCTGATCATCCTGCTATGGTTTTATTTGATTCGGGAGCCACACATAATTTTGTCGAGCAAAGCATATGTTGCAAAGCATCGCATCATGCCATCCAAGTTGCTATGTGCACATCTCATTTCAACACACTGGGGGTAAAATCCTTACCAATGAAGCAGCTGCCAATATGCCATTAAAATTGGGTAGCAAGGTTTATTCCACTTCATTAATCATATTGGATGGGTAGGGATTAGATGCAATTATTGGCATGCAATGGATGAATTTCCATAAGGCGATGCTTGGATATAGCATCTCGAGCCGTATATTTGAACTCACCTGTTCATGGTCGAGATTGCTTACTTTTAACTCTTCCCCGGACTATTTTGCCAATGGTTAATAAGATTATAAGTAAAAGTCCGGAGGATTTACCAGTGAGTCCGTGAGTACCCGGATGTCTTTCCGGACGACTTACCGGGACTACCGCCGGATCGCGCGGTAGAGTTTAAGATAGAGTTATAGCCTGGAACAACACCAATATCAAGGAGGCCGTATCGGATGCCACCAAATGAGCTAGCGAGTTGAAGGTGTAATTAAAGGAACTATTGTCTAAAGGGTATATTCGCCCAAGTTCGTCACCATGGGGATGCCCGACCTTGTTCGTGAAGAAAAAGGACAAGACATTAAGGCTATGTGTGGATTATAGGCCTTTGAATGCCGTTACCATTAAGAACAAGTATCCTCTTCCGAGGATTGAGATCTTGTTTGATCAATTGATGGGAGCCAAGGCCTTCTCTAAGATAGATCTTCGCTCGGGATATCATCAGATTAAGATCCGAGCTGAAGATATACCAAAAACCGCATTTTCCACCGAGATATGGACTTTATGAATACTTGGTGATGTCTTTTGGATTGACCAGTGCACCAGCACACTTCATGTACCTCATGAACTCGGTATTCATGCCGGAGCTGGACAAGGTTGTTGTGCTATTCATAGACGACATCTTGATCTATTTCAAGTCGGAAGAGGAACATGCCAATCATTTAAGGATTGTGTTGCAACGTCTAAGGGATCATCAGCTATATGCCAAATTTAGCAAGTGTGAATTCTAGTTAAAAGAGGTACCCTTCATGGGTCACGTAATATCAGCCGAAGGAGTGGCCGTCGACCCAAGCAAAGTCCAAGAAGTGTTGGATTGGAAGCCACCGAAATCAATCTCACAAATTAGGAGTTTCTTAGGACTGGCTGGTTACTACAGAAGATTCATTCCAAACTTCTCCAAGATTGCCAAGCCAATGACCAAACTGTTGGAAAAGGATAAGAAGTATGAATGGAGCAAGGATTGTGAAGAAGTTTTTCGGACGCTAAAGAAGTTACGACGACAGGACCGGTGCTCGCTCAACCAAATCCGACAAAGCCTTTCGATGTGTATTGTGATGCCTCGGGAACAGGACTCGGATGTGTTCTAATGCAGAAAGGTCGAGTGATTGCCTATGCCTCTCAACAACTTAGGCCTCATGTGGAACACTATCCCACCCATGACCTGGAATTAGCAGCGAGTGGTTCTTGCATTGAAGAGTTGGAGACACTATCTCTTGGGAAATTTGGCACATTTATACACCGACCACAAGAGTCTCAATTACATCTTCACCCAAGCGAGATATGAATATGCGTCAACAAAGATGGCTAGATTTAATCAAGGATTATGAACTTAAGATTCACTATCACCCGGGCAAAGCAAACGTAGTAGCCGATGCTTTGAGTCGCAAGGTTCATTGCAATAATCTCACGGCTCAACTCTTGATTCAAGCACCTCCACGGGAATGTGATGAGCCTAATCTTCGGATTCTTCCATATGGAGCTTTGACCAATTTGGCTCTTATCCCTACCATTCGTGAAGAAGTGGTAGCAGCTCGACGGAAAAGTGTTGGCATGGAACATATTAGAAGACGACTCAAGAAAGGTGAAGTTAAATGTTTCGAGAGAAGATGATGAAGGAGTTATTTGGTTCAAGAATCGACTAGTGGTGCCAAAGGACCTAGCACTTCGCAAGAAGATAATGGATGAAGCCCATACATCTAAGTACTCAATTCATCCTGGAACCAACAAGATGTATCAAGATCCGAAGCAAAGATTTTGGTGGACACGCATGAAGCGGGAAATAGCCAAGTATGTTAATGAGTGTGACGTTTGTCGACGTGTCAAAGCGAGCACTTAAAGCAAGCAGGTCCATTGCAACCTTTGAGTATTCCTGAATGGAAGTGGGAAGATATCAGCATGGATTTCATTGTTGGGTTACCGTTAAGCCCACGAAAACACGATTCCATCCGGGTTATTATGGACGAGACAGACTAAGTCAGCTCACTTCATACCGGTACATACTCGGTACACCACCGAGAAATATACGAGCTATACATCGCTCGTATTCTCTGTCTGCATGGAATGCCGAAGACCATTATCTCGGATCGAGGAACACGGTTTGTCTCCAGATTTTGGGAGCAACTACATGAGTCATTGGGAACGAGGTTGATTCGAAGCTCGGCTGATCATCCTCAAACGGATGGACGGACGGAAAGGATCAATCAATATCTCGAGGATATGCTTCGAGCATGTGTCTTGACATATGGCAAAGATTGGGAGAAATGTTTACCGCTGGCGAGTTCTCATACAACAACGAGTTACCGGGAGAGCGCCGGAATGTCACCGTTCCAAGCTCTATATGGACGTAGTCGTCGCACACCTTTGAATTGGTCTCAAAGTGGAGAAAGAATAATCTTCGGACCCGACCTGGTAAAAGATGCGAGAGGAGCAAGTACGTCTCATTCAACAGAACCTCAAGAGAGCTAAATCTCGACGGATCGGCTATGCCGATAAAAGACGTCGAGAGCTAGTATTCAAGGTTGGAGACCAAGTCTATCTCCGAGTATGTCCTACCAAAGGTGTTCAATAGTTCGGAATTAAAGGAAAGTTAGCTCCACGATACATCGGACCTTTTCCAATCCAAGAGAGATGTGGGGCCGTGGCATATCGTTTGGAATTGCCGAGCACATTTATCGAGAATCCACAATGTGTTCCACGTGTCTCAACCGAAGATGTGTCCGAAACCACCGATGGACATACCGACAACGGATGTGGAACAGATTACAACCGGACTTGACATACGACGAGCATCCAATCAAAGTTCTCGACACCAAGGATCGAGTGACTCGACATCGAACCATCAAGTTCTACAAGATTCAATGGAGCAATCACTCGAAGTCGAAGCTGCTTGGAAATAAGAAGAGTTTCTTCGATCCAATTACCCCGAATTCCTTAGTACCCTCGTCTAGTCGTTCCAATCGTGAATCTCGGAGCGAGATTCCTGTAAGGGGAGGGCTGTAACAACCCTAATAAATAAACTGCATCTCATGTCATTATTCATCATGTCATCATGTTGCATTTGTAAAATAATTAAATTTTATGTCAAGTATGCACATAAAATATCAATTTAACCTAAGTAAAGTAAATTCTTAAAAAGAATTTAAATAAAAGTAAATTATGGTGTTTGACATTTTTCTGTTGATTAAACATAAGAATAAAAGATTTATGGAGTTGCTCTGAAATTATTTTCTTTGGTAAAAATTTTTACAAAAAAGGGTTAAAGCTTTTCTTTTTAATTTAAACATGAATTTTTAATCCGAAAAATATTTGGATTTTGAACCTGGACCTAAAAAAAAGTGTTTGAAATAATTTTATTAACAACCCTAATTTTTTATAAATTTTTCCGAGCTCGGGAAAGTTGTTTTTCAATTAAGCAAAAATCGGAGGACCTTTTTGCAAAAATGCCGAGCCGGGGCCGGGCGCCGACTCTCTCCTCTCTCTTTTCTCTGCGCCGCTCGCCGCCGGTGCTGGGGCTTCCCGGCCGCGCATCCCGCTCGAGCTTGCGCCACGCCACCTACCTGCGGCTGTGCTTCACCTCCTTTAATTTCCCAGCTGGATAAAACCCGGCCCCGTCCCGATCCCTCTCTCTCTCTCATTTCCTCTTCCACTTCCGCCATTGCCAGGAGCTCCCCGGTTCACCGCCGGCAGGCCATCCCAGCCTCTCCCCATCCAAACCAATGCCGCCAAGAGTTCCGCAACAACCCCCGAAGCTCCCCGAGGCCTTCCAATCGAGCCGAGCAGCTCTGCTCCGTCGAGGCGAGGCCATCTTCCTCATCGGGCCCTCACCATTGTTCCACCGCCGCGCCCTCCAAATCGCACACGACGGTGAGTCATTTAGCTCTTTTTCGCTTCTGGATGATGCGCAACTTGCTACTCTACGTTTTTGGCCGCTCATCACCCATTTTGGTTCACGAGGAGCCGTGAAATCACCATTTGCCCGGAGCTTCACCGCCGCCGTCCGCACCCTCCACGGTGAGCACCTATCTCCGGCCATCACCAAGCCCCCACCATCCTCTGTCGAGCTTGCTCATGCTCCGTAGAAGCTTCCCGCACCATTTTCCCTAAATTTGGGCAATCACGGCAAGCTCCGCATCGTGCCGGAGCAACGCCATGGCCGCACCTCGCCGCCGGCGTATCTCCGGTCAAGCTCATGCGAGCTCATCACCAGCCCTAACTTCGCCACGTCGCGTAGAGCGTCTAGGCAGTCCCGCTGCAAGCTTTGGCTCAACGTCGACCAGCTCCGGTGGCCGCGCCGCCGTGAGCTCGCCTCCGCGGTGGCGCTACACCGCGGGCCACACGCGCGGGATCGCGTGTGGCCACGTGGGGATCACGTGTGGCCAACCCCGTGGCCCCGCGTGTGGCACGAAAACATTTCTAATTTTCGAAAATTCGTAGAAAATTAAATAAAAATCAGAAAAATGAGAGACCAAGTTTGTTAGATTCAGGAAAATATTCTCTATCTATTTATGAAATAAAATATTTATTTTGAGTATTTTTATTTCATAAGTATTAATTAGTTACATTCTTTGATTAATAGAAGTTATTATTTTATGCTAATTAAATATTTAATTTAAGAAAAGAATTTATTTAAATGAAGGAGATATCGCACACGAAAGTGTTTATGAAAAATATTTCCCAAAATTAAACATAAACACCGTCATTTCATGTGATCCAAGTTTATTACTTTATGTGTTATTGCATATCATTAATTAATTATTAACTCGTTAATTAATGAACTTGTCGACCAAATCATTGCACATCATATCATATACATGCATGCACGCATGATCTTTGATTCGCGACGTATTGTTGGTCGACCTAGGTCCTGACGTGATCGAGATTCCGTCCGAGATCGAGGCAGGAGACGAGAACATCGACGTCGACCCGAACACCGAGGAAGCTAACACCGACGTGAATCGAGGCAAGCCCCGGTGCATCCTACCTATGTTTTGAAAATATTTTATTTTATCACAATAGTTAAGTTATGTTTGTGCATTAGGTGATAGGGAATGATTGACACCCTAGATGCATGAGATAGGTTCCTTTTCATTCGTGCTATACTTGGTACAGGTAGCTCAATAGAAGCTAGGCTTAATTCATAGTCGCAACGGTAGATGGTTTAGCTGCTCTTAAAGCATGGAGGCTTTAAGTGTTTGAAGTGTTGTCGTTATCTTAAAGAGAGTGTTAATGAATTTGAGACCGGACGGGCCATGTAGGAGAAAGGGCAAGACGGAGTTGAGGTCTTGCAAGGTGGTAGCCCCGTCCGTGTCGGTCAAGGACCGTACCGTTGTCGGCTTAGTTGAACAAGTTTGAACGTACCGTACTACATGCTGGTGTAATGGGTCCAGCAAGCTGATGTACCCTACCGCCCCGGAGATGTAGCGTAGCCAACTCTCTTTTGTCTGGCTGTTAGTGAGATCGGAGTCTCACGGGAGGAAATTGGTCGCCCACGGATGAACTCGTGGGGTCGCCATATTCCGGGGAGTTTGGAAACGGCTAGTCTTCTGCCAGGTGTTAGCGAGAAAAGTTGTCGTATACGACCGGTGGGGTGCGTATACGTCGTGTAGTCGGGTTTTGGCAGCTGGTATAAAATCGATTCGAATTGCTGTCCCTCGCGATGACGAGTACCGCTTGTTTAGCTCGTCGCATCGTAGTTAATCAAATGAAAGATGAAGAAGAGAGATGAAAGAAACGTTGGTCGGGAATAATCTTTTCTTGCAAACGTGATTGCGGTAGTTGTAGACTGCAAACATTTGTTTATAATAAACTTAATTGTGAGCTCAAACTTGAAAGTAAGGATCAACCGTTAGTGTTGTTTTTCGCAAGAGAGTCAACTCCACAGCCATAAAGCCTTTGCAAACTAGGCGTTGGCCTTAGCGTGCTCGTTGACGGGCCAGCCTTGCAGAGTATTAGAATACTCGGGGTTGGTTCGTTGTGTTTTCGGGACCCGAGTCGTACTTCCACGACAGATACGGTAGCTTCCCGGAAGAGGAGTAGTGTCCCGAGGGTGGTTCCCTCCGGTGGGAACGGATTCCGACGCCGTGAGCGAGGAGGACCGTGGTGTACAACGGGCTCGGTACATCACGTTAGACGTTCTAGTGGTCTTTTGTTGTACACGGAATAAGTTTCCGCTGTAAGACTCGTAGTATTCTAAACTTCGGTAATGTTTATGCTTCCGCTGTATGATGTTTGTATTTCGAAAACCTGGTTGTATTATACCATGATGTATATATTCGGCTTGTATGAGATGATGAACTGTTGTAACTCGCTTCGTCGAGTGTCCCCCTGTACCGACTCCTGGTTGTCCCGGAAGGGATGTCACAATAAGTGTGTATTTGGACTTCGTTCGGAATTGCTTGGATACTTGGTGTCGTGGCGTGGCATTGAAGCTAATCTAGAGAAGATTTAGACGATCGTTAACATGAAACCTCCAAGCTGTTTGAAGGATGTACGAAGTTAACTCGGATGTATGGCTGCTCTTAGCCGTTTCGTTTCAAGATCGGGAGTCCGGGGCCTCCCTTTCTTTAAACCGCTCAAGAAGAAGGATAAGTTTGAGTGGACAGATGAGGCGCAAGCTGCATTTGATCAACTCAAGGGATATCTCGATAATCCGCCGGTCTTAATACCGCCGGAACCTGATGAAACCATTTAACTATACATATCTGCAACTACTCATGTTGTGAGTACGGTATTGGCGGTTGATTGGTGGGAGGAAGGACATCTGCAACTGGTTCAAGCATCCGGTATACTTTGTAAGTGAAGTCCTAACGAGTCGCGGATGCGATATCTTCGATTACAAAAATTGATATATGCTATTGTGATAACCTCTCGGAAGCTGAAGCACTATTTTCAAGCACACCCGATCGAGGTCAAGACCGGGTTTGCTATTGGGGATGTAGTGCGTAATCGGGAAGCAATTGCTCGGGTGGCCAAGTGGGCTATAGAACTTGGTCGAGTATGAGATCACTTTTTCTTCACGCACGGCATTAAAGGACATCCATTGGCTGATTTTATTACGGAGTGGCTTGAAACACAAGTACCACCAGCAGTTCAGAATTTGGAATATTGGGAGATGTATTTTGATGGGTCCCTGCAGCTTTCGGGCGCGGGGCTGGAGTTGTGCTTCTCACTCCGCAAAAAGAACCATTGAGATATATAATGCAGATGCACTTTCGTGCTTCAAACAATGCTTGCGAGTATGAGGCTTTGCTCCATGGACTTCGGGTGGCTATTTCGCTGGGAGTCAAGCGGTTGGATATATATGGAGATTCAATGCTTGTGACCAGTCAGGTTAACAAAGTATGGGTGTCGAGTCTTAAACTCGGCACTAGTACTACCCGGTCCCTCACGAGCGTGGAATTCGATGGTGCAATGCACGAAACACACAGGAACACAAGATTTTAGACAGGTTCGAGCCCCTCGAGTTGAGAGTAATACCCTATGTCCTGTATGTTATGTATTGCCTTTAGCGGATTGCTAATTGCAAGATCTCGAGAGAGTTCTCGGGGGTCCCTGCTCCGCCTTATATATCCGGGGAGCTAGGGTTACATGCGAGTCCTAGTCGATTACATGGATTACATATATGGGAGTTCTATCTCTAGCTTTCTTTATTGATTCAGAGTCCTAACAGACTACAAATTATTCCTTAACTTGCTTCTCAAGTTATCATACGCCGGTCTTGATACCCGCCTCATCTCCATATCGGTATATGGAATCCTCTGTTATTCCGGACCGGTCAGGAACCGATCTGTTGGCTATCTCCATCACCTCTATCTTCATTGATTTGTTACCGTGTCTTTGCGCATCCATTCCTTTATCATCTCGTATACCCATAAGGCAAGTATACGACAGTAGCTCCCGAGTAATTTTTTATTTGACCTTGAATAAGACCGACCAGTCTTACGCATGTTGGTCTTGATTCCATGGTAAAATTAAAAAGAACTCTAATCTGCTGCAATGGTTCTTCTTTCTTCAAAGCGCTTTAAAAAGCAAAAAATTAGTGTTTTTATCCTTCATATCACCTAATTAGGTAATCATTGCATATTCTTCTTCCGGTGCACCAACTAGGTGCACCCAATTGAGTATAGCCCCCGACACTTGGATCATTTGAACTCCTTTCAAATAATGCAAGAGTCCACTAGTTAATTCTTCATTATTTCCTTTGATATTCAATCATTACGGACCGCTCTATTTATTTTTCCATTATTTTCCACCTTCCGTGATCGTTACGGACCGCTCTTGGATACGGTGCACCGATCGAGTGTGTGACATCCCCTCGGGGACACCCGGGAATCGGAACGGAGGGACACTCGACGAAGCGAGTTACAACGAGTGTATCATCTCATACAAGCTAGAATATATACATCATGGTATAATACAACTAGGTTTTCGAAATACAAACATTGGTGCAGCGGAAATATAAATCTTATTGAAGTTTAACAACCTACGAGTATTGCAGCGGAAACTCGTACTTTGAACAACAAAACACTATTAGACGATCAACGTGATGCACCGAGCCCTTCGTACATCACGGTCCTTCCTCTTCACGATGTCGGGATCCGTTCCCATTGGTGGGAAACACACTCGGGACACTAGACTTCCAGGCACTAACGTACGAGTCTGTGGAACTACGACTTGATTCCTGAAAAGCATAACGAACAAACCCCGAGTATTCTAATACTCAGCAAGACTGACCCATCAACATGGCACGCTAAGGCCGACGCCTAGTATGCAAAGGCTTTCCGGTCGTGGGGTGTACTCCTTTGCGAAAACAGCATTAAAGGTTGAGTCCTTACTTTCAGTATTTTAGCTCACGTTAAGTTCATTAACCTCTAGGTTTGCAGCCCATTGGCCACATACGACAACCTTTCACGCCCGAGAACCCGGGGACCCACACGATACCCGTCCTCGACGTTATCCGTGAGCGACCACCCATTCCTCTCCCTTTGAGACATGAGGCCTCGCCTCATTCTCCAGCCAATTAGGGGATGGGCTACGTCCAACCACCGAGGCAATTAGGTTACATCGGCTTCCCGGCCCCATAAACACCGGTATGTAAATCGGTACGTTCAATACTTGCTCGGCAGGGCCAACAACGGTACGGTCCTTGATTGACACGGACGGGGCTACCACCTTGCAAGACCTCATCTTTGTCCTTTCTCCTACAGGGCCCGTCCGATCTCAATTTCATCTTCATCTTCATTCTTTAATTCAACTTGAAAGACATCAATCAACTTAAAGCCTCCATGCTTTAAGATCGGACCGTATCATCTCGCGAGCGTGCTCGGTACCACTCGACTTCTACCGTAGCCCTGTGAATTAAGCGTAGCAGCTATCGAGACACAAAACCAGCAGGGGATAAACAGGTAACATAGGAATTCTACTCATGCATCTAGGGTGTCACGCAATTCCTGTAACCTAATGCACAATCACGACGTAATTGCTTGTGATAAAAGAAAAGACTATAAAAACATAGGTGGGATGCACCGGGGCTTGCCTTGATTCGAGTCGGGGTTAGCTTCCTCGATGTGTCTGGTCGACTTCGAAGCTTCCGTCTCCTTCCTCGATCTCGGATGGAACCTCGATCACGCCGGGACCTAGGTCGACCAACAATACGTCGCGAATCACAACCATGCATGCATGAATGTACATGAGATGATGTGCAACTGTTTTATTAACTATGATCGTTAACTAGCAATTAATCATTACTTAAGTTTATTACTTTGCAATTAGTAATTAACAATTAATCATGTTCGTTAAGCAATAAGTAACAATTGATCATGCTCATTAATTATTGCTTAATCAAGGTCATTACTTAAAAATTAATCATTAATCATGTTCATTAATTAATAATTAATCAGGTTCATTCATTAATAAATAACCATGCTTTTAAACAACAATTATAAATGCTTAACGACATGTGATAACACTTAAGCTATTAATTTGGGATCACATAAAATGACGGTGTTTATGTTAAATTTTGGAAAACAGTTTTCACAAACACTTTCGTCTGCAGTATCTCTAATTTTTAAAGAAATTTATTTTTCAGAAACAATTAATAATTAGCATAAAATAATAGGTTATATTAACTAAAGAAAGGTACTTAATTAAACTATGAAATTATAATTTCTCAAAATAGGTATTTGAATTCATAAGTAAATAGAGAATAATTTTATGAATCTAATGAACTTTGTTTGACATTTTTCTGATTTTTCCTGAATTTTCTATGATTTTTGGAAAATTACAAATGGTCCGTGCCACACTAGGGGGCACAGAGATGCCCGCACCGGATCCGGCGTAGCCACACGGAATCCAGGCCGTGTGGCTCGCCGTGTGGCCCGACCATGGTGCTGGCGGCCCGAGTGGGGCGGCGGTTCGCCGGAGCGGCGCGGGCTTGGGCCAAAACCAGGTGCGAGCTACCCTAAGCGCTCTACACAGCGAGGCAAGTGCGGTAGGGAGGTTGAGCTCGTTGAGGGACGGCCGGAAGTATGCCGGCGGCGAGCAGGAGGCCGTGCGGAACTCCGGCGATGGTTAGCAGGTGCTATGGTGCACAAAAATTAGGCCAAAAGGTGCTGCAAGCAACAGAGTAACATGAGCAATGACGGCACATGAGTATTGGCCCTTGGGAACGGTCGGAATCGTGTGCTCACCGTGGAGGCGAGGCGGCGGCGCCCGGAGCCGAGGGAGAACGGAGAAATTTCCGCGGGCCTGCACGGAACTCCCGATGGCTAGCGCCCTGGGATGTAGAGACTCTCCTCATGCACGTCTAGAAGCAAGAGTGGGATGAAACGGCTCACTAAAACCAACGAATTTCGGGACGGGGCGGCGGACGACCGTGGCGACGACACTTGAGGGAATTGCTTCGCTCTTGAGCTCTAGTGCGGGGAGTCGAATTGGACGCCATGGTGAGCTCTAGTGGCCTCGTGCGGAGCTGTGGGGGTGCTGGCTCGTCGGGGGACGGCTTGAGGCGGCCGGGCGGCGTGGGAGCAGGGAGGGCGGTGGTGTCCGTGTGGGGGAAGATCCGGAGAGGGAAAAGAGATGAGCACTAGCCCGGCTTTATCCCGTGGGGAGGAGCGGACGACGTGGCGTAAACGGTGCGTGGCACGAGTCGGCGAGGGCACGCGGCAGGGAGGAGCTGTGATGGCGCCGGAGAGGCGGTGGTGGGAGTCGGTTCGAGAGAGAAGGAGAAAGAAGAGGCTGATTGGTGGGGCTGCGGTCGTTTTACATAAACACCCTCGGACATTTGATTAATTAAAAACGGTCTTTCCAGTGCTCATAAAAATTCGAGAAAAATTAGGGGTGTTAGTAAAAACATTTCACACACTTTTCTTTTTAGGTCTAGGTTAAGATTCCAAATTGTTTTCGAATTAAAAATTCCAAGATAAATTAACAAAAGAAGCTTTGTTTATTTCTTGCAAATTTTTTCACAAAGCAAAATAATTTCAGGAGAGTTTTGTAAATCCTTATTTATAATATTTCAGCCATAGAAAATGTTAAACATGAATTTTCTGCTTATTTTATTTCTTTTTAACACTTCCTTTCTGCTTTATCTATTTTGTTATTGTATGTGTATTTCTCAACATAGAGTTTTGATATCTTCAAAAATGTAACAACATGATGAAATGCTCATGATGACATGAAATGCAGTATTTTTCTCGAGAGTTGTTACAGCCCTACCCCTTACAGGAATCTCGTCCCGAGATTCACGATCGAAACGACTAGGCGATAGTGCTAAAGAACTCGGGATAATTTGATCGAAGAAATTCTTCTTGTTCCCAAGTAGCTTCAGCTTCCGAGTGATTACTCCATTGGATCTTGTAGAACTTAATGGTCCGAAGACGAGTCACTCTATCCTTGGTGTCGAGAACTTTAACCGGTCGTTCGTCGTATGTCAAGTCCGGTTGTAACAGTTCCACCTCGAGTTGTCGGTATATCCACCGGTGGTTTCAAACACTTCTTCGGTTGAGATACGTGGAATATATTGTGTATACCCGACAAGTGTGTCTGGCAACTCCAAACGATATGCTACAGCTCCACATCTTTCTAGGATTGGAAAAGGTCCGATGTATCGCGGTGCTAACTTGCCCTTGATTCCAAACCTTTGAACACCTTTGGTAGGAGATACTCGAAGATAGACTTGGTCTCCAACCTTGAATACCAACTCTCGACGTCTTTTATCGGCATAGCCGATCTGTCGAGATTTAGCTCTCTTGAGGTTCCGTTGAATGAGACGTACTTGTTCCTCTCGCATCTTTTACCAAGTCGGGTCCGAAGATTACTCTTTCTCTGCTTTCGGACCAATTCGGAGGTGTGCGACAACTACGTCCATACGGAGCTTGAAACGGTGACATTCCGGCACTCTCTTGATAGCTGTTGTTGTATGAGAACTCTGCCAGCGGTAAACATTTCTCCCAATCTTTACCGTACGTCAAGACACGGAGCTCGAAGCATATCCTCGAGGTATTGATTGATTCTTTCTGTTTGTCCATCTGTTTGGGGGTGATACGTCGAGCTTCGAATTAACTTCGTTCCTAACGACTCATGCAACTATTCCGAAAATCTAGATAAAAATTTAGCTCCTCGATCCGAGATGATGGTCTTGGGTACTTGTTGACGTCAAAAGTCGCCAACCCACCGTCGTCCGGAGAGTCCACCGAAACCCCGGCTTACGCAGAGTCCTCGTGCTCCCAACGGACCGGCTTGGCTCGCCGATGTTCGTATGCGCCGGTGCGTGCCGGATGGTTTTCCTGCAAACCAACAAAGACAATAAAAAGTGTAAAATTCCAGGTCATCGGCCCGGATAGACCGATGTGTAGCCGTGGCCGATTCACGCGTAAGATAGACAGAATCGGCCATCGACGAGGAACAACGATCGCCCATCCATTTATGTATTAAATGCCAGTGCAAGCGAACCGTGATGCAAACGATACGGAATCGGCCGACGCTATAACATGCAATCGGTGGCTAGCAGCCGATTTCGTCGATAAGCGATCAAATCATTAAGACTTTGCAGGTATATATTATCGAATAAAACATAAAAGAGATGATTATTAAAGGGATGTAATTAATTTGATAGTAAAAGGACGGTTCAATCATCAACTGTAGTAGTAAATCGGCCGATCGAGCGATCCGACCGATTCTGCTATCAATTATGATAGTAAGTTATTAGATCTATCTAAATGTATAATGATAATCAATAAAATCATACTAATAACTCGGGTTCAAAAGCAGTTTTAACAGATTTGGCACTAATTAAACATAAAACAGCTAATGAACGTGATAAGCAATCGGCTAAACACTCCGAAAGAACAAGTAAGACAAGTACAACCACGCAGATCCCAAATCGACCGATCGCTCCAACAGGACAAGTCAACCGATGGCACGCGATCGGACCAGTCTAACGGCCGCGCACGGCTGGCCGATTCAGGACAAGCACGATCATACACGCCTTAACTATGAAAGTAAATCTACATCCTAGCCAATCGGCTGCATGCGCCTAGGACAAGTCAACTATCGCAAAGGCAAACACAGGACACGTCAACCGAATCCGCACAGTCGAATCGGCCAAGATGTAAAAGAATTCTCATAGCGGCTATCGTGACTCGAACGACCGGATCCGAGCCAATTGGCGCCGTGAGCAAAGGCTGGAACGGGGAGGCAGGACAAGTCAAACTACCTCCACCACGAGCCCGGACCAGGTCAACTTGGCTCATCCCGGCCGATACTCACTACGCCGATCCGGGACAGATCCGGTCGCCGGATAACTAGCAATTAAGCCATCTAATTACGAACAATGCGCCGAGAACTAGACAAGCATAATTACCTTGTCAAGCCAACGTGTCGTCGACCGGAGCCCCGAAGATCCTCGCGCGAAAACAAGTAAAGACTTGACAAGAAATTAGGGTTTGGCGATGCGCCGAAAATTGTATTGGATGTGAATCGAGTTTACATGTTACATCCGAGTATGTATTTATACTCGGCACAAAGAATCCTACTCGGACCCTCTTCGGGCCGATTTCCTAACCGACTAAGATCTTTTTCCAAAATTAAACTATTATTTCTAATTTTACAACGTGGGCCAGGCCCATCAATGTTATGCTCATCTCGTTGGCGTTCGCGCACGATTCCCGGGAGGTACGCGCCTTTACTCTCCCAAGCGGCCGTCGGCCTTCCGCTCACCGGCCTTCTTTTGACCTATAGTCGCCGACAATGGGTCCCTTGGTCAAAAACCGGCGTCAACACATGTCCCCCAGTCCGGGGTATGCAACGCATGCGTCGGACTGATTTATCCTCTTTTACCGCGCCGGTTTTATCGCCCGTCACTTCTCCATAAAACCCAGGGCCACCCCCGGTCATTCCCATCTGTTTCCTCTCCTTGGCTTTCGTCTTCATCCGCCCTAGCGACCTTTGCCTTCTCGAGCCCTTTCAACCTTTCACCGCGCCGCCGCCGTCTTTTCTCCTCCGGCGACCATGAATCCTCGCTCGTTGCTCGCTGTTGCGGCCGCCGCCGCGACCGCGTCGTTGCTACCACCAACGCCGTTCCGGAGGTAATGTACATTCGAGCATCTCTCTTTTCTACCTTTGCAATTTTCTTCATGTTCTTGTTCTTGTTCATTTTCACGATCTATTTCCTTTCCGTTCCGTTTCTCATTTTAGCCCTATTCCTTGTTTTTAGGAGATCCTGAACCAAGTCGCCATCCCATCCAATATCCCCACTCACTTCTTTTTGGGCCCCATGGGTGATCCCGACCCCACGGATCTCATCCGTGCCGAAACGAACCGGGTCCCGTTTCGGCAACGGTCTCCTTTACCGACCGAGTGGGCCAATAGTTTTAGGTCATGGCCGACTCCCGTCGCCGGATGGCGCGATTGGTATAACCGAGTATCGGCCGTCCATCGGCAAGGTTGGGCCAATATCGGCATTGCCCACGCCATCAAACTCTCCTTGGCCGATCACCACAAGAACAAACCGTTGCTCGGTGGCAGCTTCTTACCTCCGGTCGGATGCCTTGAACCGTTTCATGTTCGGCCACGGCCCGGCTACCATGACCCTCCCGGACACGGTCATGTTGGCCGATTTGAATATCACAACGGAGGCCACCCCGGACGCCATCCGCATTAAGTCCTCCCATCGGATCAACCCTAAGGACACCAGGGGTTGGAAGAACTACATCCGGACCTACAACAAAGGGCACGGCTCGGCCGATCGCCGCGAGCACGTTGCCTTCCTCAACATGTGGCTTGACCACTTTTTCTTCCGTGGGGTCGGCGTGAGCCCCACAAACAACTTCCTGCCGATGGCCGATGTATCGGCCGGCAGCCATGCCCTCCCTATGGGCAAGTATCTTCCGGGATCGGCCTACCTCCTTCTTCACCAGGTCTCGGTGGAGTTGCGCTCCGCCGATCAGCTCAAGAACCCGGGAGGCCCTTGGTGGTTCATCCAAATGTGGTTGTCCCTTCATACCACCAAGGCCATCGATCCGGACCTCGGTGTCCTCACCTTCCCCGGCAATCATGCCGAATCGGCCACGCCCGATCCAGCCGATGTATCTCTTTCGGGAAGCGTTGTCCATGGCACCAGGGCGGCCATGTCGGATGACACCTTGGCATATTGGTTCGCCGCCCTCTACAAGGGCCTCAACAACGAAAGTACGGATTGGTACCCGTACATTGATTTCTTCGAGAAGGGGTATGACACTCCTTTCCCGATCGACCCCACCTTCCCAACGGCCGACAGAGATGCAACCAAGATCTTCACCACCCGCCTCCGCCCTCGTCTGCCGCCGACGGGACTCATTGCTCGGGAGCAAGGCTTTCGCTCCTATGAGTTCTACCATCCGTCGGTGGCGGCCCGCCAACTCGGCTTCGGCCGGTTGCCCCCGACCTCTTCTATGTGGGGCAAATAAAGGCGCGAGCTACCGTCGACAACGCCATTCGGTGGAATTGGCTCGTCGGCCGCACCGCCGATGTCGTCACCGGCGACTTAGCCGGATTTTCCCGGCGCCCGGAGTACTCGCTTCTTTGACCGTTGGTGGGGCGAGTGGAACCGGCACCTCCGCAGCCGGAATACCGCCTCCTTCTTCTCTCGGCTTAGTCCCGAGTGAAGCTTTCGCCGAGGTATGTGTAATCGATTTATTTTATAAGGCCGATTTTTGTAAATGAAATCGACCACTCCAAATGCTCACCCTTGTATATTCTTTTCAGTCGGACACGGAGGAGCCGCCGACCCGTAGTATTAGTGGCCGGCCGATTGCATACTTAATGCCGAGCCCAATTGCTCCAAATATCGGCTTCACCGATCGCACTCCCGCCCAAGCTTTTGCGGCGATGAGTCGAGGGCACCAGCTGCCCGCAAGGCCAAGACTAAAACGGCCGCCCCCAGCAAGAGAAAGGCCAACGTGCCAGCTGCAGGGCCGACTCAAGCCCTAAAGCGACACCGCGCGCCGGTGAAGCAGCCCGTACGCCCGTCCGACCCGGACTATTTCGATGATCCATCTCCGCCGCGTCAGAGTTATTATTGCATGATTGCTGATCCCTTTTTTCACCGTATATGCTGTCTAACTATGAGTTCTTAGCAGGAACCGGCGGTTCTTCCTCCTCGGGCCCGGACTCCAACACCCGACAGAGCCGATCCGCCCGTCGACTCCTCCACGGGCCGGACGCCGATTCAAACAGCTCCGGATCTCGAAGTCACACCAAGCCAGGCCGATCCAAATCCTACGGAGAGTTCAACTCGCTTGGATCGGCCTGCGTCTTCCGAGGTCGCCGCCGAAGTTGAACAAGCGGCCCATGTGTCGCCCATCGCTTCCCCCAAAGACACTATTGTCTGTCGAAGAATCGGCCGGCCAGGAGCCGCCCGCAGCTTCTCCCGTAAATACTGCTGCCGATGAGCCGGCCGATGAACCCGCCAATACTCGAACAAGCTGGCCATATGCCCGATGCTGCCTCCGAGGGTGCCGCCGATGAAGGGAGATCGGCCGGCCGAGAGCTGATTGGAACACACGAACCTCGCTGGTTCCATGGCGCAGCCCGATAGACGTCCGGCCGCTTCGCATCTACGCTTCACAGGTTTGTTTTTACTATCTCCTTTTTGATTCACCGCTGTTCATTAGCTTCATTTTATTTCTCTTGGAATTTCAGGCGCTCAGCTTCCCTCGTCCCGCGCCGATTTTGGTATCAGCTTCCGGTCTTACTACCATGACCGAAATCGCGCGCGAGCTTGAGGCTTCTTCGGTTGATCGCTTGGTGGCCGACGCCCACCCCATAAGGGCCCGGTACTTGGAGGTCCGGACCGAGCTCCCGAGAGGATGTTCGCGATGCTCGCACCGTGTGGCATACATGGAGTATCGGCAGATGGACTTCACCCGTGCCCGAGCAGGCGTCCGGCTCGCCACGCGGAGCAGCAGCAAGCCGCGTTACTTATCGAGGAATCCATCAAGCGTTTCGAGGAGGAGGTTCGAAGACCCAGGAGATGCAAGAGCAACTCTCAAATCGGCAGGATGAACCGCAGGTAGTCAACCAGGAGATTGCCGATTTGAGAGCATCGCCGGCTCTCAAGGAGGAGGAGGCGGCGGCCTTGGAAGCCACTATTGCACGCTTGTCGGCCGACGTGGCGGCTCAGCAGAAGACGACGGACGAAGCAATTCAAGCGGCCCAGAAGATGGTTGCTGCAGCTCACGCCGATATCGGCTCCATCGAGGATGACCCGTCGGTCATGGCCAAACTCGACTCCATGCCGGCCCGCGCACTATCTCGCCGTCCAAGACTTCTTGTCCCGTGCCGAGGCCGTCGATTATGCTTAGGTGTAATAGGATTTTGGACACAATTTGTTGTTAATATTTTTTGCACTAAGGGCGATATACAATCATATCGGCCATCCGAAGGCGACGTTAAAACATCGGCTAATTTATCGGTTACTTCCTGTATTTTACTTTCACATTTTTTGGGCTAAGGGCGATACTCCCAGTATCGGCCATCTCAAGGCGATGTGCATCGTCATCGGCTGTAATCTCTTTTAGACCGAACACTATGAGTTAATCCAAATACTAGGATAATACTGCTTCAAATACTTTCCATTAAGTGCTCGGCCGAATTCTTCCCCTTCTAACTCTTTCAAAATATATGCATTACCCGGTGCCGATCGGCTAATCAAATAAGGTCCTTCCCAATTAGGCGACCATTTACCAAACCGATTGTCTTTCACACCGATCGGCATCCTAAGCTTCCAGCACCAAATCGCCCTCTTTAAACTGTTTCTGCACAACCTTCTTATCATAATGACGGGCAACCCTCGCCTTATTCTCGCTCTATTTTTTCCAATGCATCCAACTCGATTTTGTACTACATCTTCTAATTCATCCATCATCAAACCGTAGTACTGATCGGCCGAAAGTTTTTGTTGCAATTCAATCCTCCTGGAGCCGATAGTCTGTCTCCCATGGCAGCACGGCTTCGTGCCCATATACAAGTTGATACTGGCGCGACTTGCATGGCCCCATGCCGTGACATACGATAAGCCCACAAAGCGTCCATCAATTTCATGTGCCATTTACGAGGATACTCTTGTATTTTCCGCTTGATCAACTTGATCGGACTCTTATTTGCCGCTTCACTTGGCCATTGGCTTGGGCATAATATGGCGATGAATTAATCAACTTAATCCCCATCTCCTCAAGCAAAAGATTGAAATTCGTCCGACGTGAATACCGATCCCCGATCTGTTGTAATTGTTTCGGAATCCCAAATCTGTAAATGATATGCTCTTTAACAAACGTTATCACGTCACCGTTGAAACTTTGCGATAGGGTGCCGCTTCAACCCACTTCGTGAAATAATCTGTAGCTACCAATATGTATTGATGTCCTTTGCTTGACGCTGGATTTATCCGGCCGATCATATCCATGGCCCAGCCTCCGAACGGCCAAGGTTTGATTATCGGATTCATGGCCGATGCGAGCGCTCTCGTATAGGCCCGAATTTCTGGTAATCTTGACAACTTTTATAAAATTTGAAACAATCGGCCAACATTGTCGGCCAAGTAATAACCAGCTCGCCTTAGCAGCCACTTCATTTTATGGGCCGATTGATGCGTTCCGCAAATCCCATCATGTACTTCGCTCATTACCACTTTGGCTTCGGTATCATCAATACATTTGAGAAGCACCCCATCAATTGTCTTGAAAAATAATTGATCATCCAACAAGCACATACTTCAAGGCTTTATATCTTATCTTCTTATCTCGTAGGTTGGGATGGATTGCTCAAAAAATTTCGAATTTCTGTACGCCAATCGGCCTCTTCAATATCAGCTATTTCCAATCTATTTCGGCGAGCCGATATCCGGATGCTAGTTGAGCCAAGTTATTTGCTTCAAGTTCTGCTCTCTTGGTACATGGTTGATTTTAACACACTTGAATCTTTTCATCAACTTCTGCACTTTTCATGATATTGCGACAATATTTCATCTTTACACTCATACTCATCGGCCAGCTGACTTACAACCAACAAGGAATCGCCGAAAATTTCCACAAAATCAGCCCCGGCATCGATGAGTAACTCCAGTCCTTTTAATATCGCCTCATATTCGACTTGGTTGTTAGTGTGCGCCTCTACTGTAATAGAGTATCCACGTATCGCCCCCGAGGCGACACAACAACCAAGCCGATTCCGCTTCCTTCCTTGCAAATTGAACCATCAAAGAATACCGTCCATGGCACTCGGCTCAACATATTTGGCCGAGTGCTCACCGTGCTGCACTATTAAATCAGCCAATACTTGTGCTTTTACCGCTTTGGCCGATTCGTAGCCTAGATCAAATTCCGCAATTGCCAACATCCATTTGCCCAACCGGCCTTTGGGGACCGGGGCCGATAGCATATATTTTACGACATCGGCCCGGCAAACCACGGTGCACTCTTCGGCTAACGGATAATGCCTTAGTTTTGTACATGAAAAATATAGACAAAGACATAACCTTTCCACATCCGGATACCGTGTTTCTGCATCAATCAATTTGCGGCTGAGATAAAATATAACCCGCTCTCTTCCCTCCCGTTCTTGAGTCAATGCCGAGCCGATACACCTATTATCAGCCGATAAATATAACTTAAAGGGTGTGCCCGACTTTGGCGGAACCATCATCGGTGGGGACACCAAATACTTCTTGATATTTTCTAAAGCCTTTTGATGGATCGGCTCCCATCGAAATTCTTGATTGGCCTTGAGCTTCAATAATGGCGTAAATACATCAAGTCGACTGGACAAGTTTGAGATAAACCGTCTAATAAAATTTATCTTGCCGATCGTGGACTGGAGCTTCGTCTTGTTCGTTGGCGGTTCCAGCTTTCGGATAGATTCAATACTCTTAGGGCCGACTTCAATTCCCTTTTCATGCACAATAAACCCCGAAATTGCCCAGCTGAGACACCAAAAGCGCACTTGAGCGGGTTCATCTTTAGACCGTACTCGTCTTGTCCTCTTCAACACTTCTCCGAGATCAGCCACATGACTCTCGGCCGATTTTGATTTCACCATAACATCATCAATATAAATTTCAACCAATCGGCCGATCAAATCGTGATATATAAAATTCATGGCTCTCCGATACGTGGCACCAGCATTTTTAAGCCGAAGGTCATAACAACCCACTCATATAGTCCCAACGCTCCAGGGCACCCGAACGCTGTCTTCAGTATATCCTCTTCGGCCATAAAAATCTGATTGTACCCAGCATTTCCATCCATAAAGCTCAAAATTTTGTTGCCGGCGGCTGCATCAACTAACAAATCGGCGTTTGGCATTGGGTACTCATCTTTCGGGGTTGCTTTATTCAAATTTCTGAAGTCAATGCAGACCCGCATCTTTCCATTTTTCTTTTCCACCGGCACGATCATCGGAAACCCACTCGCGCATATCGGCATGGCCTAATGAAGCCGGCTTCATATAATCTAATAATCTCTTCTTTGACGGCTTCATAATACCTAGGGTCAATTTTCCGAGCCCCCGCTTATATGGTCGATATCCGGGTTTGGTGGGCAACCGATGTTCAACGATCGATCGGTCGAGTCCAGGCATCTCGCTATAATCCCAAGCAAAACAATCTTTAAATTCTTCCAATAAGGCCACTAATTCATCTCTTACTTCTTTACACAATTTCTTGCTAATATATGTCGGCCGAGGCTTGTCTCCATCCCCTATATCTACTTCTTCTAACTCGTCGGCCGACACAAAACCGTGACCTAGTTTCCCATCTTCTGTTTCGTTAATCGGCCGAATCATCATATCCTCAATCCGTGTATCGATCGTCCGATTATCCGCCAATTCTCCCGTGGGGCCCATCGAGCAGCTCGGGGTACCCGACCCCCGGTCACAATAACTCCGTCGTCCGTAATGTTTATGGCCTCCGCATCCCAATATGTACCCGATAAACAAGGCAAGCTCTCCAGACCGGCAAACTCGAAATCGGCGGTTGCAATGGTTACGGACTTATCGGCCCGCACGATTTCAACCTTGTTGCCGACCCATTGAATCAAACACCGGTGCATGGTCGATGGGATGCAACAATTGGCATGAATCCAGTCTCTCCCCAACAAAGTTGTGTACGCACCTTTCCCGTCGATGATGAAAAAAGTGGTGGGTATGGTTTTGCTGCCCACAGTGATCTCCATTATTGCGGCCCCACGCACATCTTGGCTTCTCCCGCCGTAATCCTTGAGCGTCGGATTAGCCTTCATCATTTCTTCCGGAGTCTTCCCAAGCTTGCGGTACGTGGTAATCGGCATGACATTAACCGCTGCTCCTCCATCCACCAACATCTTCCTCATCGGCGACCCGTTGATGTAGCCGCTAATATACAACGCCTTGAGATGCAAATGATCGAGTTAATCGGCTTATCAAATACTGCCGATTCCGGCGTCCAAAGAATCTCTCGAAGTCTCCCCAATCGGTTCTTCTTCAGCCGAATTTTCATCGGCCGATCCGACAATCCGGGCATCGTGGACATCATATTCACTACAGCTTCAGCTCGGACCACTCGAGATCGCACTTTCGGCCTCCATTCCCTCTTGGGCTTGGGCTCATCATCTTGGTCATCTCTATGATGCCGTTTACCCTTGATCTCTCGACAACGCATTCTTTGAAGCCTTCTCTTTTGGGTCTTGTTGAGCAAACCACCGGGACACCACTGTCCTTCGTTCTCGGTTTGGTCATCTCTCAAACCTTCACGGTATTGGTAATCAAACTCTTCCTCATCATTGATTGGCCCCACCCGATCGTGAACGGAGGCTCTCTTTGGCACTATGTATCTTCGCTCATCGTATCTCGCGATTACAGCTCGATCGTTCTTCCGGGGGCCGATTGTTGTAATTCGTAGTCGCGATCAATCGGCCGTCCCCGGTAACTTGATGACCCGCCATCACGATACTCTTTCCGGCCAGTGCACTCGGGCAGTTCTCGATAGATGGAAGTTTCATGTTTTGGTCCCAGCAGATCGAAAGAAAGGACAATCCCAGTGTGGGTCAAAATCCTCTCGGCGGATCACGCTTTGCTCGTATTGCTGACTTTGATCGATAGATTCCTGTTCAAGTGCCATCTGATTTCTTTCTTCCCTCTCCCTCTTCCTCTCATACCGGCGTATGAAACCAGCTGATCCACCGCCGATGGTATTGATGTACATCGCATTAGCCGGAAAGGGTGCCCATCAACTTTCATCTTCTTCTTTACATCACTGCTCGTAATACCCCACTCGTCAACCGCCTTCTGGATCTCATCTCTCATAGCATAACAATCAACGGTGTTATGATGTGAATTTCCATGCCACTTGCACCACTTAGCCATTTTCTTCAATTCCTCCGGCGTAGGAATTTTGTGATGAGGTGAAAGCTGAATTTTCTTTTCTCGCAGCAGCTGATCAAATATCTCGTCGGCCTTAGATAAATCAAAATCATATTTTCTCTCCTTAGGATTGACATGCGGAGAAAATATCGGCCGTTTGTTACTAGTCCACTCAACTGCATTAATTTCCTCTTCATCATCTTCACCGTCGAAATCAGCATAAGCTACCCGATATCGCCGATTCTCGGTGAGTCGGAGATTCTCTTCCCGGCCAATCGCCCTTCGTGTCAGCTGTGCCAGCCCATCAAACTCATGTGGGGTAAACTTTTCTTTGATGTTGGAGAATAACCCCGCATAAGCAATTTCGGCCAATCTGTTGCTCGTCAGAGTTCAGGTTGTAGCATCGTCCCTCGCAGTCCCGAACCTCTCGTATATAATCAGCCATCGATTCCCAGCTTTCTGTTTTACTGCCATTAAATCGGACAAACTAAGCTCGGTGATGCCCGTAAAAAGTACGAGTGAAACCTTTTCTCCAGATCGGCCCAACTTTGAATAGAACCAGGCGACAGTGAAGCAAACCATGAAAAGGCCGATCCGGACAATGACAAGTGGGAATAACCTAACCCGCAAAGCCTCCCGAGTAGATGCCTCACCAAGTCGTGCGTCATATCGACCGATGTGCTCCATAGTCGATGTATTATCTTGCCCGGAAAATTTGGAAAACTCAGGAATTTTATATTTATTGGGTAAAGCCACGGAATCCATCCGATCAGGGTAAGGTCGCCGATATAATGCACTTTTCTCTTTAGGCTTCAAATCGAATTGATCTCTCATCATATCGGCGATTTTAGCCATGAGGCTATTCATATCATTGGGTCCAGCGAGTTGCTTGATCCGGTCCCCGTCATATAAGCTGTATTGGGCTGTCCCCGCTTGGGTGTATCAACCGACCGTTCCCGGAAATCCCGGCGCAGTGGCAGGAATAATGTCCATGGAGCGATTCCATAATTCATGGCCGATTGGATCGGCCGTCCGATCATGAATCCATGTCCCCCACCCGATGCGGTCGGCTGTGGAATACCGGATATCGGCCGTACTATAGTGGGTGAGTTCTCGATTCTACTCGGGCCGGTATTTGGTACGTAGAAGAAATTGGGCTGTTGTGCCATCTGCGGGACCGCTGCCACATTGGTTGGTGCCCCCAACTCGAAGCCGGCTGTTGTACATCTTGCCCGTCGCCCTCTTCCGTTACCGACTTCTTGGGATCACCGTCATCCTCTTTGCTTGGTCGGGTTGCACTCGGTACTTGCATTTACATTGTCCTTGCCAGGCCATAGGTTAGGTGGCATGCCATACATGGGCTGAAACCCTGCTCGGCGGTGTAGTAGTTCGGATGCCGATTCCCCGAATCGGTCGTACAGAGTGCCAATAGGCCGAGTGTATGCAGGTCCGTAATATCCTTCAAGTAAACGATCCGCCATCAACCGTGTCCTTGATCAAATTCCCGATGGTGTTGGTCAACACGCCCGATTGATTGATTAGGGCTTGATGAATGGACGAGTTGACCATATCACCGAGTTGGTTGGCATCCGGCAGCTCTCGGGCTTTGATTTGGTCTAATTCTTCCGGATGCGGAATCCGAGGAAGTCCCCTTTCGTGGCCACTCGCCACGTGTCACCGTCAAGGCTTGAAAGTACTTCTTCATTGCTTCGGCCAGGTACTCCTGGTACTGCAGCTTTTGTTCCGTTGTCATCTTCCCCCAGGCCGAAAGTGTGTTGTCATCGAAACTTCCCCATGGCCTTTGCCATCCGTCCCGAGAGGGACCGGAACGAAAATCGGCCGATTCTCAGTATCGACCATTGGTGTTCCGTCCTCCCCGATCGCCTCGCATGTACGACATCTTGATCTTGGTTGCTTTTGTCCCACCGTGCGTGCCAAAAAGTGTGTTGACGTCAAAAGTCGCCAACCCACCGTCGTCCGGAGAGTCCACCGAAACCCCGGCTTACGCAGAGTCCTCGTGCTCCCAACGGACCGGCTTGGCTCGCCGATGTTCGTATGCGCCGGTGCGTGCGGATGGTTTTCCTGCAAACCAACAAAGACAATAAAAAGTGTAAAATTCCAGGTCATCGGCCCGGATAGACCGATGTGTAGCCGTGGCCGATTCTCGGCGTAAGATAGACAGAATCGGCCATCGACAGGAACAACGACTCGCCCATCCATTTATGTATTAAATGCCGTGCAAGCTGAACCGTGATGCAAACGATACGGAATCGGCCGACGCTATAACATGCAATCGGTGGCTAGCAGCCGATTTCGTCGATAAGCGATCAAATCATTAAGACTTTGCAGGTATATATTATCGAATAAAACATAAAAGAGATGATTATTAAAGGGATGTAATTAATTTGATAGTAAAAGGACGGTTCAATCATCAACCGTAGTAGTAAATCGGCCGATCGAGCGATCCGACCGATTCTGCTATCAATTATGATAGTAAGTTATTAGATCTATCTAAATGTATAATGATAATCAATAAAATCATACTAATAACTCGAGTTCAAAAGCAGTTTTAACAGATTTGGCACTAATTAAACATAAAACAGCTAATGAACGTGATAAGCAATCGGCTAAACACTCCGAAAGAACAAGAAGACAAGTACAACCACGCAGATCCCAAATCGACCGATCGCTCCAACAGACAAGTCAACCGATGGCACGCGATCGGACCAGGTCTAACGGCCGCGCACGGCTGGCCGATTCAGGACAAGCACGATCATACACGCCTTAACTATGAAAGTAAATATACATCCTAGCCAATCGGCTGCATGCGCCTAGGACAAGTCAACTATCGCAAAGGCAAACACAGGACACGTCAACCGAATCTGCACGATCGAATCGGCCAAGATGTAAAAGAATTCTCATAGCGGCTATCGTGACTCGAACGACCAGATCCGAGCCAATTGGCGCCGTGAGCAAAGGCTGGAACGGGAGGCAGGACAAGTCAAACTACCTCCACCACGAGCCCGGACCAGGTCAACTTGGCTCATCCCGGCCGATACTCACTACGCCGATCTCGGGACAGATCCGGTCGCCGGATAACTAGCAATTAAGCCATCTAATTACGAACAATGCGCCGAGAACTAGACAAGCATAATTACCTTGTCAAGCCAACGTGTCGTCGACCGGAGCCCCGAAGATCCCCGCGCAAAACAGTAAAGACTTGACAAGAAATTAGGGTTTGGCGATGCGCCGAAAGTTGTATTGGATGTGAATCGAGTTTACATGTTACATCCGAGTATGTATTTATACTCGGCACAAAGAATCCTGCTTGGACCCTCTTCGGGCCGATTTCCTAACCGACTAAGATCTTTTTCCAAAATTAAACTATTATTTCTAATTTTACAACGTGGGCCAGGCCCATCAATGTTATGCTCATCTCGTTGGCGTTCGCGCACGATTCCCGGGAGGTACGCGCCTTTTACTCTCCCAAGCGGCCGTCGGCCTTCCGCTCACCGGCCTTCTTTTGACCTATAGTCGCCGACAATGGGTCCCTTGGTCAAAAACCGGCGTCAACGAGTACTCCATGCAAACATAGGATGCGTGAAATGTATAGATCTGCATATTGCTTGGTCTTGTAGTTGGTATGTACCGGTACAAAGTGAGCTGACTTGGTCAATCTGTCAACTATGACCCGGATAGAGTCGTGCTTCCGTGGAGTCATTGGTAATCCAACAATAAAGTCCATACCGATATCTTCCCATTTCCATTCAGGTATGCTCGGAGGTTGAAGTGGACCTGCTTGCTTCAAATGCTCTGCTTTGACACGCCGACAGGTATCACACTCGTTGACATACCTTGCTATCTCTCGTTTCATTCTTGTCCACCAAAATCTCTTCTTCAAGTCTTGATACATTTTGTTGGTTCCGGGATGAATAGAATACTTGGACGTATGGGCTTCGTCCATTATCTTCTTGCGAAGCTCCGGGTTCTTAGGCACTACTAGCCTATTCTTGAACCGAGATAACACCTTCGTCATCTATTTGGAAACACTTGACTTCACCTTTCCGGAGTCGTCTTTTGATGTGTTCCATACCAAGCATCTTTCTGTTGAGCTGCTACCACTTCTTCACGAATGGTAGGAATAAGAACCAAATTGGTCAAGGCTCCATACGGAAGAATCCGAAGATTAGACTCATCACTTTCGGGTGGAGGTGCTTGAATCATGAGTTGAGCCATGAGATTATTGCAATGAGCCTTGCGACTTAAGGCATCGGCTACCACGTTTGCCTTGCCCGGGTGGTAGTGAATTTCCAGCTCATAATCCTTGATCGGTTCTAACCACCTTCGTTGTCGCATATTTAGATCTGCTTGGGTGAAGATGTACTTGAGACTCTTGTGGTCGGTGTATAAATGTACTAAATTTCCCAAGAGATAATGTGTCCAGCTTTTCAATGCTAGAATGACAGCTGCTAACTCCGGATCATGTGTGGGATAGTGTTCCTCATGACGCCATAGTTGTCGAGATGCATATGCAATCACTCGACCCTCCTGCATTAGGATACATCCGAGTCCTGTTCTCGATGCATCACAATACACATCAAAAGGCTTCGTCGGATTTGGCGGCGTAAGTACGGGAGGTGTTGTCAACAACTTCTTTAATATTTGAAAAGCTTCTTCACATTCTTTGCTCCATACGTACTTCTTATCCTTTTCCAGTAGCTTAGTCATTGGCTTGGCGATCTTTGAGAAGTTTGGAATAAACCTTCCGTAGTAACCAGCCAATATTAAGAAACTTCGATCCGTGAGACGGACTTCGGTGATTTCCAATCCAACACTTCTTGAACTTTGCCCGGGTCAACGGCGACTCCTTCGGCTGATATCACATGACCTAGGAACGGTACCTCTTTTAGCCAAAATTCACACTTGCTGAACTTAGCATAGAGCTGATGATCCCTTAGTCGTTGCAATACAACTCTTAAGTGATTGGCATGTTCCTCTCGTTGACTTAGAGTAGATCAAGATATCGTCAATGAATACCACGACAAACTTGTCCAATTCAGGCATGAATACCGAATTCATGAGGTACATGAAATGTGTCTGGTGCGTTGGTCAATCCAAATGACATCACCGGATACTCATAAAGTCCATACCTTGTGGAAAATGCAGTCTTCGATATATCTTCGAGCTCTTATCTTAATCGATGATATCCCGAGCGAAGATTTATCTTGGAGAAAACTTTAGCTCCCATCGGTTGATCAAACAAGATGTCAATCCTCGGAAGAGGATACTTGTTCTTGATGGTGACCGAATTCGGAGGTCTATAATCCACACATAGCCTCAATGTCTTGTCTTTCTTCTTTATGAACAAGGTCGGGCATCCCCATGGTGATGAACTTGGACGTATGTATCCTTTGTCCAATAATTCCTTTAGTTGCACTTTCAATTCTGCCAGCTCATTTGGCGGCATTCGATATGACCTTCTTGATATTGGTGTTGTTCCAGGCTGTAATTCTATTTTAAACTCTTCCGCTCGGTCCGGCGGTAGTCCCGACAAGTCGTCCGGGAAGACATCCGGATACTCACAAACTATGGGTATATCCTCCAGACTCTTACCTTGTAACAACCCTAACAACAAAAAGTGCATCTCATGGCATTCATGATTATGTCATCATGTTGCATTTTTAAAACTATTTCATTTGGTGTTAAAAATGCACATAAAATAATGAATTTAACCTAACTCAAATTTAGATCATAAAAAGACAAATTAAATACAAGTAACTTATGGCGTTTAACATTTTCTCGTTGGTTAAGCATAATGATAAAAGATTTATGAAATTGCTCTGAAATTATTTTTGCTTTGTAAAAAGGTCTACAAGAAATAATGAAAACTTCTCTTTTAATTTAAACTTGTATTTTTAATCCAAAACTTATTTGGAATTTGAACTTCGGCCCTTAAGGAAAAAGATTTAAAATGTTTTCATTTACAACCCTGATTTTTTTCGGGATTTTTCTGAGCGTTGTAACAGCTTTGTTTAATTAACCAAAAGACGAGGGGGCTTTTTGTAAAATTACCAAAACAGGCCGGTGGCCAAATCTCTTTCTTTCTTCTCTCCCTCTTCGAACCGCCTCACCACCGCGCCACCCGGCAGCTCCGGCCACGCGCCCGGCTCCTCTGCACCACGCAGCAACTACTCATGACACCTCAACTCTCCTCGCCAGGATAAAAACCAGAGCCCGAGTTCTTCTTTTTCTCTTCCCGGACCCGCACCCGAAGCACCGCACGTCCGCCCCTCCTACTCCTTCCTGCCCGGCCACCTCAAGTCGTCCCCGGTCATGCCACCGCCACCAGATCGTCCGCAACAACGTCCTAGACCATCCCATGCCACTCAATTGTGTTGGGCAGCTCCGAGTTCCAGGATCGACGAGGTTTTCCCTCGGGACCGTTTTCCCGTCGTCCGCCGCCCATCCCGAAATTCGCCTCGTGTTAGTGAGCCGTTTCACCCCACTCTTGCTTCTAGACATGCATGAGGAGACTCTCTACATCCCAGGGCGCTAGCCATCGGGAGTTCCGTGCGGGCCCGCGGCAATTTCGCCGTTTTTCCTCGGCTCCGAGCGCCGCCACCTTTGACTCCGCGGTGAGCTCCGGGTTCCCGCCATTCCCGAGCTAAACCGGTTGTGTGCCGGTCTTTCCCATGCCCATGTGAAGCTCTAGGAGCAATTTCCTCGTCTTTTGGGTAAACACGGTGGGTTGTGGACGCCGCCGAAGCACGGCCCGAGTCGCATCTCGCCGCCGGTGACTTTTCCGGTCGCTCCCGCCACCGTAGACGTCACCCCCAGATTGCCCGTGTCGTGTGGAGTCCCACGGGCCAAGCCACTCGTTTCCCCACCCACTCCGCGCTATTCCGGTGACCCGCCGCCGTCCTCCGGCCGCCACCCACCATAGTTGGCGAGCTCGAGCTCGGGTGGGCCGCGAGCGCGTCATGGGCCGCCTGCCCATGGGCCCGACCAGATTTGGCCCGAGTGAGTCCACTGTTTTTCTTCGAATTTATTTGTTTTCAGATTTCTTTCAAACTTCAATTATTCCTAGAAAATTCCACAAAAATCAGAAAAATGCCAAAGAAAGTGCATTTGATTCATAAAATTATTCTCTATTTAGTTATGTATTCAAATGCATATTTTGAGAAATTATATTTTCATAGTTTAATTAATTACCTTTCCTTTAATTAAGAAAATCTATTATTTTATGCTAATTATTGTTTGATTTTGAGAAATAAATTTCTTTAAACATTAGAGATACTGCAGACGAAAGTGTTTGTGAAAACTGTTTTCCAAAATTCAACATAAACACCGTCATTTCATGTGATCCCAATTTAATACCCTATGTACCATAGATTAATGATTAATCATGAATTGTTAATTAATAAACACGATTAATTGTTAATTAATGAACAGGAGTATTTCTTAATAAATAAACGAGATTAATTGTTAATTAATGACCTTGATTAAGCAATAATTAATGAGCATGATCAATTATTACTTATTGCTTAACGAACGTGATTAATTGTTAATCATTAACAAGCTTAATTAATGAGTAATTGCTAATTAACGACATTGGTTAATACAATCATTGCACATCATGTCATATCCATTCATGCATGCATGGTTGTGATTCGTGACGTATTGTTGGTCGACCTAGTTTCGGCATGATCGAAGTTCCGTCCGAGGTCGAGGCGAAGACTGAAGCTTCAAGTCGACCAACACATCGAGGAAGCTAACCCCGACTCGAATCAAGGCAAGCCCGGTGCATCCCACCTATGTTTTTAAAGTCTTTCTTTTATCACAAGTAATGAGTCGTGATTGTGCATTAGGTTATAGGAGTTTCTTGATACCCTAGATGCATGAGATAGGTTTCCATTTGTTTTTGCTATACTCGGTACAGGTAGCTCAATAGAGTTCGATAACTGCTAAGCTTATGTCATAGGGAATCGGTAGAAGTCGAGTGGTGGTATACACTACTCGCGAGATATAGCATAATGGCTGTTTCAATTATTGCTAAGAGGAATGATAAGAGAAAGTTGAAGTTGAGAGTGAAGTTAATGAAGTTGAGACCGGACGGGCCCCGTAGGAGAAAGGGCAAAGACGGAGTTAAGGTCTTGCAAGGTGGTAGCCCCGTCCGTGTCGGTCCACGGACCGTACCGTTGTCGGCCTAGTTGAACAAGTTTGAACGTACCGTACTACATGCTCGGTATCATGAGCCCAGCAAGCCGATGTACCCTACCGCCCCGGAGATGTAGCGTAGCCAACTCTTTTTATCGGCTGTTAGTGAGAGGATAGTCTCACGGGAGGGAGATGGGTCGACCACAAGGGCCCGGAACAAGCACCAATATCAAGAAGGCCGTATCGGATGTCGCCGAATGAGCTTGCAGAGTTGAAAGTGCAGTTAAAGGATTTATTGGATAAGAGATACATTTGCCCAAGTTCATCACCTTGAGGATGACGAGCATTGTTCGCCAAGAAGAAGAATCAAACATTGAGGTTATATGCGGATTAACGAACTTTGAGTGCGGTGACCATTAAGCGAAGTATTCCCTTCCTCGAATTGACATCCGGTGTGATCGGTAGATGCGAGCAAAAGTGTTTACCAAGGTAGATCTTCGCTCCGGATATCATCGGATCGGGATTAGAGTGAAAGATATACCAAAGACAAGTACATCTACCATATATGGACTTTAGGAGTACCTGGTGATGTCCTTTGGTCTAAACAATGCCCAAGCACACTTCATGTATCTCATGAACTGGATGTTTATGCCGAGAATTGTATAAGTTTGTTGTTGTTTTCATAGACGACATCCTAATCTACTCCAAGTCGGAAGAGGAACATGCCGAGCACTTTAGGACCGTGCTCCAACATCTAAGGGATCACCAGTTATATGCAAAGTTTAGCCGATATGAGTTCTGGTTGAAGGAGGTACCATTCCTAGGTTACATGATCTTAGAAAAAGGAGTGGTTGTTGATTCCAGCAAGGATAAAGAAGTATTGGATTGGAAGCCACCTAAGTCGGTCACACAGATCCAAAGCTTTTTAGGGTTGGCAGGATACTATAGCAGGTTTATTCCAAACTTCTCAAAGAGTGCCAAGCCAATGACGAAATTGCTAGAGAAGGATAAGAAGTACGAAGGGAGATATGGATGTGAGGAAGCTTTTTCGGACGTTGAAGAAGTTACTCACAACGAGCGCAGACGTTAGCTCGATCAGATTTGACCAAGCCATTTGAGGTGTACTTGTGATGCCTCGGGCACGGGACTTGGGTGCGTTCCGATGCAAGAGGGTCGAGTAATTACCTATGCGTCTCGGCGAGTTGAGGCGACAGGGAGGAACAATAACCAACACGGAAGCTGGAATTAACAGCTGTGGTTCTAGCATTGAAGAGCTGGACAAACCATCTATTGGAAAGCTTGGTACATCTATACACAGACCACAAGAGTCTCAAATAAATCTTCACTCAAGCGAGATCTAAACATGCGCCAACGAAGATGGTTTGAATTAAGGATTATGATATCGAGATCCATTACCATCCCGAGAAAGCCAATGTCGTAGCTGATGCCTTGAGTCGAAAAGCTCATTGCAACAATCTCACGACTCGAGCAATTAACCGAAGCACTCGGAAAAGGAAATTAGCGAGCCTAGTCTTCGGATTCTTCCGTATGGAGCTTTGACCAATTTGGCTCTTATTCCTACCATTCGCGAAGAAGTGGTAGCAACTCAAAAGAAGGACGTTGGTATGAGTCACATTAAAAGACGAATTAAGAAGGGTGAAATGAAGTGTTTTCGAGAAGATAGCGAAGATGTGATCTGGTTCAAGAATAGGCTAGTAGTGCCCAAGAGCCCGGAACTTGGCAAAAAGGTAATAGATGAAGCACATACATATAAGTATTCTATTCATCCTGGAACCAACAAAATGTATCAAGATCTGAAGAAAAGATTCTGGTCGACAACTATGAAGCGAGAAGTAGTGAGGTATGTCAACGAGTGTGATACTTGTCGACGTGTCAAAGCAGAGCAATTGAAGCAAGCGGGTCAACTTCCACCTTTGAGTATTACGAGTGGAAACGGAAAGATATTAGTATGGATTTCATTACCGGCTTACCGTTAACTCCACGGAAGCACGACTTTATGTGGGTCATAGTGGACAGGTTGACCAAGGTCAGCGCACTTCATACCGGTACATACTCGGTACACCGCCGAGAAATATGCAGAGCTATACATCGCCGTATTCTCTGTCTACATGGAGTACCAAAGGCCATCATCTCGGATCAAGGAGCTCGGTTTGTATCCAGATTCTGGGAGCAAGTACATGAGTCATTGCGAACGAGGTTGATTCGAAGCTTAGCTTATTCTCCTCAAACCGATGGACGGACAGAGAGAACCAACCAATATCTAGAAGATGTGCGTCAAGCTGGCAATCAAGATTGGGAAAGATGCCTACCGTTAATAGAATTCTTAAACAACAACAGCTATTAAGAAGGTGCTGGAATGTACCGTTTCAAGCTGTATACGGTCATGGATGTCGCACACTCGTTAAATTGGTCCGAACGTGGAGAGAGAATAATATCCGGACCGAATCTAGTAAAGGATGCCGAAAAGCGAGTACGTCTCATTCAACAGAACCTAAAGAGAGTCAAATATCGATGAAATAGTCCTACGGATAAGAGACGTCGAGAGTAGTGCTCAAAGTCGGAAACCAAGTTACCTCCAAGTATCCCCTACCAAAGGTGTCCAGCGATCCGGAATCAAAGGCAAGTTAGCCCCACGATATATCGGACCCTTTCTAACTCCGGAAAAGGGTGGATCAGTTTCATATCGTTGGAAGTTACCAAGCACATTTATCGGGAATTCACAAGGTGTTCCACATATCTCAAAAGAAGACGCGTCCGAAACCACCGGTAGACATACCGACAACAAATGTGGAACAGATTACAGTCAGATTTGACGTATTACGAACAGCCGATCGTAGTGCTCGACACCAAGAATCGAGTAACTCGACGTCGAACTCCCAAGATCCACAAGATTTGGTATCGAAGCTGAAGCTACCGGGAAGCAAGCAGAGTTTCTCCGATTCAATTAACCCGAGTTCTTTAGTACCACCGCATAGTCGCTTCGATCGTGAATCTCGGACGAGATTCCTCTAAGGGGGAACGCTGTAACAACCCTAACAACAAAAAGTGCATCTCATGGCATTCATGATCATGTCATCATGTTGCATTTTCAAAACTATTTCATTTGGTGTTAAAAATGCACATAAAATAATGAATTTAACCTAACTCAAATTTAGATCTTAAAAAGACAAATTAAATACAAGTAACTTATGGAGTTTAACATTTTCTGTTGGTTAAGCATAATGATAAAAGATTTATGAAATTGCTCTGAAATTATTTTTGCTTTGTAAAAAGGTCTACAAGAAATAATGAAAACTTATCTTTTTAATTTAAACTTGAATTTTTATCCAAAATTTATTTGGAATTTGAACTTCGGCCCTTAAGGAAAAAGATTTAAAATGTTTTCATTTACAACCCTGATTTTTTCGGGATTTTTCTGAGCGTTGTAAAAGCTTTGTTTAATTAACCAAAAGACGAGGGGCTTTTTGTAAAATTACCAAAACGAGGCCGGTGGCCAAATCTCTTTCTTTCTTCTCTCCCTCTTCGAACCGCCTCACCACCGCGCCACCCCGGCAGCTCCGACCACGCGCCCTGGCTCCTCTGCGCCACGCAGCGAGCCTACTCATGACACCTCAACTCTCCTCGCCAGGATAAAAACCAGAGCCCGAGTTCTTCTTTTTCTCTTCCCGGACCCGCACCCGAAGCACCGCACGTCCGCCCCTCCTACTCCTCGCTGCCCGGCCGCCTCGGGTCGTCCCCGGTCATGCCACCGCCGCCGGATCGTCCGCAACAACGTCCTAGACCATCCCATGCCACTCAATTGTGTTGGGCAGCTCGAGTTCCGGGATCGACGAGGTTTTCCCTCGGGACCGTTTTCCCCGTCGTCCGCCGCCCATCCCGAAATTCGCTCGTGTTAGTGAGCCGTTTCACCCCACTCTTGCTTCTAGACGTGCATGAGGAGACTCTCTACATCCCAGGGCGCTAGCCATCGGGAGTTCCGTGCGGGCCCGCGGCAATTTCGCCGTTTTTTCCTCGGCTCCGAGTGCCGCCGCCTTTGACTCCGCGGTGAGCTCCGGGTTCCCGCCATTCCCGAGCTAAACCGGTTGTGTGCCGGTCTTTCCCATGCCCATGTGAAGCTCTAGGAGCAATTCCCTCGTCTTTTGGTTAAACACGGTGGGCTGTGGACGCCGCCGAAGCACGGCTCGAGTCGCATCTCGCCGCCGGCGACTTTTCCGATCGCTCCCGCCACCGTAGACGTCACCCCAGATTGCCCGTGTCGTGTGGAGTCCCACGGGCCAAGCCACTCGTTTCCCCACCCACTCCCGCGCTATTCCGGTGACCCGCCGCCGTCCTCCGCCGCCACCCACCATAGTTGGCGAGCTTGAGCTCGGGTGGGCCGCGAGCGCGTCATGGGCCGCCTGCCCATGGGCCCGACCAGATTTGGCCCGAGTGAGTCCACTGTTTTTCTTCGAATTTATTTGTTTTCGATTTCTTTCAAACTTCAATTATTCCTAGAAAATTCCATAAAAATCAGAAAAATGCCAAAGAAAGTGCATTTGATTCATAAAATTATTCTCTATTTAGTTATGTATTCAAATGCATATTTTGAGAAATTATATTTTCATAGTTTAATTAATTACCTTTCCTTTAATTAAGAAAATCTATTATTTTATGCTAATTATTGTTTGATTTTGAGAAATAAATTTCTTTAAACATTAGAGATACTACACAGGAAAGTGTTTGTGAAAACTGTTTTCCAAAATTCAACATAAACACCGTCATTTCATGTGATCCCAATTTAATACCCTACGTACCATTGATTAATGATTAATCATGAATTGTTAATTAATGAACACGATTAATTGTTAATTAATGAACAGGAGTATTTGTTAATTAATAAACGAGATTAATTGTTAATTAATGACCTTGATTAAGCAATAATTAATGAGCATGATCAATTATTACTTATTTGCTTAACGAACGTGATTAATTGTTAATCATTAACAAGCTTAATTAATGAGTAATTGCTAATTAACGACATTGGTTAATACAATCATTGCACATCATGTCATATCCATTCATGCATGCATGGTTGTGATTCGCGACGTATTGTTGGTCGACCTAGGTTCGGCGTGATCGAAGTTCCGTCCGAGGTCGAGGCGAAGACTGAAGCATCGAAGTCGACCAACGACATCGAGGAAGCTAACCCCGACTCGAATCAAGGCAAGCCCCGGTGCATCCCACCTATGTTTTTAAAGTCTTTCTTTTATCACAGTAATGAGTCGTGATTGTGCATTAGGTTATAGGAGTTTCTTGATACCCTAGATGCATGAGATAGGTTTCCATTTGTTTTTGCTATACTGGTACAGGTAGCTCAATAGAGTTCGATAACTGCTAAGCTTATGTCATAGGGAATCGGTAGAAGTCGAGTGGTGGTATACACTACTCGCGAGATATAGGATAATGGTTGTTTCAATTATTGCTAAGAGGAATGATAAGAGAAAGTTGAAGTTGAGAGTGGAGTTAATGAAGTTGAGACCGGACGGGCCCCGTAGGAGAAAGGGCAAAGACGGAGTTAAGGTCTTGCAAGGTGGTAGCCCCGTCTCGTGTCTGGTCAAGGACCGTACCGTTGTCGGCCTAGTTGAATAAGTTTGAACGTACCGTACTACATGCTGGTATCATGGGCCCAGCAAGCTGATGTACCCTACCGCCCCGAGAGATGTAGCGTAGCCAACTCTCTTTTACTGGTCGTTAGTGAGAGGATAGTCTCACGGGAGGGAGATGGGTCGACCACGAGGGAAGTCGTGGCTTCGCTATACTCCCGGGAAGTTGGAAATGGCTAGTCTGCTGTCAGGTGCTAGCGGGAAAGGTTGTCATATACGATCGGAGCGATGCGTATACGTCGTGTAGTCGGGTTTTGCCAGCTCGTATAAATCGATTCAAATCGTTGTCCCTCGCGGTAATGAGTACCGCTTGTTTAGCTCGTCGCATCGTAGTAATCAACTGAAAGATGAAGATGAGAGATGAAAGAATTGTTGGTTGAAAAATGATCTTTTCCTGCAAACTTGATTGCAGTAGTTGTAGACTGCAAAACATTGTTCTCTATTGAACTTAATTTGAGCTAAAACTTGAAAGTAAGGATCAACCATTAGAGCTGGTTTTCGTAAGAGAGTCAACTCCACGAGCCGAAAGCCTTTGCATACTAGGCGTCGGCCTTAGCGTGATCTGCTGACGGGTCGAGTCTTTGCTGAGTATTAGAATACTCGGGGTTTGCTCGTTATGTTTTCAGGACCCGAGTCGTACTTCCACGACTTGGACGGTAGCTTTCGGAGGAGGAGTAGTCCCGAGGGTGGTTCCCTTCAATGGGAACGGATCCCGACGCCCGAGCGAGAAGGATCGTGATGTACGACAGTGCTCGGTACATCACGCTAGTGGTCTTTTGTTGTAAAGAGGATAAGTTCCGCTGCAAGAATCGTAGTTTTCTAACTTCGGTGATGTTTAAGCTTCCACTGTCGGATGTTTGTATTTCAAAAACCTGGTTGTATTATACCATGATGTATATATTCTGGCTTGTATGAAATGATGCACTGTTGTAACTCGCTTCGTCGAGTGTTCCCCTGTACCGATTCGTGGGTGTCCTGGAGGGGATGTCACATACCTATAGTCTTATTGACCATTGGCAGCATAGCTTGAGGAAAAGTTAAGAGTAAGCAACCTCGACCATGAACAGAGGAGTTCGGATATACGGCTCGAGATGCTATATCCAATACTGCCTTGTGGAAATTCATCCATTGCATGCCAATAATTGCATCTAATCCTTGCCCGTTTAAGATTATAAAGGAGGTGGGATAATCCTTACGACCCAATTTCAACGGTAGCTCCGTAGTACTTTGATCTGCAAGTATATTACCTCCAGGCGATGATATGAGATATGGGTAAGTCATCTTGTGTGATGGAAGATGATGTTTTTGAACATATCCTTTGCTGATGAAGTTGTGGGTTGCTCCCGAGTCAAATAAAATAATGGCAGCATGATGGTTGATAGAGAAAAAACCAGCCATGACTTGGGATTCTTTCGGGATCTCTTCGACGAGTGGTGCGGTTGAGACGACCGGTCTTCATCTTACCAGATTTCAATGCATTCTTCTGTCGACTAACGGCTTTCCTTTGAGGGCGTGTTGACAATTTCTGCTCTGTTGGTGCAACATAATCTTGAGCCAATTGTCCATGACAACCATCGTTATAGCATGGATGGTCGAGTGGATTGTGGAGTTTGGGATAAGGAGCGTATACTTGATAGGTCCGATTGGTGGACCACCGAATGGGGAAACACCCATTGCTCGAGACCGAGGTGGCCGATGAGAATTGGGATCCGATGGCATAGGCTTGAATCTCTCGGTCTGCTGTAGAAGTGTAGACTAGACGATACTTGGGGGTACCTTACTTCCTTGTTCATTGATTGCTCTCTTCTTAGCCTTCTCTTCTTGATGAACACGAATAGCATCCTCCATGAGTATAGCATCACTTACCAACTCATTGAAACTAACTCCTCGGTCCGGAACAAGCTGGGATTGTAACTTGGTAGTAAGTCCTTGTTTAAAGCATTCCTTCTTCTTGGCGTCGGTGTCCACATTCCGAGGAGCATATTGAGCCGGACGGTTGAACAACTTTGAATAGGAGTGTACGGTCATATCACCCCGCTTCAGCGCTAGAAACTCCTTACGCTTTTGGTTCAGGATACCTTCGGAAATATGATGTTCACGAAAAGCCTTTGTGAATTCTTGCCATAGTACTTAGTGACCTTCGGGAATCATGGCCTTGTAATTAGCCCACCATGCTCCAGCAAATCCTTCTAGTTGCTGAGCGGCAAAGATAGTCTTCCGATACTCGTGCATGGTAGGAGTTCCAGCTTCGCCTCGATAGTACATAACCAATGGTCCGCTTCCGGAGGATCTCCCTCATCCGAAAAATTGGGTGGACCAGTAACCAGGAAATCCGAATATGTAACGTGAACTCGGTGGAGCATGCTGGTCTTGACCACCGGCCTCGTGAGGCCGCATTCCGAACAAGCTGCTGAAGAAGTTCCCGTTGCTCTTCACGAGACTCCAATATAGTGGCAATAGCTTGTGCCAGGGTAGGTGGAGTTGATGCCGACTCTCGAACATCTTGCTCGGGAGCTTTCGGGATAGTTCCCTCTTCCCGTTTGTTCCATTCTCGTTATAAAACTTGGTATTAGTGTCACTGATCCAAAATTAGAATATAAGGATACCAACGGTAGAATACGTTAAAGCTCCAAAGCACAAGCAGTGTATAGAGAAGAGGTGCACTATCTCTCATTCCAACCCCAAATTTTACTTGTAGTACACACTTGTACGAGCATCTTTAATCCATCCCCTTAAATCCGTAGCTCTCATATGTGGCTCTTGGATAGCTACACATGGTCGTCCTTCTCTCCGATTGACTTTGATCATCTGTAGATGAAGATCTTGAATTTACCCATTCCATTGCCTCGGTGGAAGAGTTCCGTTTGCCTTCTATTTCACTCGCATAGACTCCTTCTAGAGTCGTCCATAGAAAACTAACTCTACACTACGATACTATCTTGGTCTAATTCCCAAAACCTCATATCATAGCACTCAATATGACATGATGCATGCTCGATAGACTAACTATACGTACTATAGTATAGAAAACTACGACGAATAGTTAGCACTTCCCAAAACCCAAACGCCGAACAGCTTAGTAAAAAGTCTAACTATTCTACATCCTTATAGGGCTCCGGACTCTCTCGTGTTCTAAACGCGCTAAACGTGTTAAGTTTTGAAAACAAGCTTGTAATGATGAACTGTTGCCTCCGAACCGCTCCGATACCAACTGTGACATCCCTCCGGGACACCCAGGAATTGGAACAGAGGGACACTCGACGAAGCGAGTTACAACAGTGTATCATCTCATACCAGCTAGAATATATACATCATGGTATAATACAACCAGGTTTTCGAAATACAACATTGGTGCAGCGGAAATATAAATCTTATTGAAGTTTAACAACCTACGAGTATTGCAGCGGAAACTCGTACTTTGAACAACAAAACACTATTAGACGATCAACGTGATGCACTCGAGCCCTTCGTACATTACGGTCCTTCCTCTTCACGATGTCGGGATCCGTTCCCATTGGTGGGAAACACACTCGGGACACTCCGCTTCCAGGCACTAACGTACGAGCCGTGGAAGTACGACTTGATTCCTGAAAAGCATAACGAACAAACCGTGAGTATTCTAATACTCAAGCAAGACCGACTCGTCAACATGGCACGCTAAGGCCGACGCCTAGTATGCAAAGGCTTTCCGGCTGTGGGGTGTACTCCTTTGCGAAAACAACATTAAATGTTGAGTCCTTACTTTCAGTATTTTAGCTCACGTTAAGTTCATTAACCTCTAGGTTTGCAGACTATCACTATTGCAATCAAGTTTGCAGGAAAAGAATAATTCCAAACAACAGTCCTTTCATCCATCTTCCTTCATCTTTTACTTGATTAACTACGATGTGACACGGTGAACAAGCGGTACTCATTACGGCGACAGACAGCGATTCGAATCGATTTCACTAGCTCGGAAAACCCATTTACACGGCGTATACGCACCCCATTGGCCGCATACGACAACCTTTCACGCTAACTCCCGACGGTGGTCGGGTTAGTCTCCCATCCGCCCGAGAACCCGGGGACCCCACGCGATACCCGTCCTCGACGTTATCCGTGAGTGACCACCCATTCCTCTACCTTTGAGACATGAGGCCTCGCCTCATTCTCCAGCCAATTAGGGGATGGGCTACGTCCAACCACCGAGGCAATTAGGTTACATCGGCTTCCCGGCCCCATAAACACCAGTATGTAAATCGGTACGTTCAATACTTGCTCGAGCAGGGCCAACAACGGTACGGTCCTTGATCGACACACACGGGGCTACCACCTTGCAAGACCTCGTCTTTGCCCTTTCTCCTACAGGGCCCGTCCGATCTCAATTTCATCTTCATCTTGATTCTTTAATTCAACTTGAAAGACATCAATCAACTTAAAGCCTCAATGCTTTAAGATCGGACCGTATCATCTCGCGAGCGTGCTCAGCACCACTCGACTTCTACCGTAGCCCCGTGAATTAAGCATAGCAGCTATCGAGACACAAAACCAGCAGGGGATAAACAGGTAACATAGGAATTCTACTCATGCATCTAGGGTGTCACGCAATTCTCGTAACCTAATGCACAATCACGACGTAATTGCTGTGATAAAAGAAAAGACTTTAAAAACATAGGTGGGATTTTTGGAAAATTACAAATGGGTCCGTGCCATACCGGGGGCACGAGAGATGCCCGCACCGAGATCCGGCGTAGCCACACGGAATCTAGGCCGTGTGGCTCGCCGTGTGGCCCGACCATGGTGCCGGCGGCCCGAGTGGGGCGGCGGTTCGCCGGAGCGGCGCGGGCTTGGGCCAAAACCAGGTGCGAGCTACCCTAAGCGCTCTACACAGCGAGGCAAGTGCGGTAGTGAGGTTGAGCTCGTTGAGGGACGGTCGGAAGTATGCCGGCGGCGAGCGGGAGGCCGTGCGGAACTCCGGCGATGGTTAGCGGGTGCTATGGTGCACAAAAATTAGGCCAAAAGGTGCTGCAAGCAACAGAGTAACATGAGCAATGACGGCACATGAGTATTAGCCCTTGGGAACGGTCGGAATCGTGTGCTCACCGTGGAGGCGAGGCGGCGGTGCCGGAGCCGAGGGAGAACGGTGAAATTTCCGCGGGCCTGCACGGAACTCCCGATGGCTAGCGCCCTGGGATGTAGAGACTCTCCTCATGCACATCTAGAAGCAAGAGTGGGATGAAACGGCTCACTAAAACCGACGAATTTCGGGACGGGGCGGCGGACGACCGTGGCGACGGCACTTGAGGGAATTGCTTCGCTCTTGAGCTCTAGTGCAGGGGAGTCGAATTGGACGCCATGGTGAGCTCTAGTGACCTCGTGCGGAGCTATGGGGGTGCTGGCTCGTCGGGGGACGGCTGAGGCGGCCGGGCGGCGTGGGACCGGGGAGGGCGGTGGTGTCCGTGTGGGGAAGATCCGAGAGAGGGAAAAGAGATGAGCACCGGCCCGGCTTTATCCCGTGGGGAGGAGCGGACGATGTGGCGTAAACGGCTGCGTGGCACGAGCCGGGCGAGGGCACGCGGCAGGCAGGAGCTGCGATGGTGCCGGAGAGGCGGTGGTGGGAGTCGGTTCGAGAGAGAAGGAGAAAGAAGAGGCCGACTGGTGGGGCTGCGGTCGTTTTACATAAACACCCTCGGACTTTTGATTAATTAAAAACGGTCTTTCCAAGTGCTTAGAAAAATTCGAGAAAAATTAGGGGTGTTAGTAAAAACATTTCACACACTTTTCTTTTTAGGTCCAGGTTAAGATTCCAAATTGTTTTCGAATTAAAAATTCCAAGATAAATTAACAAAAGAAGCTTTGTTTATTTCTTGCAAATATTTTCACAAAGCAAAATAATTTCAGGATAGTTTTGTAAATCTTTATTTATAATATTTGAGCCATAGAAAATGTTAAACATGAATTTTCTGCTTATTTTATTTCTTTTTAACACTTCCTTTCTGCTTTATCTATTTTGTTATTGTATGTGTATTTCTCAACATAGAGTTTTGATATCTTCAAAAATGTAACAACATGATGAAATGCTCATGATGACATGAAATGCAGTATTTTTCTCGAGAGTTGTTACAAGGTGCACCTAATTAGGTATAGCCCCGACTCTTGTATCATTTGAGGATCACAAATAATTCAAGAGTCTTTCCGGAGAGACTATGCTTTACTATCTTCTATGAAATCATATCCCTCTTAGCAATTTCTGCCAAGAACACATTTCTCAGACCGGTCTAACCAGTCACATCACATTTCCTTTAAAGACCATTATGTCGGTCTTAAGTTAACTAAAAAGCAAAATTCTGGTTGATCGGACCAGTTTATTCCTAGTATTCTCACATCGACTCGAGTCTCCAAGGCCTATGATCAGCCGGATGATTAACACCCACAGCCTAAGGCATCCATTAACATTGAGTTAGGTAAAGTCTAACTCTTTCATACTCGCTAAATCATGAAATTCAGCATTACATTAATTCCAATCCGAAAATTTCATATTTCGGACCGCTTTCTTATTCACAAAAAATCAGCGCGAATATAGCGCTAATTACAATGGTTTATCCTTATGACTCGTTAGGTCATAATTAGCGCAAATCATAGATATTTAATTTCCTTATGGCCGTTAGGTCATAATTGCACGATCACGACATAAGTCATTCAATGCTAAATCCATCGGGCCTTGAAATGGCCCGATAACTTTTTCAGCCCCGGGCCCATCTCAAGTGCCTATAAAAGAAAACGAAAAGTCGACCTAGGTCAAACCCATTCTTGAAACTCCATACGCGCCCACCTTTTGTTCTTGCTCTTCGTTCTTCTCTTCCGCACAAGCCAACCTCGAGATTTCCTTCTTTCGTCTTTCAAGATGGGCAAAAAGAAATCCTCTGCTAACCCCGCATCTTCTTCCTCTGTCCCTCGCGACCAACTTCCGTTTGGTGTTCAAGATTTAGGTAACAACAAAGTCACCGAAGCATCTCTCAATGAGGCGGTTCGTGACGGATACCTTCCTCCTCAACCAATCTTAAACTGGAGCGTCCCTACCCCTGGCCAAGTCCCACGGGGAATAGATGACTCTCAAGCAATTAGTTTTTAAAGCTTTTTCCTCTCGTGGCCTTGATATCCCTTGCTGCTCCTTCTTTAGGGGCCTTCTTTTCTTTTACGGATGGGAGTTAGTGAATCTCAACCCTAACTCCATCCTGCAGATTGCTTTTTTCATCCATCTCTGCGAGGCTTTCCTTGGAGTTCTCCCCCACTTCAAGTTATCCCAATATCTTTTCCAAATCTGCCCACTTCCCTCTTCGGACCGCCAAGCTGCAGTAGGCGGAGTAGGAATTCAATGCTCGGAGTGCAGATGAACATTTCTCTATTTCCTTAAATAAAAACATAGCCCAGTGGAAAAATGGGTGGTTCTTCCGTGACAATCCCCGACCTGCACTCACTCCCTTTAGCGCTAAGGTAGCCAAAAACTTTCCTTCTCCGGATACTAGGGAAAAACTCAAAGAAGATGGAGAAATCCTCGCACTCTTGGCTTGCATCAAATATCTAAAGGAAGTCAAAGGCGTCACCGCCGAGACAGTCCTTTGGAGCTTCATAGTGCGAGGAGTCCAGCCACTCAAGAAGCAAGAACACCCAAGCATGGTGTTTCGACGAAGACGTTGCCATTCCGTTGGATGGAACTCTTCTCCCCGATAAAGAGCGGTTGGAAGCCCGCCTCAAGCAAATGCTCCAACCGAAACCGGATTTATCGGGATGCCCGAGAGTGGGTCCGGCTTTCAGCTCGTCTAACCCTCGCGATCCAGTAAGTATCTCTCTCTTTATCTTTGAATCTTTATTTTTAACCTTCATCCTCTTACGCAATTTCAATTACTCAATACGTGAAAATGGACAACTTCAAGAGCCACCCTCCTCTACCTCCCAATGATACTTGGGGGAGGACTATGCGGGCAATACCGCTCCCTCGTCGTCCGTGCCGGTCTTACTCAAGGCACTTCGAGCCGGTCTTTCCTCTCGCCACCTAGCATAGCTCCGAAGATATCCAAATCCGGAAAGGTGGTTCAAGCTCCTAGTACCGAGAAACATACTACTTTCTTGACCATCGGCAGACCCACTTCATCTTCCGCGCACGTAGGCACAAAAACTCGAAGAGCGGCGGAAAGAAGCGAAGCCGTCGAAAGAGATCGTGCTTTAGGAAAACATCAAGGAGCCCCCTCTTTAACAGATTCCCTATCCAATATTCCCAAGAGGTCCCGGTATGGCAGCCGGACCGGTCCCAGTGACGCAGGAGAAACAGTCCCAAGACCGCAAGTCAATCCAGCGGCAAAAAGGACGGTAGAGGGAACCAGTGAGGATACTCAAGGTCCCGCCAAGAAGATCAAGATGTCCACCGGCTTCAAGAAAGCTACCTCGTAAGTCCTTTATATCACCAATCTTTTCCGAACCGCTTCAACCCCGGCCTTATATCGTTTGCCTTCCTTCGCAGAATCCCTTCTAATTTTCAAGCAAGTATAGCTAGCTTTTTGAGAAACAAAGCTTCTACTCCAGCTCTAACCGGTATCCTTCGCAGAATCCCTTCTAATTTTCAAGCTAGTATAGCTAGCTTTTTGAGAAACAAAGCTTCTACTCCAGCTCTAACCGGTAGTGCTTCCAGTACCTCCTCTGCTGCACCCCGACTAGTGCCAAGCATTCTGAAGCTCCAAGTGCGGCACCCGCAAAGGAAATCCCTGCCGCCTCCAGTGCTGAAGCTTCGTCCCAAATCACCGAAAGTCAAGCTGTCAATATTGGATGCTCATCCGCTAGCAACCTCCCTCCCTAGGCAACTCTATTCCAAATTCCTCCGGAGCTCTCAATGGGACCGATCCGGATGGAAGAAATTCCTCGTCGGCCTAGGACGACACGCAAATCTCCAGGAGAACCCGGACCGGCCAAAATGGTAGTCGGAGATGTGGAGGTGGACAGCTCCAGTGGAGCTAGAAAGTTCACCGCAACAGCTCAATGGGACGCCCTCCAAGAGGAAGAGGCCCCGAAGAAATTCTCCGAGTCCGGCCGGTACATCCTTCCGCTTCAATGGTTTCTTCAAGCAATTTCTTTTTAATAATTGAATCTCTTACTTCTTCCTTCTTTTAGGTCCTTCGAAAAACTCGAAGCTAAAAATGCTATAATCGCTCGTCCGGAGGAAGAGCTATGCACCAATGAAGAGCGATTGGTTGAACTTGAATCTCGGACCGCCGATCCGAAATCCAAGGAAACCGATCTGCTGAAAAGGGAAGCCAATCCGTTGAACATCCACCGGCTGATGGAGGAACACCGGCAAGAGATCATCAAGCTCCGCAAAGAAATCCAGAGTAATACTCTTAATTTTATCTGCACATTCCATATTTTTCTTCTTGCCTCTCTCTCTCGACCGGTCTGTCCTTATCTCGGCACTTGAAAGTCTCGTTGCCGCTCATAAGAAGGCGAGAGGAAATCCTTTACGAGAAGGCAACTGCTCAGGAACAAGCGCTTGAGGAAGGCTCTCGGGTTAAAGAACAATAGGCAGATCGAATTGGAGAACTGGAAGGCGAGCTTACCGCCAAGGATAACATCCTGGCGCAAGCACTTCGCTCCAATAAGATGCTAGAAACCGATAATGCTCACCTGAAGGCCGAATTAGCTGAAGCTTTAGAAGCGAGTAAAAACGGCGCGAGCGAGACAAAGAGAGCGCTCTTAGGACTGCCCACGAATTTGCACAGACGTAAGTTAATTCTTTCTTATTTCTTCTTGCGAAATTCCTTTAAAACACCGGTCTGCAGTGATAATCCTTTCTTATTTTTTTGCTTTCTTCGGAACTTGCTCTGCAGTACGAGTACGCACATCTGGAGTATCTAAATGGCGGTCAAGCTATTGATCCCAATGAGATAGATCTCGAATCCGCCATCCGGGCTTTTCCTAGAAGAATCAAAGAGCATTCCGAGATGGTTGCTGCTGCAGGAGGAGGCTATATAGCCGCTATAATCCAATCTTGGACTCCGAGTCTCGGATTGTGATTTCAACTTTATCGAGAATGGCGCCCACCCGAACACTACTGAAGATCGGTTCAATGAGGTGAAGAATTCACTCATTGGTACTTGTTTCGGAATTGATAGAGGATATTCCTCTTGATCCAACGGGTGTTCCTTCGAATGTAGCGCCAGCGGCCTTTGCTTTGGATCAAGATGCTCAAGATGCAGCAGCCGCCGCTAAGCGGACGAGTAGAAAATGCATTTGAAGATAGATGCTGATTTACCACTATCTTCTTTTGATTCGAAGAAACGATGGACGATAGATTAGTTGAAAATCCTAAGACCGGTGATACCGGTACTTCCAGCGATCCTGCTTAGTAGATTTTGTATTAGGGCCAACTTGCTTTTGTAATCAAACATCTTGATCATCATGTCTGTTTACATTATTTTAAATATTGGTTGCTTTTCTTTTCCATATGAATACTGGTTTCACCATCATATTTACTAACTTCTTTGCCCAAGACATGATGGTTATTTTAGCTAAAACTAACTATGACCAAATTCTAGCTCTAATCAGCGCAGATCACAATTCATAGTTATAGCTTACTTTAACAAGATCATGTAACATGGGAAAAAAGCCAGGTTGTAAGATTTAAGATTTCACATATTGCTCTTAACACAACGAGCCTACCAATCGGTATTCATAAGAAAAATGCTACACAATTTCCTTTCCTAAACATACCAGTCTCAACTAAAAAGAAACAGACCGCTCTCAACACGACGAGCCTCATCGACTAAATGACTGGTCTTATTGTTCAGGAATAGCACAATATCACGGATCGCTCTTAACACAGCAGCCCCTGGCTCGATAGTTTAATTCATTGAGACACAAAAAGCAAACACATTCTCATTAGACAGAATTACTTTATTATAATATGAAGAAATTTACAAAAAATACTTTTAAGTATAAAAACGACGAAGCTGTTCAATGTTCCAAGAATTTGGAATTTCTTCTTCCTCCAAGGTCATAAGCCTATAAGCCCCTAGTCTAGAAACCGATTTAACCGAGAAAAGGTCCCTCCCAGCACCGGTGACAACTTATGCTTGTTCTTGTTGGATTGAATCTTATGAAGAACCAAGTCTCCTACTTGGAATTCCCGTGTTCGAACATTGCGATCATGATAACGACGCAATCCCCGATGATATTTGGCTGCTTGAATCAAAGCTTGATCCCTTAATTCTTCCGTAGCAATCAGCTCAACTCGACGCCGATCTTCATATTTCTCTTCATCATAGTATTGTACCCGAGTCGACACCATATTCACTTACGTAGGTAGCATGGCTTCGGATCCATACACCAAAGAAAAAGGAGATTGCCCCGTAGCCCTACTAACATTAGTGCGTAGTCCCCAAAGTACCCAGGGCAATTCCTTAACCCACTTTCCTGCATACGGCTTCAATGGGTCAAAAATTCTAGTTTTAAGACCGGTCAAAATCATTCCATTAGCTCCTTCCACTGTCCATTGCTTTGCGGATGTGACACCGACGCATATTGTATCTTAATTCCCAAACTTTCAAGCATAATCCTTGAAGAACTACGAAGTAAGCCGAGGCCCATTATCGGTAATGATACTGTGCGGGACTCCAAAGCGCACGAATATGTTTTGCGAAACTTGATCACCCGGACCATAGTCGTACTAGTAACGACTTCAGACCTCAATCCATTTAGAGAAGTTATCTATCGCCACAAAAATATGCGTGAATCCTCCCGGTGCCCTTTTAAAGGGTCCAACAATATCCAGCCCCCAATTAGAAAAAGGCCAAGTCATTGGAATTAACTCGCAACTCGTGAGTCGAAGTATGAGGTCATGTCTGGCGAAAAATTGACATCCACGACAATTCTTGACCACATCTGTGCGCATCGTCCGTCGCTCGTAGGCCGATAAAATCCTTGTTTAAACACCTTCCTAACTAGTGTCTTCGAAGAGGCATGATTTCCACAAATTCCCCTATGCACATCTTCAAGCAATTGAATGCCATCGAAACCGATACACATTTCATCCGAATATTAACTCCACGCCTATATAACTCTCCTTCGAGAATTAAATAACTGCGTGCTCGAACCTCTAATCTTTGCTTCTCCACCTTATCTTCCGAAGTTTTACCAGATCTGCAGATAGTCAAGGTATGGGGTACGCCAATCGGAATCAATAATCATAACGTCAAGTGGCCGAATATCTTCCGACAAAATTGCTCCTTCAACGTTGATTACATTCTCTGTCTTATCCGGTAAGACCGCTTCTTAGATCGGTCCTTCAAGACTACTTTCTCCGCTTGGTTCTTCAAGACCGCTTTATCTACGATCTCTCGTAATAGTAGCCTTGCACTCCATCTTTATGGATGGCTTATCCAATACTTGGAGGAAGACACCAAGTGGAGCTGCCTGTCTTGAAGACCCCGGTCCAGCTAACTCATCCGCAGCGAGAATTGTTTCCGCGCGGTATATGAGAAAATCGCGAGACCATCAAATTTATCTTCAAGTTTCCTAACCCCTTGTCGATAAGCGACCATATGATCATCGTGAGCATCCCACACCTTGTTAACTTGACTTATTACCAGCATTGAATCACTATATATGTCTAATCGTCTAACTCCTTACGAAACAGACTACTCGAAGCCCATGAAACAAAGCTTCATACTCCGCAGTATTATTCGAAGCTTTGAAATGCATTTGCAAGACATATCCGAGTGGTTCTTTCGCGGGTGAGAAGCACGACCCGACCCTCGCGCTGAAAGCTACGGGGACCCGTCGAAGAACATCTCCCAATATTCCAACGTCGGGATCCCCTGCGGAATCTGCGTCTCCAACCACTCTGTTATGAAATCGGCTAAAGCCTGTCCCTTGATAGTCGTCCGCGAAGAAAACATAATCTCATATTGGCCAAGTTCTATAGCCCACTTAGCAACCTGTCCCACTACCTCTTAGTTTCGCACAATATCCCCAATGGTAAACCCAGTCTTAACTTCAATGGGATTCGCTTGGAAATAATGTTTCGATTTTCGAGAAGTTATCACTACGAGCATATATTAACTTCATGAATCGGAGATATCGCATTTGTGATTCGAGTAAGAACTTGTAACAACCCTAATAAAAATATTTGTGCATTTCATGTCATGAGCATCATATCATAATGTTTTAAATTTCATGGTGAGTTAATCGTGTGCAAAAAAAAAATCCAAATTTCGGTTTAAACCCTATTGAAATGTGAGCTCTTTTCTAAAAAGAATTTAAAATTTTGAAATTTACTGATTTTATAGTTTTCTTTGGTCAAGTATGTTGTACCTAGTTTTGATCCATTTTCTAAAATTTTAGAAGCGTTGAAAATGCCCAAGAAGAACGTGTTGAATTTTAAAATTCAGATTCGAGTTTGAATTTTTTATTTTAAAAACGATTTAGATTTTGAACTTTGTCCTATAACGAAAAAGATTCAAATAATGTTATCTCCGTCCCTGATTTTTTGCGTAATTTTTCGAGCCTTGAAAATATGCTTTTCAATTTTATAAAACTGCAGGGTCTTTTCTGCCAAATGGCGAGCTTATCCCAATCTTCCCTGATCTCTCACGGTTCTCTCTCTCTCCTCGATCTACCGCTCGCGCTGCTCAATCTGCTGCGCTGAGTTCTCTCTTGCCGCGCTGTTCCGCTGTCCCGGCGCCACGCAGGTGCTTCTTTGCCACCTCACCCCTCTGTCTCATGGGATAAAGCCACAGGACGCATGCTGTTTTCTCTTTCGCACCCAAAACGCCCGCCCGGCCGCCACCACTGCTGCACCGCTGCCTGGTCAGCTCGCTCCACCCCAGCACAAGCCACCACCTCCTGTGGATGCGCCATGAGCATATCCAACTCCTAGAGCAATCATACCTGAAACTATGGCAGGAGTAAAGCGTATTTCAAGTTTTTCCTCGGACAGTTCACTGCGAGCCCCTTGACGCCATCGCAAAATTCGCCCTCTCTGGTCCGTCTTTTGTTGTGATTATTAATTCCCGGTGTGCTCGAGAGGTTCCTCTAAATTCTAGTAGACTCACACTTGAGCTTTCCACACAGGTTCTCTCGGATTTTTGCCATTTTCCCCAAGCACAGAGCACCACCGCCTCTACCTCCGCGGTGGGCACCAGCTTCCGGCCATCTCGAAGGTGAGTCGTCGCCGTGCCGTTGTGGCTCGTACTCTGTAGATGCTCATGGTAGTTTTTTCCCCAATTTTTGTTGACCACGGTGAGCTCCAGGCTTTGCCGAAACTTCACCCAAGTCGTTGCTCGCCGCCGGTCCCTCTCCGGCCATCCTCCGGTGCCGGCGACCCCACCAATCGGTTCCCCAGGTCGAGAGGATCGTGTAGGAGTATTTTCCGTCGAGTTCAGTCGCCGTCCGGCCAACTCCGGCAAGCCGCCGCCCCGCTCCGGCCACCGCGGCCATGGCCGCTGGCTCCCTGGTCGAGCTGGGCCACACGTGCTAATGGGCCGGCCCAGCCAATGAGGCCTAGAGCCTGTTTTATCTTTTTCGCGATTTATTTATTTTTAGGATTTGTGCAAACTTGCAAAATTCATAGAATATTCAAGAAAAATCAGAAAAATACCAAACCAAGTTCATTAGACTCATAAAGTTATTTTCTATTTGATTATGTATTCAAATGCCTATTTTGAGAAATTATAATTCCATAGTTTAATTAATTACCTTTCTTTGATTAAGATAATCTATTATTTTATGCTATTTATTATTTAATTTTGAAAAATGAATTTCTTGAATTATTAGAGATACTGCAGACGAAAGTGTTTGTGAAAACTGTTTTCCAAAATTCAACATAAACACCGTCATTCCATGTGATCCCAATTTAGTACTCTATGTATCGTTGATTAATGATTAATCATGAATTGTTAATTAATGAACATGATTAATTGTTAATTAATGAACATGAGTATTTGTTAATTAATAAACAAGATTAATTGTTAATTAATGACTGATTAAGTATTAATTAACAAGCATGATTAATCGATAATTGTTAGTTGATGAACGTATTTAAGGAAACCCTTGCATAATCATATCATGTACATTCATGCATGCATGGTTGTAATTCGCGACGCATTGTTGGTCGACCTAGGTCATGGCGTGATCGAAGTCCCGTCCGAGTTCGAGACAGAAGCGGAAACTTCGAAGTCGATCAACACATGAGAAAGCCGACTCCGACTCGAATCCGAGGCAAGCACCGGTGCATCCCACCTATGATTTTAAAGTCTTTTCTTTTATCACGGTAATGAGTCGTGATTGTGCATTAGGTTATAGGAGTTGCTTGATACCCTAGATGCATGAGATATGTTTCCTTTTGTTTATGCTATACTTGGTACAGGTAGCTCAATAGAGTTCGATAAGCTGCTAAGCTTATGTCATAAGGAATCGATAGAAGTCGAGTGGTGGCATACACTACTCGTGACATATAGGATAATAACTGGTTTATTATTGCTAAGAGGAATGATAAGAGAAAGTTGAAGTTGAGAGTGAAGTTAATGAAGTTGAGACCGGACGGGCCCCGTAGGAGAAAGGGCAAGACGGTTGAGGTCTTGCAAGGTGGTAGCCCCGTACTGTGTCGGTCAAGGACCGTACCGTTGTCGGCTTAGTTGAACAAGTTTGAACGTACCGTACTACATGCTTGGTATCATGGGCCCGAGCAAGCTGATGTACCCTATCGCCCCGAGAGATGTAGCGTAGCCGGCTCTCTTTTGCCGAGCTGTTAGTGAGAGGATAGTCTCACGGGAGGGAGATGGGTCGGCAACGAGGAAAGTCGTGGAGTCGCCATACTCCCGGGGAGTTGGAAATGGCTAGTCTTACGTGAGGTGTTAGCGGGAAAAGTTGTCATATACGACCGGTGCGGTGCGTATACGTCGTGTAGTCGGGTTTTGCCAGCTGTTATAAAATCGATTCGAATCGATGTCCCTTCTTAGTAATGAGTACCGCTTGTTTAGCTCGTCACATCGTAGTAATCAATCGAAAGATGAAGATGAGAGATGAAAGAATTGTTGGTCGAAAAATGATCTTTTCCTGCAAACTTGATTGCGGTAGTTGTAGATCGCAAACCCTTGTTCTTTACTCGAACTTAACTTGAGCTAAAGCTGGAAAGTAAGGATCAACTATTAGAGTCTGTTTTCGCAAGAGAGTCAACTCCACGACCAAAAACCCTTTGCATACTAGGCGTCGGCCTTAGCGTGCCTGTTGACGAGTCGGTCTTGCTAAGTATTAGAGTACTCGGGGTTTGCTCGTTATGTTTTCGGGACCGAGTCGTACTTCCATGACTCGTACGGTAGATTCCCGGAAGAGGAGCGAGTGCTCGAAGGAGGTTCCCTCTAGTGGGAACGGATCCCGACGTCTTGAGCGAGGAGGATCGTGATGTACGACGGGCTCGAGTACATCATGCTAGTGGCCGTTTGTTGTAAAGAGAATAAGTTCCGCTTGCAAGAATCGTAGTCTTTAAACTTCGGTAATGTTTCATGCTTCCGTCGTCGGATGTTTGTATTTCGAAAACCTGGTTGTATTATACCATGATGTATATATTCGGCTTGTATGAGATGATGAATCGTTGTAACTCGCTGCGTCGAGTGTCCCCCTGTACCGAGTCCTGGGTATCCCGGAGGGGATGTGATAGAACTTCACTTATAAAATATACCGGATGTTGCACCAATTACGGATGTCCCTCTTCCTTCCGATCGACCGCCAAAACCGTGCTCACCACATGGGTTGTTGTGGAAATATACAACCGATTAGTCTCGTCCGGTTCCAGCGGTACCAATATCGGAGGGTTGCTAAGGTATTCCTTGAGCTGATCAAGCGCGACCTGTGCCTCGTCTATTCACTCAAACTTATCTTGCTTTTAAGCAACTTGAAGAACGGAAGTCCACGAACTCCCGGTCTTGAGATGAAACGGCTGAGAGCAGCCATACTACCCGTCAACTTCCGAACATCCTTCAAGCAACTCGGGGTTTCATGTTAATGATCGTCTGGATTTTTTCGGGTTAGCTTCAATGCCTCGCCATGACACTAGGTAACCCGATAATTTCCCGAAACGAACTCCAAACACACACTTTTTGGGGTTGAGCTTCATGGAAAAATTCCGCAGATTATCGAAGGTCTCGCAAGGTCGAGAGAAGATCCTCGGTTTTCGCGATTTTACCACTATATCATCAACATAAGCTTATGCGTTCCTTCCCAATTGCGAATCCAAGCAACGTTGTATACCACGCCGATGCGTAGCTCCGACATTTTTTAATCCAAAAGGTATAGTCGTATAGTAGTATGCTCCGAAGGGGTGATAAACGCGGTCTTTATTTGATCTTCAACTCTCGGTGTTATTTGATGATACCCTGAATAGGCATCGAAGAAACAAAGACGACTGGCAGCCGACGGTCGAATCAACGACTTGGTCAATCCGAGGCAGCGCGAAAGGGTCTTTGGGGCAAGCTTTGTTGAGATCGGTATAATCAACACACATTCTTAATTCTTTAGTATTCTTTTTGGTTTCAAGGATCTGGATTGGCAAGCCAATCTGGATGATACACCTCCCTAATGAACTTAGCTGCTAATAACCTAGTTATTTCCTTCTTGATGGCCTCCTTGCGGTCTTGAGCAAACCTCCGGAGCTTCGTTTGATCGGCTTCGCATTAGGACGCACTAACGGTGCGTGCTCAATCTTCTCCCTTGGAACACCCGGCATGTCGGAAGGCTGCCATGCAAAAATATCCCTATTTTCCTGGAGGAAAAGAATGAGTGTGCTTTCCTATTTATCTCCTAAGTCAGCCCCTATATGGGTGACCTTGGAGGAGTCCGACTCATCAAGCTGAATAGTCTTGGAAACGATCGCATCGGCTTTCGGTTTCTCCTTTGCGACCTTCATGATTGGAACTTCATCTTCCAACCTTGCCTGTACTTCTAGAGCCTCAGCTGCTTCTCCGATTTCTCGGCGTTCATCCTCTAAATTGGCCCGAGAGGCCGGCTCGGTGCTATGTACTTCACAAGCATAAGCGGTCTTGATATCACCCCGAACGATTAGACCCCATTTGGCCCTAGCATCTTCAACATCAAGTACCGATAATTCGGGATGGCCATAAACTTTGCCAAAGCCGATCTTCCAAGTATCGCATGATACGCTGAATCAATGTCGGCTACCGGAAGATAATATTCTCCTTCTTGTAGTTCTCCTTTGTCCCAAAAGTCACCGGTAGAGAAATCGCCCCAAAGGATAGATGTTCCGACCGGGTATTATACCATGAAACGGTGAAACGCTGCGATCCAAATCAGCTACGAGAGAGTCCAAGCTGCGGCGAGTTTTAGCAAACAAGATATCCAAGCAACTTCCTCCATCAATGAAAGTTCTCTTCAATCGCACCTTGTGAACGATGGGGGCCAGGATGAGCGGATATTTACCGGCTTTTATCGGTACCTCGGGATGATCAGCCCCGCTAAACGTAATGGGCACCTCGGACCACCGTAGGTATTCGGGAGTGGCGGGAGCAATGGCATTAACCTCTCGAAGGGCCAACTTTTTCTTTCGCTTGGACTCGTACGCATCCGGGCCTCCATAGATCATGTTCACCTCCCGAACCGGTTCTTGAAAACCTTCTTTATCCTCATTGTCATCGCGCTCTTTATCCTTGCCCTTGTCATCTCTCCGGTTCCTATGAGCAGATTGGGGTGCAACCTTTAAGGCAAATTGAGCGAACGGTCTTAACAGGAAGCACTCCTTAGCTTTATGATTCCCATTATGAATCATGCGGGGGCCCTCCGAAGTGTTTCGAACGATAGTCGTTCTCTTGGACCTCTCTTAGGAGGTGCCGGTCGATCTCCTCCATGAGATCGGTCGACAGCTGCAACAAGGTGATCAGCCTTGCGCTTATTGTTATTCTTGGATCCAGATCGGTTGCCTTGGTCATGCTTCGGTTCCTTCCCTTTGTTCCCGCGCAAATTGACCACGTTTGATTCACCAGCGAGCGTAGTCATCTGCTATCTTGAAGCACTCGACGCCGTCATGGTAAGGTTCCGACTTCGCCTTCCAATCTTGTGAACTAATGCTTCACTTCGGACGCCGACTTGAAACGCCGCAATTCCTTGCCGATCGGGAATATTGGGGATTAAGGCCTTCTTGACGCGAAACGCCCGATGAAGTCCGTGAGAGTCTCGTCGGGCTTACGCTTCGACTGTTGAGGTCGAAGTAGTTCCCCGGCTTCTCACAAGTCGCCTAGAAGTTCTCCACGAACTTTTTGGTGAGGTCACCCCAGGAAGAGATAGATCTCTCGGGTAGGGATTGCAACCACAAGCGTCCGGCCTGCTCCATACACATAGGGAGGTAGTTAGCTAGCACAAACGTATCTTCTCCTGCCGACCGGATGGCGGTAGTGTACATGCGAAGCCACTCGGCAGGAGGTGCTTTGCCGTCGTACTTATCAATGGCCCCGGGCTTAAATCCCTTGGGGTATTTGCAAATACGTAAATCTCGCGTGAAAGCAGGGATCACGGAGTACTCATCATCTTCCGGACCGGTCCGGATCGGTGAAGGGGATCGTCGACGGGGTAATGCCGGTAGTTACGATCCCTATCATCATCGGAATAGTCGTAGTATCGATCATCTTGATACCTATCTCCCGAACCATCCCGGCGGTCATTGTTCGCCGGTTGTGCGATCCGTGAAGGAGGAGGCGGAGGCGCCGCTTGGCGATCATTCTTATCTCGTCGAGGCTCCCCATCTCTCGTCTCGGTTGTCTCGTCCTCTTCGGTCTCCGGTATCACGACGATCGTCTCTTCTTGGCCGGTCATCCCGAAGAGCATGTCGGTTGCCTTGCCCTCGTTGATCATTGCGCGGAGGATTTCCCCGGGGCGGCGCCGAAGCGGCCGATCCACGCCGAGGCGAATTAGTCACATGCGGGCGAGGCGGGGCAAGATCCCGCGGACGATCATCCACATGACCGGTCCGACGCCTCTCATCTACTTCTTGTCTCCGGCGCTCTTCCGTTCTCTCTACATGGCGATCGATGAGGACGTTACGAGCGTCACGATTGCCATTGAGTGGTACGCGCAAATCTTGGTCCGGAGCTCGTTCATGTGCGTCCGCGATCGGGGTGTGTCGTGGCCCAAGCCTTCCGCCGGAAGAAGCTCCTTTAGATCGGGCTCTCGCAGGCCGCTCCGAGCGAGAACGTAAGCGGCCGGAAAATTCCGATCTATCGTGAACGTGTTGATTTGTTTGTAGAGCAGCTGCGTCTACCAAATTCAAAGCGCGTTGCAACCCCGGTGTTGCATTGAAGACTTCTTCCGGTATTGTCTCAAGGATTTGCTTCACTCCCACGATGTTGTGGATCGGCGATGTGAAGACCCGAGTGTCATTTAATTTCACTTCCATGGAGCATAAGTCCAATGCTCGCTTGAAGAACGATGGTGCCTTCCGCTGCGGCATCCACGTCGGTTGTTATATCCTAGGGACGTTTCTTCCGGGTCCTCGGACCGCTCCGGCAGCGGGCCCGTGGCGGGGAGCGGTCGCGGGAACGCTTCCTCCGGCCGGACTAGTACCAGCGACGTTCGCGCGAGGATTCGCGGCTGAAGGTTGTGGAGGTTGTTCATCTCCGTCCGCTTCATCCGTTTCACGACGACGACGATCGGATTCGTCTCTCGCCATCCTAGCTTCTTCGGCGACTGCTTCCTCGGGAGTAAGTTCTCGAAGGATTGGACCCATCATGAATACTTGGAAGAAGGCCGGATACCCTTCCTCGAAGTCCTTATCAAGCTCATGGGAGCGGCTGTCGAAGAAGCTAGGATGGGACGGGTACCGGATCGAGACGCGAGCGGTCCGATTGTTCGCGCTAAAGCTGCGTCGGATCCGCAAGGTTAGGTGCCGACCGTGGGCAGGTGATCGCGCTTCGTAAGCTGCGGCCCGGCTACAAGTCGGATTCATCAAAAGCAACTTTCCGGCGGAATCGGCTTCAAAGTCGAGGGACCCGAAGCGGATCTTGAAGTCGGGCACGAAGTCGACGACGAACGGAGAGGCCATCGAACTCGCCGGGAACTCGTCGGGACCCCTTCCTGGCGCGCCAAATGTCGAGTCTTAAACTCGGCACTAGTACTACCCGGTCCCTCACGAGCATGGAATTTGATGGTGCAACACATGAAACACACAGGAACACAAGATTTTAGATAGGTTCGTGCCCTTCGAGTTGAGAGTAATACCCTACGTCCCGTATATTATGTATTGCCTTTAGCGGATTGCTAATTGCAAGATCTCGAGAGAGTTTTCGGGGTTCCCTGCTCCGCCTTATATATGCGGAGGAGCTAGGGTTACATGCGAGTCCTAGTCGATTACATGAATTACATATATGGGAGTTCTATCTCTAGCTTTCTTTATTGATTCGAGTCCTAACGAGACTACAAATTATTCCTTAACTTGCTTCTCAAGTTATCATACGCCGGTCTTGATATCCGCCTCATCTCCATATCGGTATATGGAATCCTCTGTTATTCCGGACCGGTCAGGAACCGATCTGTTGGCTATCTCCATCACCTTTATCTTCATTGATTTGTTACCGTGTCTTTGCGCATCCATTCCTTTATCATCCGTATACCCATAAGGCAAGTATACGACACTGGGAAACCTAGTAGCTTGAGAACCGTAGGGTTGGACGGTACCCCACCATTCTTTTGAGATATTGATTGATGGTGGCATCCCGGGTCATGTGGTTGGACGAGTATGCGGTCTACCCGTGGATGGCTCCACCGTGGGCATCGCATGTGGGGACGTATTACTTGGGAGAGGTGGGAGTCGTATCGGCCCTATAGTGATCTCGCGAACGGTGGCCATACGTGTTCTTAAATGATGCGTATGTAGTGTACTTGGGTTTCTCCTGCAGGACGTAAATCGATATATATCGCCGTCCCTCGCGGTTATTGAGTACCTCTTGTCTCGAGCGGATCGCATCGTAGTAAGAAGTGAACTATTTATATACTTGTTGAATTGAAGTACTTAAATATTGCTTTGCAACCTTGTATTGTTAGATCTTGCTCACTAAATTTTATATTCATGTCCCAACCCTTTCAATATGGCTAAAAGCTGAAATTAGAAATAAATTAGGTGATGTTTTTGGCAGTTAAATTCCAGCAAACACGGTCAGCCCCCGCATGCTAGGAGTCGGTTTTAGAAACCACTTTTTGAAGGGTAAGACTTGCGGAGTATATTAGATACTCGGGGCTTTGTTGTTAACATTTTTGTGCAGGTGAGCTGTTGAGAAGAATGGGCACACCTACGGGCTTGATGTGTTACATTTTAGCCAACTATCGCCGAGATTAATTTACGCTTCCGCATATATACTAAAGAGATGTAAAAATCGGAATTTGAACTCTATGTATTGTAACACTTGAAGATCACATGTAAAATGTTCTACTCATGTACACTAAATATGTCTTTGTAAATGGTGAATGTATCATCTGTGTATGTGCTATGATGTCCGCTTCGTCGGATGTCTCCCGAGGCGGTCCTGTGCGACAATCCCTCTCGCTTTGCAAGGTAGGGGTGTCACAGCTGATATCGAGCCGATTCGGGATTATCCATACGCTAATGATCTTTCTTAAAAATGACAAACACGTTTTACGGTGAGAAACGATTTAGTAAACCCAATTAAGGTGTATAATAGTTTAGAAGTGGCAAACTAACATGTGTTATGATTGTTTAATTTCTTGCATCTACGGCTTTGGCTCGGGTATGTTTGCAATTTAAATTAGCGCTCCATGTCCACGGAAGTAATAATACGGGACAACGTTGGCTCGTGGCAATCCACGAGGCGATCCCTTCAATGGATCGTTACTCTATATGATAGTAGAACCGTGATTTGTTTTCGTAATTTCTTTTGAATTTGATGTATTGTTTCTGCAATGGATCTTCTGCGAGTACGCTAACCACGAATCTTAGATCGTGTAGAACCGTGATGAGTACGTGTGTGTGTTGCCACTAAATTTGCGAGTTGATCGGCTATATACCGATCACGTCTTTTATTTTGGCAAGGACGTAGGAAATCGACATATTTCATGGCATCATGCATCCCATTCATCCCATATGCATTTCACACATGTTAATCAACTCAAATTTACCAACCTAAACCAACTCACATGGTCCTAGTGTCGATAAAATGCAAGAAACCAAATCGGTCCGAAAAACACCCTCCCGGTCGACAGCTTTTCCACCCAATAGGTCAGTTCACAAAACTCGCCATATCTCCCTCATTTCGTTACCAAATGAGGTGATCTAGCCCTTTCTGGAAACCTTATGTTTTGATCTACAACTTGGTAGCTAGAGATTGTGCTGGAAAATTTTCTATCCTGGCTGAAAATGGCAATAACAGAGAGTTGTCAGAAATTCTAGAGGCAATTTCAGCACACTGTTTCTGTAGTGTTTTTGCCATAACTTTCAATTGGCTTGAGCTATGAAGGTGATTAAGTACTAGTTGGAAAGAATGGGAAGACTTACACAACCTTGGTACTATGAGTTTGTCTTGGAAAATTTTGTAAGGACCCTTAAATTGGCAAAACAGTAGGGTCACACAGAAAATTCAGATTTCTGTTTTTGCAAGATGTCCGAGTTCAAAGTTGCCTTGCATGTTCTTCATGTCAATTTCAATATTCATCGATTATGCTAGCTCATTTAGCATATAAATATGTTGAATATGAAGTCCGACAATGTTGATGATGTTCCACGAGATGGTGCACACTCGTAGAAATGTGGAAAACCGCGGTGAGGTCCCCGAAGGATCCAATAAGCGTGGTGGAGCACCATTGTCATCTTTACCTCCGCTGAGAATTCATAATGAGCAATTCATTAATAATCAAGTGGACTTGTTCCGTATGTTCCTTGAGTGTAATTTACAAGGAAGCCAACCAACACCATAGGAGGCATCATATGTGGATATCCGGGATACACAACCTCCGACGTTCTCCGGTGATGGTGATCCTTTGGAAGTCGATAATTGGCTTCGCACCATGGAATCCAAGTTTGCACTTCTTCATTGCACCGACCTCCGAGAAAACTCTGTCTGCGATTCAACAACTTCGTGGAACAACAAATGCATGGTGGGCCAGTTATTCTAGTGCATTTCCCGCTGAACGTCAAATCTTATGGCCAGAACTTTGTGAAGCTTTCCACTCTCATCATCTTCCCGTTGGACTCGGGAAGCGGAAATTACAAGAGTTTTTGCAACTTAAGCAAGATTCGGATGATGTGCTGGAATATGCACGCAAGTTTAATTATCTCGCCCAATATACCACCTACCATGTTGATAAGATGCAAAGAAGAGAGATCAATTCAAGTCTGGCCTTAATTTGAAATTCCAAGCACGTCTAGCTCAATTGGCTGATTGTTCGTCTAATGAGTTTGTGAGTGCTGCAATTGTCCAAGAAGATGCTACCCGAGCCTATCAAGAAGACAAAGATAAGAAACGTGCTATGGAAAATGCATCCGGTACCGCTCCTCTCGAGCTGTCGGATGATTGTTGTTCCATCCGTTGGCTCAAGTGTCTGTTCAACCATACCGCAAAATGATGAACATTATTCCCTTCCACCGCAGTAGCATGAAACATCCTATGGCTGTGATCACCAGTGTGGTCGAAAGCTTCAACCTCTGCAGCAAGATTTTCGGAGCCCAATGCCTAAGGCACAACCAAGTGTAAATGTAAGCTACTCCAGCCGCTACACCAACGATCGTAGCTTTAGGAGACGTCCTCGAGGCAACAACAAAAATGATAGCAGAAATCTACCTCTCACTAGGGATACACCTAGGACTGGTCGTATCAACTTTACCACTCTCGAAGAAATGCAAGAAGGTGAACCAGTGCTTGCTGGTATGTTTACCGTCCGTGATGATCTAGTCTTTGTTCTTTTTGACTCCGGTGCTAGTCATGGGTTTATAAGCATGGCTTGTGTTGAAAGGTTACTACTTACTCCCAACAACCTTAAGGTACCTTATGCTATCACATCTCCGGGTGGATAGATTCATGCAACACAAGGAGTCTTGCCTACTCTCAATCTAGGAGGATGGGTCCATCCGTCGAATCTTATCATCTTGAAGGAATTAAGCCTAGATGTTATTTTGGGTATGAATTGGATGAAGTATCACAAAGCAGTCTTGCATATTGATACACGGGAAGTTCATTTGAATTCTCCATTACATGGTCGATCAGTGCTACGTCTATCATATTCGGGTGCCATTTCTTCTCAAGTCCATCGGTTGGAAGGAAGAAAATTGGAGGATATTTCGGTTGTATGTGAGTTCCCCGACGTTTTCCGGATGACTTACCGGAATGCCTCCTGATCGGGATGTCGAGTTTAAGATTGAACTACAGCCTGGCACAACTCTAATTCCTCGTAGGCCGTACAAAATGGCTCCCAATGAATTAATGGAACTTAAAGAGCAACTGAATGAACTTCTAAACAAGGGCTACATTCATCCTAGCTCATCACCATGGGGCTGTCCCGCGTTGTTTGTGAAGAAAAAGGACAAGTCGTTGCATTTATGTGTCGACTATCGACCATTAAATGCGGTGACAATCAAGAACAAATATCCTCTACCACGAATTGATATGCTATTTGATCAATTAGTTGGTGCTAAGGTCTTCTCCAAGATAGATCTTCGCTCCGGCTATCATCAAATTAAAATTCGTCCCGAGGATATTCCAAAAACGACATTTTCTACGAGGTATGGTCTCTTTGAATACCTTGTAATGTCTTTTGGACGGACTAACGCTCCAGCTCATTTCATGTACACGATGAACTCGGTGTTCATGCCGGAGCTTGACGAGTTTGTCGTGGTCTTCATTGATGACATCCTTGTTTATTCTATGTCCGAAAAAGAACATGCTTGAACATCTCCGTATCGTACTTCAAAGATTGCGAGATCATCAACTCTATGCCAAGTTCAGCAAGTGTGAGTTCTGGTTGAAGCAAGTACCTTTCTTAGGCCATATTATTTCAGCTGAAGGTATCTCTGTTGATCCAAGCAAAGTGCAAGACGTTCTCAAGTGGCAGACTCTAAAAAATATCAAACATATTCGTAGTTTTCTTGGACTCGCGGGTTATTATCGGAAGTTCATCCCAAATTTTTCAATCATATCCAAGCCTATGACAAAGCTATTGGAAAAGGATTCTACCTTTAAATGGAATAAAGAATGTGAGAATACTTTCCAAACCTTGAAGAAGCATTTGACAACCGCTCTCGTTCTAGCTCAACCCGACATCACAAAGCCATTCGACGTATATTGTGATGCTTCTTGTTGACGGTCGTTACGGACCAATTTCGACCGTCAATTAGTCAAATAAATGAGAAGGACTAGGCATGTCTTACACGCATTTTACTTAGAAATAACCTAGTTCCACTTGTACCTCTAGATTTTTAGTGTGCAGGTGGATAATGATGAATTCCGGGCCCCGAGGCGACAAATCAACACTTTTACAAAACTTCCATTTCGCCGCGGGAATCAACTCCAAGATAAAAGGCTAATGACCACGAAATCCAACACAAAGAAGGCCACAAGCAAGCTGGAACAAAGACCAACATCCGGTGGGGGAGCCAACTGCAAAAGCCCAGCCCGGGAGGGGCCGGGACCGGTTCGGCCGAACCCACCGGGGTGGTTCGGCCGAACCGGTCCGGTGGCCCCCCGGCCCATTTTTCTCGGCGGTTTGCCCACCGCCTCCGGAGGTCGGTTCCACGCGCATTAAATGCCACCGACCTACGAAACCGCCTCCGGGAGCCGACCTTTCAAGCCTATATAAGGAGGGGTACCCCCCTCCTTAACACACACAACAACACAAGGATCATTCTCTCCTCACACTAGAAGTTTAGAGGCTTTCTAGGTAGTGCTAGGCTTAGTAGTGGGCTGCCTCATTGCTCCCAAGGTCTTGTGGAGAATTGGGTATAGCTCTTGTATCCTCTCTTTGTAAGACTTGATCTTTTATATATGGAATACTTTCGTTTATATCCTTGTCATGAGCTTGACAGAGTAGTCATGATCTTGCTTGATCGGTCATCGTTCGTTCATATGAGTTCATCGTTCGTTCTTCGTTCTTCATTAATAGAAGATGAACACATATCGAATGTTCTTCGTTCGTTCATACTTGATCATCGATTACTCTTGATCTTACTTGATTGATTGCCGTTCGTCGCTCATTCTTGAGTGACGAACGCCTTTGCATGACTTAGTGCTAGCTTTGATCCTTTCGTCCGGCTTATGCTAGTTAGACTAGTGTTCTTATGAATAGGCTTCGGGTTCATCGTCCCGCAAGGGTGCTCTAGATTTACCACCATGTCGATCCATAGGGTTGGGGTGCCTCGAGGGATCTAGAGTTGTGGTTAGTGACGCCGGCATGGTGCTTGGGGTTATCTACCCACCTTTGAATGTGCTTCGTGTCCCACGGTTTGTAGAGGTAGGTGACAAGAAGTGACAGCCTTGTCATCCAAAGTAATCCTCCACGTTCGGGCATGGCATAGGAGTCTAAAAGGCCGGAGTCGCGAGGCGGACCTCGCGTAAGACGGATCTCCCGATGATGCCTAGGCATTAGACGCTTGCTTGCGCTTGCATGATCTTGGATGTTAGGTAGAAGCTGCGCACTCATATGAATGTTGTATCATTAGGAGTAGTGGTCTGCTAGTCTAGTTTATCTTTATCTAGGATTGCCTCTATCCCTTTTATTAGAGAATGCATTGCCTTGGTGTGTGTCACACTATCCTCAACTTATTGCTCCTAACCCCTGCATTGGAATGTGAGTACTTCATCACTCTTTTGTAACACCATGAGCATAAGTACTCTTATCAACCATGTCTTCCTTTGGGAAAATATAAATACGATACCCTTGAATACTCTCGGGTGAAATGCTACAACGGGTTATCCGTCCGCTTGCGGATATTCATGACCCACCTTATAATACATATCTAGTACTTGTACTTGGATGTGGATTATTTGGTTAAATAGTGCAAGTGACTTAAACCCTTGGCTCTCCCGCGGTCACGTGTTTCTTTCCGCGTGACCTTAAGAGATGCCAACACTTCGGCACAAGATTGGGTGGTGTGTTGATGCAAGAGGGTCGTGTGATTGCTTATGGTAACCGACAGACTTCGCAAGCATGAAGAAAATTATCCCACTCATGATTTAGAGTTGGCAGCAGTAGTGAAAGTCCATCTAGGCCCCTCATTTTATTTTGGATGATTGATATCAATACAATTAAATTTGGTACTAATGCTTTCATGAGATTGTGTGTAGTGAATATCCAAAGCACATGAAAGTCTAGCAAGCACAATCAAAAAGGAGAAAAGAATTGCAAAATGCAATAAATGGAGAATTTGGAAAAGACCTATCTCAAAGCTTGTCCCTCGCTTTATTTCTTTGTTTTGAGTCATAGGGATGCCGTACTATAAAGAGGGATGCAAATCACAAACGTGGCTAAGAATGGAGATGCTCACAAACTCAAGAAATCCCCTCCAAACCCATTCTTTCCGAACCCATCGGAAGCTCCGGTGTGGTACCGGAAGTTCCGGTAGGCTTACAGAGAGTTTTGCTCTCGGGAAAAGCCTTACCGGAAGTTCCGGTCCCTGGTACCGGAAGTTCCGGTAGGCTAACGAGAGCTTTGAGCTCTCCGGAATGCCATACCGGAAGTTCCGATACGGCACCGGAAGTTCCGGTGCGGTCCAGTTTTTCCAACCCTAAACCCACGTACCGGAAGCTTTGGTACTCCACCGGAAGTTCCGGTGCGGGCCGAAGTCCGGATCTAACCCTAATTCGAACCATACCGGAAGTTCCGATACGCTATCGGAAGTTCCGGTGCGAGGTTTTTAGACAGACCAACGGCTCTTTTTGGGCTGTGGTATATAAGCCACACCCCCTCTCCATTCACTCTCTCTTGCACAACTCCGAACCAACACACACTTGAGCTTCACTCCATCTACTCCAAATCCTCTCCAAAAGCAAAAATTCCATCCTTGAGCTAGGATTTGAGTGAGAGACTTTGAGCAAGTGTTTGAGAGACTTGATTCCATTCTTGAGCATCTTCACTCCCGTCAAGCTTGTGATTTGGATTTGTTACTCTTGGAGCTTTGAGCTCCTAGACGGCTAGGCGTGCTCGTGAGCTCCCAACTTGTGTGGTGACGCCCGAGAAGTTTGTATTGCCCGTCCCGGAAGGGACATTGATAGTGGAAAACTCAAGCTCAACCTTGGTGGTGACTTGAGGGAGAAATAGGGTTGAGAGAAACCCGGTCCTTGGTGGACTTTCTCAACGGAGACGTAGAGTCCTTGGTGGGCTTGAACTTCGGTGAAATATTCGTGTCTCTTGTGCTCTCTCCCTTTTACTTACGCGTTGTTGTTTATTTACTAGGTTGCTTGTTAGTTTTCCGTTGTGCCTTTAAATTCCTAGAATTGCATAGGGTTGTTCCTTCCGTTCTTGCAAACACTAGAATTGTGTAGGGTTTAATTCCGCATTTATCACCCTGCACCGGAAGTTCCGGTACCCTACCGGAAGTTCCGGTATTTGACATTTTCGTCTTAGTGTTGTTTCGCAGAAAATTTTAGGTTCGCCTATTCACCCCCCCCCTCTAGGCGACTTTCAATTGGTATCGGAGCGGGTATCTTCGTTGAAGCCTCACCGCTTGAAGATCAAAGATGGCAAATGAGAAAGAGGCAACGGGTAGTGGTGAAGCACCACCTAAGGTAGCCGGTGAAAGGGGTCATGAGACCGCACCGGGGGATGCCGAGAGATGGAAATGGAAAAGGGGTTGCCCGGGGTGGAGATGTACCTAGTGCTTTGCCGATAAGTTACAACAAAACGCCATACACCTATGGTGACGGAAGAGATGAACACATTGGACCCGGCTCCGGAAGACTACCGTATTTTGATGGTCAATACTTCGATCATTGGAAAACAAAGATGTTGCTACACTTGGACTCAATGCATCAAAATGTAAGAAATGTGACTCAACATGGTTTCTTGTGGGAATGTAGAAGCAAGCCAACCGCACAAGACTTGTTCAATGTTAGGTGCAATGTGGCGGCGGCTAGTGCTCTCGTATCCGCGCTTAGTCCCGCCGAGTATGAGAAGATAACCGGAATGGAGGATGCCCATCAAATTTGGTTGAAGCTTGAATTGGTTCATGAGGGCATTGATAGTGTGAAGGAGTCTAAGCTAGAAGGGCTTAGAGAGGATTTTAACTACTTTGTCATGAGGTCGGATGAAGGGCCAAGGGAAGCCCATGATAGGATGATGAGGATAGTGAACATGAGAAGAGCACTTTGAGAAAAAGTGTTGGACTTGGATGTGAATAGAAGGTTGCTACAAGCCTTGCAAGCATGGGATGCCAACATAGTGTCCAACATAAGAGACAAAGATGGTTTTAGATACTTCACAACCGATGAAGTGATTGGGAAGGTACTCTCCCAAAAACAGCAAATTGACCAAGGGAATAGGATCAATGCATTACTCAAGGACAAAGAAAAAGCTAGTGGGAGCAAGAATGATTTGGCTCTTAATGCCGAACAAGAAAAGAAGAAGAAGGTGGTTGAGGAAAGTGATGATGATAGCGATGATGAAATGGCTCTCTTTGTGAAAAGATTCAACAAGCTTATGTCAAAAAGGAGCTCCAAGAAAAATGACCAAGACAAGAGCAAGTTGAGGAAGGCCAAGAACAAGTGCTATATTTGTGGAGACAAAGGTCACTTCATGGCGGAGTGTCCGGAGAACTACAAGAACAAGCAAAACAAGAAGGGGGACAAGAAATACAAGAAGCATAGAAAGTACCGTCGGGGTGAAGCACACATTGGGCAAGAATGGAACTCCGATGGATCATCTTCCTCCTCCGAGTCGGAATCCGATGAAGAGAAGGGAGGCATTGCATCACTTGCTATTGGGCTAACACCGACCAACTCCTCCTTGTTTGGAAGCTTGACCGATGATGAAGATGACGCCGGACACAAGTGCATGATGGCTAAAGGCTCTAAGGTAAATGCTAATGGAAGCTCTCAAATTCCTAACATGTTTGATTTGTTGGACATCATTGAGCAGGAAAAGGAGACCAATGAGAGGCAAGAGGAGCTTCTTGAGAAACAAGAGGAAATGCTTGTTCAAGAGAAGCAAAGGGTGCTTGAACTTGAAAAGCTCCTAGAAGTTGAGAGGAAGAAGAATGAGGACTTGGTAAAGTCTCTCAAAGTGGTTGAAGAAAATAGTGAGACACTTAAAGTCACAAATGTGTCACTTCAAGAGAAGTGTGATGACTTGCAAAAGGATCACAATTCTCTCAAAGTGCAATCTGAGGAAATTAAGTGTAACACTACTTCCTCTCAATCTTCGTCTTGCCCCCATCTAGCAATGAATGTACTAGGTGCAACAAGATTGATGTTGAAGCTTGTACAAGAAACATCAAGACCATTGTAGACTTGAAGAAGCAAGTGCAAGAACTTCAACAACAAGCACAAAAGAAGATGAAGGCCATTGATGATGCCAAGGCTGAGTATGTAAGGGGTGCATACACCAATGTGAGACGATCACATGTGAAGGATGGCATTGGATACAAGGAAGGTGACAAGCATAATGCAAGAATCAACAAGAACGGCACCGAATTCATCAAGTTCACCAAAGAGGGTGAATATCAAAAGAAGCAAGTCAAGAGGGAGAAGCAAATCAAGAACACTAACAAATCTTCTCTTATTTGTGATTTGCGTACTAACGTGCCTAACCCCTCTTGTGCTCTCTTTTATGATTTTAATGTGACCTATGTGCTAATGAGAAACAAACATGGTCGTGTCTATGCAAAATATGTTGGGCCACGCAACAAGACCCACAAATCTTGTGTGTGGGTGCCCAAGACACTTGTTACTAATGTGAGAGGACCCAAGCAAATTTGGGTACCTAAAAACAAAGCATAAATTGTTTTGTAGGAATACTCCTCCGGTGGTTCATCATGGGTGGTCGATAGTGGATGCACCAATCATATGACCGGAGACAAGAAAATGTTCGAATCCTTTGAGCCAAGCAAAGAAAGAAATGAGTACATCACCTTTGGAGACAACGGAAAAGGCTATGTGTTGGGTTATGGTAACATTCCTTTAACTTTTCCGCATTCACTTTCAAAGGTTATGCTTGTGGATAACGTTGACTTCAATTTGTTGTCTATCTCACAACTTTGTGGAATGGGCTACAATTGCTTGTTCAACGACAAGGGTGTGATTGTCTCAAGGAGAAGTGATGGCTCGATTGCTTTTGAGGGTGTGCTCAAAGGGAAGCTTATGTTGTGGATTTCACCGCGGATAAAGCAAAACTTGACACATGCTTGGTTGCAAAGTCCGACATGGGATGGTTGTGGCATAGACGACTAGCCCATGTCGGTATGAGAAATCTTCACAAACTCCAAAAGGGCGGTCACATTCTTGGACTAACGGATGCTTGCTTTGAGAAAAATAAAATTTGCGAGTGCATGTCAAGCCGGAAAACAAGTTGGAGCATCACATCCATCCAAGAACATAGTAACAACCACAAGGCCGTTGGAGATGCTTCACATGGACCTCTTCGGTCCCATTGCATACATTAGCATCGGCGGTAACAAATATGGACTTGTTATTGTTGATGATTATTCTCGCTTCACGTGGGTATTCTTTTTGTGTGATAAAGGTGAAGTAAAGGATGTACTCAAGACATTCTTGAAAAGAGCACAAAATGAATTTGAAGTGAAGATCAAGGCCATAAGGAGTGACAACGGCACCGAGTTCAAGAACACTCAAGTTGAAGAGTACCTTGATGAGGAGGGCATCAAGCATGAGTTTTCGGCACCTTACACACCTCAACAAAATGGGGTAGCCGAAAGAAAGAACCGCACACTCATAGAGATGGCAAGAACCATGCTTGATGAATACAAGACCTCCGATCGTTTTTGGGCCGAAGCAATCAACACCGCATGTCATGCCTCAAACCGGTTGTATCTCCATCGACTCTTGAGGAAAACACCATACGATCTACTAACCGGTAAAAAGCCTAACATCTCGTACTTTCGAGTTTTTGGGAGCAAATGCTTCATGCTCAACAAGAAACCCAAGACCTCAAAGTTCTCCCCTAAGGTTGATGAAGGTTTCTTACTTGGGTATGGTTCAAATTGTCACGCCTATCGTGTCTTCAACAAAACCACCGGTTGTGTTGAAGTTTCACGAGACGTGACGTTTGATGAATCTAACGGCTCTCAAGGGGAGCAAGTTGTTATTAATAATGCAGATGTTGAGGCTCCTAGGCAAGCAATCAAGAGAATGGCACTTGGTGATGTGAGACCGCAAGAACCACAAAGTAATCAAGATCAACCTCCTCCCTCAAGTCAAGACCAACAATGCACTAATCATGATCAAGTGGATCAAGATCAAGAAGTTGGTAATGAAGATCATGCTCAAGCACAAGATGATGAATCCACATCGCATGATCAAGAGGTTGAACAAGACGGCGGTCAAACAAGCTCACATCCACCACACCCAAGAGTGCACCAAAGTGTGCAACGTGATCACCCCGTGGAACAAATCCTTGGAGACATAGAAAAGGGGTAATCACTCGTTCTCGTGTTTGCAATTTTTGTGAACATTACTCTTTTGTCTCTTCTTTGGAGCCATTTAGAGTAGAAGAAGCAATCGAGGACTCGGATTGGGTGATGGCCATGCAAGAAGAATTGAACAACTTCACAAGGAATGAAGTTTGGACATTAGAAGAAAGACCAAGATGCAAGAATGTTGTGGGCACCAAGTGGGTGTTCCGCAATAAGCAAAATAAAGACGGTGTTGTAACGAGGAACAAAGCAAGATTGGTGGCAAAAGGATATTCACAAGTAGAAGGATTGGACTTTGATGAAACCTATGCCCCCGTGGCAAGGCTTGAATCAATAAGAATACTACTTGCCTTTGCCACTCACCACAACTTCAAGTTGTATCAAATGGACGTGAAGAGTGCATTCCTAAACGGGCCAATCAAGGAAGAAGTTTACGTGGAGCAACCACCGGGCTTTGAAGACCCCAAGTATCCTAATCACGTATATAAACTCCATAAGGCGCTCTATGGGCTTAAGCAAGCACCAAGAGCATGGTATGAATGCCTTAGGGATTTCCTTTTGAAAAAGGGTTTTGAAATGGGAAAGGCCGATGCAACCCTCTTCACAAAGCGTTTTGATCATGATATATTTGTGTGCCAAATTTATGTCGATGACATAATATTTGGCTCTACTAACCAAATGTTTTGTGATGATTTTAGCAAGATAATGACCAAGAGGTTCGAGATGTCTATGATGGGTGAGTTGACATTCTTTCTAGGATTTCAAGTCAAGCAACTCAAGGAGGGCACCTTCCTATGTCAAGCCAAGTACACTCAAGACATATTGAAGAAGTTTGACATGGACAAGGCAAAGCCCGCCAAGACGCCCATGGCAACAAATGGCCATCTTGACCTCACCAAGAAAGACAAGCCGGTTGATCAAAAGGTTTGTCGCTCAATGATCGGCTCTTTGCTTTACCTTTGTGCATCTAGGCCCGATATCATGCTTAGTGTGTGTATGTGTGCACGTTTCCAAGTCGCTCCTATGGAGTGCCACATGGTGGCCGTTAAAAGAATCTTGAGATATTTGGTACACACACCCAACCTAGGGCTTTGGTACCCCAAGGGTTCAAAGTTCAACCTTATAGGCTATTCCGATGCGGATTATGCCGGGGACAAAGTGGATAGAAAGAGTACCTCCGGGACTTGCCAATTCTTGGGTAGGTCCCTAGTGTCATGGTCATCCAAGAAACAAAATTCCGTTGCACTTTCCACGGCCGAAGCGGAGTATGTGGCAGCCGATAGTTGTTGTGCACAACTATTGTGGATGCGACAAACTCTAAGGGACTACGGTTACAAGTTGAACCGTGTTCCTCTCCTATGTGACAATGAGAGTGCCATAAAGCTAGCATATAACCCCGTTGAGCATTCGCGCACAAAGCATATAGATATCCGTCATCACTTCTTGAGAGATCATTCTATCAAAGGGGATATTGAGGTGAGCCATGTGAAAACCGAAAATCAATTGGCCGATATTTTCACCAAGCCCTTAGATGAAAGCCGGTTTTGCTATCTAAGGAGTGAGCTAAATATACTTGACTCTAGTAACGTGGTGTAAAAACGTGCGCATTTGATTGTTGCTTTATTCGTTTTGGATCTTAAGATGAAATGCATGCTTTCGAAAATTAACTAAGTTTTTTTGAAAATCTTTTTTCTTGGTTCTTGACCAATAGGTCAAATCTTGTCAAAATGTGATCATAGCTTTGTTTGTTGATTGTATACTGATCACATGATGTCAAGATGCCCCACTAGTCCATCAAATTATTTTTGAAAACTCTCCCCAAAACTTCACCTCTCTTCTACTCTCTGTTTTCCCCCTACCGGAAGTTCGGTAGGGTACCGGAAGTTCCGGTACGGGGACTGGAGCTCGGCGTTTATTTTCTAGTCGGAAGTTCCGGTAGGGGACCGGAGGTTCCGACTGGAGGTCGAAACAGAGGACTTTTCCTCCCGAGTCGGAAGTTCCGGTACCGTGCCGGATGCTCCGACCGGGAGCTCACCCTCGGGTGTCATGCCCACACCGGAAGTTCCGGTGCGGGACGTTGACCTAGGGTTTGAGCCCGCACCGGAAGTTCCGGTAGGCTACCGGAAGTTCCGGTGCGAGGCGACGATATAAATAGGGGCGCCCGTCCCCTTGAAAGGGACGGCTCCCATTTGAAAAAGACTCCTCCTTTTTTCCTCCTCTCTCTTCGGATCTCCATCAACCGGAAGCTCCTCCCAACTTCCGACGACGGTCTACGGCAAGAATCTCCAAGCTTCTTCCTCCGGTCTTCTCCAAGCACCTAGATAGAGGAGAAGGTATACCTTCATTGTCTTCACTTCTAGATCTAGGCTTAAATCCTTGAATCCCTAGGAATATTTGATGCTTAGATGTTTCTCTAGCGGTTCTAGAACACTAGCATGCTTCTAGGAAGTAATTCCATTGGCTAGATGTGAATTTTTCGCCTTGCTAGGGTTAGGGTTGACCCCTACCGGAAGTTCCGGTATGGGTCAGCCCCGACGGATATGGAACCCGTCGGAGGTTCGGGTACCGGGGTACCGGAGGTTCCGGTACCTTGTACCGGAAGTTCCGGTATCCGGTACCGGAAGTTCCGACAGGGCCTATCCTGTTAGCATCTTCCTAGCATCTCTAAATTCCCACATTGTGTATGTTGCTCCTTACACATGTTTTCCTCTCTGCTAGATGACTCGTGGCGGGAAGCGGACGAGTGACCAAGCGTCCGGCACCCGCTCAAGGTCATGATGACTCGGACTCGGACTCGGACTTCGACGTGCCGAATCCACACCTTGTCAAGAGGCGGGCCACGGGAACCGGTCACCGGTCTTCCCCCGTGGTCTTGGCCCCGGCAAGGGCAAAGGTCTTGGAAGGGGCAAAGGAAAGAGCACGGCTAGGAGACCTCCTCCCGCTCCCGTGTCGGATGATGAAGAAGAAAGTGAGGAGGAGGTCTGGAAATGTGGGCGGGGATGAGTGGTTTCCCCATCGCCCGCAACTTGCGGGAGCACTATAAGTATGAGCTGAGGTCACCGGCTGTGAGTGGCGGTGCGAGGCTATAATGTACCTTTCTACGAGAGATGAGGTGCAGAAATATAGGAGCAAGTGCCCGTGGCTCAAGGCTAAGGAAAGGGGTGTGGATGACATTCGCTTTTGGGACCACACCCAAGCCGAGTGGTACAAGGAGGTACTCAAGTTGAAGAAGAAGACTCATGAGATGAAGTGGATCAAGTGGGACTGGATGAATCGTCGAGAATGATCCCGTCTTTGCTCAAATCAAGGCTGAGTGTGCTAGGAGGGATTTGGTGGAGATTATGGGGCTTGAGCATGGGTGGAACACAGAAGCTGGTGGTTCGGTTCTATGCCACTCTTTGGCTTGAGTTCGATGATGACTCCCGGGAGGACTCCATCATGCACTCGGACGCTTGATGGAAACAGGTTCCAAGTCACATATGCTTGAGTTTGCACAGATTCTCGGTTTTGGCCATGACGACGCCATGAAGAACAATGTGAACATGTTTGACCCTCCGAATGATGCATCTTTGGAGTTCATGTATGACGAGTCGCTACGCTCACCCCAAGACGATGATCATTGGGACACACTTCGGGCTGCACCCCTACTACCGTGTTACGAACAATATGTTCGGATGGACTTTGGATCCTAAGATAGGGGATGCATCTTCTTTGCTAGCAGAATCCAAGACTTTACTTTGTGCCATGCGTCCAGGAGCTGAGCCGTTTTGTGTTTTTGAGCACATTTGGACTTCCATCATCAACCACTCCTACACTCATAAGGCGAGCCTTCCCTTTGCTCCCTTTATTATGAAGATGATTGAGACTGTCCACTGGTATGCATTTTGTACATGATAAGGATCACCCCGGACTTCGTCCCAAGAGGTTCGCACTCTTACCCACTCCTCGGGGATCACCGGTGAGACAGGAGGCTCCTCCACCAAAAGCTCGGCAGGCTGGAGATGCTCCACCTACCTCTTCTCGCCGGACTCGCGAGCAAATCCGGATTCATCACCTTGGTCCTCAAGTCTATCTTTTGCATGTGCAAGGCCAATAGTCGGGACATCTATGAGATGAGGATGGAACAAGCAGCGCATCAATGAAGGACATCACCGTTATCTCTCTTACCTAGCTCGGCAGCAGCAGCAGCCACCACCTCCTCCCTTGGATCTTGCACCGATAGTACCTCGGCGGTGGGAGGACCCTTGGGCTCCTTATCGGCAGGCCGCGGGAGTGGCGGCACGAGCAGCACGAGCAGCAGCTCGGGGTGTGGAGGGCGGTGGCACCGAGAGTGGAGAGGATGACAGCGCCGAGGATGTTCCGACCGCCTCCGCTCCCCGCTCGAGCACTCGGATCCCGCTCCATGAGAAGGGCAAGGGAGTGGCACGCCCCACGGATGAGGAAGAAAGCGATGAAGAAGACGACGATGACGACGATGACGACGAGTGATCCTCTCTTGGGCGTTCTTGTTCTTTTCTCCTTTTTGGTGATGTGTTGCCAAAGGGGAGAAGAAATTTCTATCTATTTATCTTTATCTCGTTTTTATGATGTAATGAACTATGTGTGTGAGATGGACAAGTCGTTTGGAACTATGGATGATTGTAATATGTTTAGACCTTTTTTTTATTATCTATCTATGTGGTTTGCCTTATGTCATGCTTGGTGGTTTGTTGTTTCTCTCTTTTAGATGCATTTGTGTGATGATAAAATGCCATATTGCATTGTTTGTGTTTTTCTTTATTATGGATGCATAGATAAATGGGGAGCTCCACATGATTCTTATCTCTAATGTGCACTTGGTATTGTATAGACCAATTCTTGAAATTCAATTTCATGCACATATTAAGGGGGAGCTCATCTTTTATCTTTGCAAGTTGTGCTTGTCAATTCATCTTTTTAGAAATTTGATTGTATTGGCATCAATCACCAAAAAGGGGAGATTGAAAGTGCATCTAGGCCCCTCATTTTATTTTGGATGATTGATATCAATACAATTAAATTTGGTACTAATGCTTTCATGAGATTGTGTGTAGTGAATATCCAAAGCGCATGAAAGTCTAGCAAGCACAATCAAAAAGGAGAAAAGAATTGCAAAATGCAATAAATGGAGAATTTGGAAAAGACCTATCTCAAAGCTTGTCCCTCGCTTTATTTCTTTGCTTTGAGTCATAGGGATGCCGTACTATAAAGAGGGATGCAAATCACAAACGTGGCTAAGAATGGAGATGCTCACAAACTCAAGAAATCCCCTCCAAACCCATTCTTTCCGAACCCATCGGAAGCTCCGGTGTGGTACGGAAGTTCCGGTAGGCTTACGGAGAGTTTTGCTCTCGGGAAAAGCCTTACCGGAAGTTCCTGTCCTCGGTACCGGAAGTTCCGGTAGGCTAACGAGAGCTTTGAGCTCTCGGAATGCCATACCGGAAGTTCCGGTGCGGTCCAGCTTTTTCCAGCCCTAAACCCACGTACGGAAGCTCCGGTACTCCACCGAAGTTCCGGTGCGGGCCGAAGTCCGGATCTAACCCTAATTCGAACCATACCGGAAGTTCCGATACGCTATCGGAAGTTCCGGTGCGGAGTTTTCAGACAGGCCAACGGCTCTTTTGGGCTGTGGTATATAAGCCACACCCCCTCTCCATTCACTCTCTCTTCCACAACTCCGAACCAACACACACTTGAGCTTCACTCCATCTACTCCAAATCCTCTCCAAAAGCAAAAATTCCATCCTTGAGCTAGGATTTGAGTGAGAGACTTTGAGCAAGAGTTTGAGAGACTTGATTCCATTCTTGAGCATCTTCACTCCCGTCAAGCTTGTGATTTGGATTTGTTACTCTTGGATCTTTGAGCTCCTAGACAGCTAGGCGTGCTCGTGAGCTCCCAACGTGTGTGGTGACGCCCGAGAAGTTTGTATTGCCCGTCCCGGAAGGGACATTGATATTGGAAAACTCAAGCTCAACCTTGGTGGTGACTTGAGGGAGAAATAGGGTTGAGAGAAACCCGGTCCTTGGTGGACTTTCTCAACGGAGACGTAGAGTCCTTGGTGGGCTTGAACTTCGGTGAAAAATTCGTGTCTCTTGTGCTCTCTCCCTTTTACTTACGCGTTGTTGTTTATTTACTAGGTTGCTTGTTAGTTTTCCGTTGTGCCTTTAAATTCCTATAATTGCATAGGGTTGTTCCTTCCGTTCTTGCAAACACTAGAATCGTGTAGGGTTTAATTCCGCATTTATCACCCCTGCACCGGAAGTTCCGTACCCTACCGGAAGTTCCGGTATTTGACGTTTTGGTCTTAGTGTTGTTTCGCAGAAAATTTTAGGTTCGCCTATTCACCCCCCTCTAGGCGACTTTCAAGTAGTTTTTGCTCCGAAAATGTGGAGACACTATCTTCTTGGTAATCTAGTTAATCTCTATACGGATCACAAGAGCCTCAAGTATATTTTTACTCAACTGGAATTAAACATGAGACAAAGGAGATGGCTGGAATTAATCAAAGACTATGAAGTCGTAATTCATTATCACCCAGGCAAAGCTAACGTGGTCGTCGATGCTCTAAGTCGGCAGCACCGAGTGCAATAGTGCAATTGTATGCTCTATGGAAAGTCCTGAAATTTCAGATTCGGTTGAGCCAAAACTCCATGTTCTTCCTTATGCAGCCTTGTATAATCTCGCTCTCGTTCCAACTTTCCGGGACAAAATTATTGAGGCGCAGAAGAAGGACATGGGTATGGAAAAGATTAGGCAGAAAATTGGCACCAAGAATGCCAAGTGCTTCCGTCAAGACGCCGATGGAGTTCTTTGGTTTGGTAATCGGCTCATGGTTATCGTGGTTTGCGTGAGAAATTTTAGTGGACACGTATGAAACGTGAAGTTGCCCGGTATGTCGCTGAATGTGACACGTGCCGGCGTGTCAAAGCTGATCATCCGAAGAAAGCCGATCTATCGCATCCACTTCACATTCCTGCTCGGAAGTGGGAGGACATATCTATGGATTTCATTGTTGGTTTTCCTCTCACGTCCAAGCATCATGACTCTATTTGGGTTATTGTGGACCATCTCACAAAATCAGCCCACTTCATTCTTGTCCGCACTACCTACAATGTGAAGAAGTATGCTCGAGCTCTATATCCAGCGAATATTATGTCCGCACGGTGTGGCGAAGACTATAATTTCAGATCGTGGACTGCAATTTGTTTCTCGCTTCGGGAGCAATTGCATGAGAGTCTTGACACAAAGCTAATCCGAAGCTCTGCCTATCATCCGCGAGACGGATGGGCAAACAGAAAAAGTGAATCAATATCTTGAAGACATGTGCATTGAACCATAGTGGGAACCGGGATGATCATTTACCGTTCGTCGAGTTTTCGTACAACAATAGCTATTAAGAGATCTCGGGAATGTTTCCATTTGAAGCTCTTTATGGTCATTCTTGCCGCACATCGCTGAATTGGTCCGAAGCAGGCGAAAGGATAGTTTTTGGTCCTGATCTTGTTACTCGAGCTGAGGAAAAAGTGAGAGAAATTCAGAGCTAACATGAAAGCGGCACAATCTCGACAAATTAGCTACGCTAACAAGAGAAGACGCTCGCTGGAATTTGAAAAGGATGATCAAGTGTATCTTCGTGTTTCTCCGGATAAAGGTGTTGCTCGATTTGGGATCAAAGGAAAATTGGCTCCCCGCTACATCGGTCCCTATGAAATCATTGAGAAGTGTAGTTCGGTCGCTTACCGACTATAGTTGCCGGAGAGGTTATCCCGTGTCCATAATGTTTTCCATGTATCACAACTTGAAAGTCGCCTAGAGGGGGTGAATAGGCGATCCTAAATTTTCTGCGAAATAACACTAAGACAAAAACGTCAAATACCGGAACTTCCGGTAGGTTACCGGAACTTCGGTGCAGGGTATAAATTGCGGAATGAAACCCTACACAATTCTAGTGATTGCAAGAAGGAAAGCACAACCCTATGCAATTCTAGGAATTTAACAACACAAAGGGAAACTAACAAGCAACCTAGTAAATTAAACAACAACGCGCTTAATTAAAAGAGGGAGCACACAAGACACGGGATTTTTCACCGAAGTTCAAGCCCACCAAGGACTCTACGTCTCCGTTGAGAAAGTCCACCAAGGACCGGGTTTCTCTCAACCCTATTTCTCCCTCAAGTCACCACCAAGGTTGAGCTTAAGTTTTTCACTATCAAGGTCCCTTCGGGACGGGCAATACAAACTTCTCGGGCGTCACCACACAAGTTGGGAGCTCACGAGCACGCCTAGCTGTCTAGGAGCTCAAAGCTCCCGAGTAACAAATCCAAATCGCAAGCTTGACGGGAGTGAAGATGCTCAAGAATGGAATCAAGTCTCTCAAACTCTTGCTTAAAGTCTCTCACTCAAATCCTAGCTCAAGGATGGGATTTTTGCTTTTGGAGAGGATTTGGAGTAAGTGGAGTGCGGCTCAAGAGTGTTTTGGTTCGGAATGTGCAAGAGAGGAATGAATGGAGTGAGGGGTGTGGCTTATATACCACAGCCCAAAAGAGCCGTTGGCCTGTCCGAAAATCCCGCACTGGAACTTCCGATAGCATATCGGAACTTTCGGTATGGTCCGATTTAGGGTTAGATCTGGATTTTTGGCCCGCACCGAACTTCCGGTGGAGTACCGGAACTTCCGGTATGTAGGATTAGGGTTTGAAAACGAGGCCGTATCGGAGCTTCCGGTTTCCTATCGGAACTTCCGGTATGGCCTTCCGGAGAGCTCAAATCTCTCCGTAAGCCTACCGGAACTTCCGAGTATGGCTTTCCGGAGAGCTGAAGCTCTCTGTTAGCCTACCGAGCTTTCGGTACCAGAGACGGGAACTTCCGGTATGGCTTTCCGGAGAGCTCAAGCTCTCTCTTAGCCTACCGGAACTTCCGGTACCGACCACCGGAACTTCCGATGGGTCCGGAAGGAAAAGGCTTGGGATGGAATTTCTTGAGTTTTGTGAGCATCTTCATTCCTTGTCAAAGTTGTGATTTGCATCCCTCTTTATAGTACGACATCCCTATGACTCAAAGCAAAGAATAAAAGAGAGACACGAGCTTTGAGATAGGTCTTTTCAAATTCTTCATTCAATTCATTTCTCATTTCTTTTATTGCATTTCACATTACTTTTCTCCTTTTTGATCATGCTTGCTACACTTTCATGTTCTTTGGATGTTCACTACACACAATCTCATGAAAGCATTAGTCCAAATTTAATTGTATTGATATCAATCATCCAAAATAAAATGAGGGGCCTAGCTACTTGGGAACAAGAGGAATTTCTGAATTCAAATTTCCCAGAGTTTTTGGCTTCACATTTGAGGCAACGTTCACGTGCCCTCTCTCTTTTGCTAAGCTACCGATTGTTAATCTCGGCACGAGATTTCTTTAAGGGGAGGGTTGTGACATCCCATGTCACAAATGAACATTTGAACAGTGGCATTGCATTTGGATTTGCATTTCAAAAACCTCAATTTGATCAAAAGCCAATTGGAGAAGAGCTAGAGTTTAAATTCATTTCCAAAATAGATTCAAATAAGCGTTTGCCAAAACTCAAAATTTTCCAAAAGAAGCATGTCAATATTTTTGCAGAACCTTGTGGGGTATATCAAGAAAGAATTTTAGGACATTTTTCCATAATTTTTTGTAATGTATAGAGGCCCCTAAAAATTCAGTTCAATCAGGAAAACAACATGTATTCAAGGATTTTTAAGAATTTTTGGGAGCAAAACTAGAATTTTGGCCAATAACAAAAGTTGTTCCAAATATCTTCACTCATCCCCACAAAAAATTGGCAAGAGAAATTTTTTCGGAAGACCATGAAATCACCAGAAATCAGAGGAAAAATCTTGTAATTTGGTCAACACTGCGGGACCCACCTGGCAGGTGCTCCTTTTCTAAAATTGGCAAGAGAAATTTTTTCGGAAGACCATGAAATCACCAGAAATCAGAGGAAAAATCTTGTAATTTGGTCAACACTGCGGGACCCACCTGGCAGGTGCTCCTTTTCTTTTTTTCCTCGTGCGCCAGTGCAACGACGCCGGTCGTCGCCGTACCAGCACCCATACCGCGGGGTGATGGCTGTCCTCGCCCTTATCCCTTCCTCCTCCCCCTCGATCAAGTCATCGCAAATATCTTCTTCCCTTTTTCCCTTCTTTCTCCCTGTAAACCGAGCGTCACCTAGGCTGCCACCATTGTTGCTCGTGTTGAGCTCACATTGAGTAGCTGCTACATCACGCCCGGTGCTTGTGGCCACTGCTGGGAGTTCAGCCATCCTTTCCTGGTCCTCCTCCAAGCCTTCTCTTTCTTCCTGGCACGACTAGCTGCCGGAATCAAGCCTTCTTCATCGAGCACGGTGGAGCGAGCCGCAACCACCTCGACGCCGATTGCTCCTGTTCCGGTGAGCCCAGCCCATCCCTCTTGTTGGGAATGGGTGCTCCTTTCCCTTGTGCATCCATTGAAGTCATTCCCACTCGGGTTGCCTAACTGTGCAGGCAGAAATCCATTTTTTTTTCATGGCCGCCATGGCTGGGTGCCGGACTGTGTTGAAGCTACAGTAAAAAGCAGGGGAAAAGCTAGCTAAATTTTTGTACTAGTTCATCTCTCATCTTTGTTTAAATTGCTAAAAAATATTTATAGCTCTGATTTTTATGAAACAAATTTTGTTAAACTCTTTGTAATGGTATCTATCCACTAATTCAGTTTATAATCCAGTCCGACAGATATAAAAATATTTTATAAATCAGTTACAAGTGAACTCAGTTAAGCAACTTTAAGCCATATCTTTAGTTTCCTAACCCTCCAAACCGTGAGACCAATTTTGTTGGACTCCTGGGAACATGCTCTTTCCAGCAAGCATGTTAAAGTTCAGGTTTTAGGGACTTTTCTATGGTCATATATTAAAAGAAGCTAAAAACGAATTTAAAATGCTGTGTTTAATTTTGACAGAGAATAAATTCTAGAAAAATTATGTTAATTATTTTCATCGCATAATTGTGCATCATGCAAAACCCCGTATTGTATTTCCTTGTAGTTTTGCACTAATTGACATTTCTTGCTTTTGTAATATATAAAGCCTTATAAATAAATTACCTAGAATTTTGTCCTAAAAATTATGCATACTTGTTTATGATGCTTATTATGGTTCTTTTATTCACTTTCATAGAAATCATGTATAAGATTGTTTGGTAAAACTATTTGCTTAATCTTGAATTTGTTAAGTTAATATTGATCTAACATGTTATATTGCCTTGTTGCCTAATATATGTTAATTCATGTAAAAGTCTACGTTTTATGCTTGACCATGTTTACCATGAGCTTTATTGGGATGCATCGCAGGAGTATCTCATATGCATATGTATTTTGACACATTCTTTGTTTATGTCCATGTGTAGTTCTATGTCCTAATAGAAAGTTAGTAGATTAAATGTCTTCTCAAGTACATGTTTAATCTTCGACACATGTCTATGCCCTCGTATAGCTTCGTGCCATATTAGCAAGTTAAGCATTAACATGTTTTCTATTATGCCATGTATTTGCCTAGCTAGGAAAGAAGAATTTCCTTCTCTTTACTTCTAAGCCTATATGTTGCTGCATCTATGTTTTAATTAATTAGAAGTTTGTCCTCTTCACTTAAACTATGTTTTCCTATCCATAAGTGAGCATATCATGTCATGCATAAATAATTTCATCTCATAAGCTTATACCATCATCATTCATATTTATTGAGAAAGTTCCATGAATAATAATATCTATGTATTCACCTATGCTCATGCATTGCATTGCATTCATCTAGGACCCGAGATCGAGGAAGGCAACCACGACGAGATCAATGTTGAGTTGAACACCGTTGTGGGTACTAACTTCGAAACAGCCCCAAGGCAAGCCCCGATGCATAACCCACGCTTTTAAAAGTTTTGCTTTACTTCACAAGTAATGATGTCATGTATTGTGCATTTAAGTTCGGGAGTTGATCGTCACCGTACTTGCATTATTTATCCCTTTATGCCTATGGTCTCATTGGATACGTATAATCCTTTTTCGTTAGGAATGCTATGCTTAGTAAGGAGTCATCGGTAGCAACACCGAGCGGTACGGAGACCTCTCGGTATAGGTTATTCAATTGTTACCTCTCACATGATGTTTATGAAATTGAGATCGTACGGGGAAATGCATGTGTAGGATGCGGTGGCAAGGTTCGCCTATGTTCGCCATAGCCCCGTGCATATCGATTGAGGATCGTGTGACTCCGCGAGCAAGAATTGAGTTGTGTACCAAGTGCATACCTTTATTATGGGTACTTGGGAAACCTAGTAGCTTGAGAACCGTAGGGTTGGATGGTACCCCACCATTTTTTTGAGATGTTGATTGATGGTGGCATCTCGGGTCATGTGGTTGGACGAGTATGCGGTCTACCCTTGGACGGCTCCACCGTGGGCATCGCATGTGGGACGTATTACTTGGGAGAGGTGGGAGTCGTATCGGTCCTATAGTGATCTCGCGAACGGTGGCCATACGTGTTCTTAAATGATGTGTATGTCGTGTACTTGGGTTTCTCCTACACGATGTAAATCGATATATATCGTCGTCCCTCGTGGTTATTGAGTACCACTTGTCTCGAGCAGAGTCGCATCGTAGTAAGAAGTGAACTATTTATATACTTGCTGAATTGAAGTACTTAAATATTGCTTTGTTGTCACACCCCTATCTCGAGAGATAGTTAAGTGTGGTACGGATCGCCTTGGGAGATGATTGATGAAGCAACCATACATAGCATCACATTAACAAACATACACGATTTGTAAGTTTACATAGTTAAGTCTCGATTACAATATAGAGTTCCGAATAAAAGATACATTAGGTTCGAATTTAAGTTTACATAACCATGATCTTTGTTCGACAATAAAGTGCGGAAGCGATTACATAACACGACGATACTTAGATAACTTATGCAAACCGTGCCGGCCTAGGCCACGGCTCACTCATCGTGGGTCGGAGAGGCTGGGGACCCATTCAATGGTCCACTCTTTGGGCTCTTCTCCATCCCGCACAACCTTACCACAACAACCGCAAAATCCGGCTTGCGGGAATCCCGAAAATATACATGTAGTGGCAAAGCCCGAGTATCTAGCATACTCCGCAAGTCTTACCCGTCAAATTTGGCCATCTAAGACCGACACCTAGATGCATGGGGCTTGACCGGTTTAACTCGGCATTTTGCATAAAACAACACCTATGCTACTTAGGTTGGCACTTTTATCACTTAGCCAAATTAATAGGGTTGTTGCATAAAAGAAACTTTAGTGAGCATACTAGCAATACAAGAATTTGCCATACAAATTTATATCCATATAAATCAGCAAGCTTCTCATTCTCTTCCCTTTACTACACATTGCAAACTGCTCGAATCAAGTAGTACTCATTAACCGAGAGGAAATGACGATAATTATCGAATTATTAATCCTGCAGGAAAGGACCCAAATGCACGACATACGTATCATTTAAGAACACGTATGGCCACCGTTCGCGAGTTCATCATAAAGCAAAACACGGGGCCACCGACCCCGAGTACACGTCCCCTTGCGACCGTTCATCAACGTACCCAAGGCTTAACCCGTGTACTCTACTATTTGAAGTCCGGATCCTCGAATTCGTCTTCTACTGTTTGTCCGAAGGTTGCGGCGGCATCTCGAGCAGCTTGGTTCGAGGCGGGAAGTGTCGCGGCTTCGTTTAGCGGAACGCCGGTCGGGTCCACAGGAACATCTTCAACTAGTTCCGTGACGGTGCCAATGAGTGAATTCCTCAACTCATTGAACCGGTCTTCGATAGTCTCCGGATGGGCGCCGCTCCGATGAAGTTGAAATCGCAGTCTTCGACCGGAGTCCAAGACTGGATTATGGCAGCGACATGCCCTCCTCCCACTGCGGCGATCATCTTGGAGTGCTCTTTGACCCTTCCAGGAACATCCTAAATTGCAGTTTTAAGGTCCGGTTCGTCTTGATGGATGGGTTGAGCCCCGTTCAAATACTCGAGAGTCCTCATACTGCTCGCCGCAAGCTCCGAAGAAGAAGAAGTACCAGAAAAATCATAAGTGCAGACCGGTAAAGTGTTTTGTAAACAAGTTAGGAGGAAGGAACTTACGCTTATGCCCGATGTCCAAAGCTCCGAACTTGCCTTTGATGTTAACGTTAGAAGCTTTCAGCTTGGCTTCGCTCTGCGAGTAGGCGTTGGGCGCAAGGCTGGACAGACTCATGTGCAGTCCTCGGAGCGCATTCCTTCTCCATTTGTGCGGCTTTGGTGGCCTCTAATGCTTCAGCAAGCTCGGTCTTCGAGCGAGCATTGTCATTTTCAAGCATCTTATTAGAACGGAGGGTCCGTGCCGAATGTTGTCCTTAGCGGTGAGCTCGCCCTCCAATTCACCGATACGAGCAGCTTGCTACTCTTCAACCCGGGAGCCCTCTTGAAGAGTGTGACACCCCGAGGGATTGTCCAACAGGATCGTATCGGAAGACATTCGGCGAAGCGAACGTACATTACACATACAATAAGGATACGTTCACCAATTACATTACATGGGAAGGTGCTTGAGTAGCAACTTTCATATTTTATTACAATCCATGATTCAAATTCAGATTACAATACATAGAGTAAAATGTTTTGTTTACAATACTTAATGAACATTTGTGCGGAAGCGTAAACATCTCGACGATACATATATATAGTTTAGCTCGGAGAACCACACCAGCCCATACGACGTGGCCTCACTCTTGAGTTGGTGAAGCGGAAACCCACTCCACGGTCCACTCCCGGGGTTCCTCACCTTGACACACATACTTCCCGCAGCAATCACAGTAATCGGGCTGCGGGAATCCTGAAAAATGAATTTAAACGCAAACCCCGAGTATCTAATATACTCCGCAAGGCTTACCCGGTAAAAGTGGTTCTAAGAACCGACCCTAACATGCGGGGGCTTGACTTGGCTTGCTGGAATTTGCAAAAACAACACTTATATATTTTGTCTATCTCATATTTTAGCCAAATTAAGAGGGTAGAAACATAATCGTAAATTTAGTGAGCAAGCTAACAAGCATGGTTGCAATACATGGAAATTATACTTCAAAAACAGCAAGTTCATCATCATATTCCACATGATTACTACGAGGCGATCTGCTCGAGACAATTGGTACTCATCACCGCGAGGGACGGCGATATATATCGATTTACACCCTGCAAGGAAACCCAAATGCACGACATACGCATCATTTAAGAACACGTATGGCCACCTTTCACAAGATCACCATAGATATGAGCCGGGTCCGCCCTCCGAGTGTGCATTCCACATGCAACCACGATGAGCGTCGGGTTCAAGGGTAATAACACACCCTCCATCTACTCACAAACCCGTGCAACCACCGTGACCAACACTTTGCACAAAGGGTGGAGTGACCGTCCAACACTACGACTCTCAAGTTACATCGGTTTACCAACTCGCATACGAAGGTATGCATTTGGTACACAACTCAATACTTGCTCGCGGAGTCACAACGAACGGTCCTTAACCGACACGTACGGGACTATGGCGCACAAGGGCCAACCTTGTCACCGCATTCCTACACATGCACTTCTCCGTACGGTCTCCATTTAATCATGTGAGGGTAACCAGAATTTAATCCCTAGATCGGGTAATCTCCAAATCACTCGACGTTGCTACCGATGACATTATTAAGCAAAGCAACTAGCGATCAGGATTATACCTAACCAAAACCACGGAAACAGGAATCTAGTGCAACTAAGTTCCGAGCAATTCCTAAACGTAAATGCACAATACATCCATCGACGTATATGAAATAAAAATAGAAATTTAGAAACATAGGTTATGCTCCGGGGCTTGCCTTGGTTGGGTTCGCAGTTAGCACACTCAAATTCGCTCACTTTAAGCTGGTGCCCTCCTTGATCTTCAGCTCGGTCGGGGTTCCTATATGAATGCACATGCAGATGCAATTTATCCACACATGCTTGACTAATAAAATCATGTGTGGCGCCGGAATCGAAAAGAATGAACGTGGGATGTCCGGAAATGGAAAACATACCCGAGAGGATCGGTTCTCCGGCTTGCACATCTTCGACCGTAGTAAAATTCACACGGCCAGTCTTGGTGGGGGTTTTGTTGTGGTTGTTGTTGTTGTTGCCGCGGTTATTATTATTGCCATTATTACCGTGGTTGTGCTGATGCTGATTATTCCCACCGTTGTTGCCGTTGTTGTGGCGTGGATGTGGGCACTCTCCGATGAAATGACCAACGCCGCCGCGGTTAAAGCACGGCTGCTGCGGGGATGGTCTAGCACCCTGGTTGTGCTGCTGCGGGGAGTGTTGGTGACCGCGGTGCTGATAAGAATTTTGGGGCGCACGATAAGGTTGCTGAAAGGTAGTGTGCTGCCCACCCATTGGAGGCACCGGGACACGGAATTTCTGACCGGTGGGGTTGGTCACAGCAAGCTTGAATTTATGAGATGGCGCACCGAATGAACTTCCAGCGGTGCACTTCCTCTTCTTGTCATCCTGGTTGACGTGAATGGTTTCCTCTTGCACAATGGCGGCACTAACCAGTTCATTGAATATGCCACTCAAGAGAGCGAGGCGGTCTTGCGGTTTCGGATTCGAGCCCTTCCGAAAGCACTCACGCTTCTTCGCATCGGTGTCGGCGTGATAGGAAGCATACTTGGGCAAGGTAGTTGAATTTCCGAGCATACTTTTGCACGAGTGCTGGAGCCTTGCTTCAGGTCAACAAATTCCTAAAGCTTCCTTCTCATGACACCGTCGGGAATGTGGTGTGCACGGAAGGCTGCCGAGAATTACGACCAGACCACCTGGTGATCCGCGGGGAGTGCGGTGGTGTAGTTTGCCCACCACGCACCGGTCGACCCACGGAGCTGCTATGCTGCAAACGAGTCTTCTGGTGCTCGGTGCAATTCAGAAGAGCAAATTTGGACTCCACAATACGCAGAAAATTATCTGCTTCCGGGGGTCCTTTGCTTCCGAGAAGGATGGCGGTTGAGTCGTCCAGAAATTCCCATAGGAGGTGGGACGGGGCTGCGGTGGAGGAGCTGCTGCCTGTGCATTATTGTTCTGGCTCGCCAGGAACAGCCAAAACATCTCGTTCTGATTATGAACGAGTTGCACCACAGCAGTCAACGGTGGTGGAGGAGGTGGCTGCGACGAAGCACCCTCCCCAGAAGGATCCACCGTACGACGAGTGTTCACCATCTGCCACACAATTTAATTATACCATTAGTCTCAGCATCTCGGAGCCATAGACAATGATAATAATTAAGGGACATGATAGGAACATGAATTTCAGAATGCAATCCATAGGAGGAAATATTCATTAGGAGCTGAAAATCACGGAATAAAAGTTTCGGCATGAAATTTCAGATTGCATAAACATGGAGGAATATTTGCCACGATCTGAAATTTATGGAATAAAAATTTTTGTTCACAAATTTTCAGATCATTCGCATTAGTGAAAAATTTCCTTATGATCCGAATTTGACGGAATGAAACATATATTTATTAAACATAAGCTTAGTGGTTCATATATTTCGTTGTGCAACCCATTTGTACACAAAAGCGCGCGATATTAACACTTCCTAGCGCGGGGTCACACATTTAGGCTTATCCAGGCCTAGCTAGTCATCCGTATCTCCTACGCTGTCAGACCTACCCAAAACACAGCGACCACGACGTCCTTACGTACGTACAAGCCACTAGTTTTTGTTCTTTAGTACACTACCATTAATTTTACAAGTTTTCTTCTTAGAGCTAGCCAGCACCCTATGCATCTCTATCAGTGTCTTCCGGGTTGTTCACATCGGAAGCATCGCTAGCGGCGTCGTTCCCGTTGTTTGCCGTTGAGGTGGCTGCAACAGGTTCCAGTGAGCTGCCAGCAACGCCTGGTGGTGCTGCTGTAACTCTGCCAACTGGTGTTGGAGATTTCCTATTTTCGTGAACAACTGGTTCATGTTAGCCCGGGCCGTCTCAAGCTGTCCGTGCAGGAACTGCATGGTTGCCTACTGGGAGTGGATGGTCTCTTCCTTCTGAGTGATAGCTGTCTTAGCGGCATTCAGCTCGTTCAGTGCCTCGATCCATTCCTCATCACAGAACGCCCATCTGCTCATGTTCTGCTTTCTCCTGCTCGGCGCTTTCCTTTGCCCTATCCGCGACAACACGCAGGTTATCGTTGAAGACAAGGTCATCCTGCACTTCCTTGATACGTGCGGTCAGGGCGGCATTCTCTTTTTCCAGCTCAGCAATTCGGGCCGTCAGCTGCTTGTTTTCCTCTTTGGCTGAGTAGTAGTCATCGGTGACGTATGTCAGGCGATCAGTGAGGTCTTCCACCTTGGACCTTAGCTGGTTCCGTTCAGTCATGAGCTGTCACGCATCCATCTATACATCATGGTTAGGAATACATTTTTAAGCAGAATTATTATCGACATTTAAAGTATAAAGAGGCTCAATATACTGTACTGAAAACAGAATGAAACTAACACTTTTACAATATAAATCAGTTCTGAACCCGTCTCTGTTATCACCCATTTTCATCTCTGTTTGAACAGTAAAATTTATCAAAATTCATAACTAGATGCTAGAGAATTTCCTAAGCTTTCCAACGCATCCTAAAACACGCAAAAATCTTAAGCGGATCAAAAGATACGACGATTTCCGGCTCGACTGTTTTCTGCCAGGGTTTTCTGGAAATGTCGGGGGCATAAAAATAGCTCTCTGTTTTTGCTTATTTGACCAGCCTAACTAATTTTCCTGGCCAACTTGATATTAGAGGAAATGTGGGGCATATCACGAGCATTCCAGAATGGGGTAGATCATTTTATTTGGATAAGTAATTCAAAAGTTATCGCGATTTTCGTGAGGTACCCGAATCTGCCAATCCGGCGATTCGGTGAAATCTGGCAACCTTTTGCCAGGGTTTCGGGTGAGTTATTTTCAATGTATTTCCACTCTACTTTTACTTTGACCATCATGACAGGGTGATGGCACATATTGTGAGCTTTCCAAATTGTATTTGATCGTTCCGTTTGTGTGAATGGTTTAAAAGTTATGACCGTTTTCGTGAAACCGACAATCGGTTAGGGTTTAGCTACTGATCGGGTGGAGTTTTCTGCCCGAATTTTAGATAACTTATACGAGTTGTGTCGAAATTTTGGTGAGTTGTTCATGACCGTATTATTGCATCCTTGATCAAGTGTCTTATGCAATTGTGATGCATGGCATGAATAATGACATGACATGCCGTTTAACCTACGCCCTTTCCAAACTAAAAGAGTGTGATCGGTGTATATATCCGACCACTCGTTTTTGTGGCAACACACACGTGATCTCATCACGGAAACTACACGATCTAAGTTTCGTGATTAGCGTACCTGCAAAAAGTCATTTCAGAAACATTACATCAAATTCAAAAGAAACTATGAAAATAAATATTCCACAATTCTCATCAACTTTCTCATATCATCATCTTTCTCATAGTAACGGTTCATAGAAAACATATTACTTCCGTATTATTACTTCCGTGGGCATGGAGCGCTAATTTAAATTGCAAACAAACCTGTGCCGAGCCGTAGTTGCGAGAATTTAAACAAGCATAACCCAGGGTTAGTTTGCCACAACTATTTCTATTATAGACCTTAACTGGGCTTTCTAGGTCGTTCCTCACCGTATAATCGTGTTGGTGATTTTTAGAATGATCCGTAATGTACGGCATATCCTGATACAGCTACGATACCAGCTGTGACACCCCTACCTCGCAAGGCGAGAGGGATTGTCCAACAGGATCATATCGGAAGACATTCGGTGAAGCGAACGTACATTGCACATACAATAAGGATACGTTCACCAATTACATTACATGGGAAGGTGCTTGAGTAGCAACTTTCATATTTAATAACTCGATTATTATAATCCATGATTCAAATTTCAGATTACAATACATAGAGTGAAATGTTTTGTTTACAATACTTAATGAACATTTGTGCGGAAGCGTAAACATCTCAACGATATATATATATATATATATATATATATATATATATATATATATATATATATATAGTTTAGCTAGGAGAACCATACCAGCCCATACGACGTGGCCTCACTCTTGAGTTGGTGAAGCGGGAACCCACTCCACGGTCCACTCCTGGGGTTCCTCACCTTGACACACATACTTCCCGCAGCAATCACAGTAATCGGGCTGCGGGAATCCTGAAAAATGAATTTAAACGCAAACCCTGAGTATCTAATATACTCCGCAAGGCTTACCCGTCAAAAGTGGTTCTAAGAACCGACCCTAACATGCAGGGGGCTTGACTTGGCTTGCTGGAATTTGCAAAAACAACACTTATATATTTTGTCTATCTCATATTTTAGCCAAATTAAGAGGGTAGAAACATAATCGTAAATTTAGTGAGCAAGCTAACAAGCATGGTTGCAATACATGGAAATTATACTTCAAAAACAGCAAATTCATCATCATATTCTATATGATTACTACGAGGCGATCTGCTCGAGACAAGTGGTACTCATCATCGTGAGGTACGGCGATATATATCGATTTACACCCTGCAGGGAAACCCAAATGCACGACATACGCATCATTTAAGAACACGTATGGCCACCTTTCACAAGATCACCATAGATATGAACCGGGTCCGCCCTCCGAGTGTGCATTCCACATGCAACCACGGTAGCGATCTACTCACAAACCCGTGCAACCACCGTGACCAACACTTTGCACAAAGGGTGGAGTGACCGTCCAACACTACGACTCTCAAGTTACATCAGTTTACCAACTCCCATACGAAGGTATGCATTTGGTACACAACTCAATACTTGCTCGCGGAGTCACAACGAACGGTCCTTAAGCCGACACGTACGGGGCTATGGCGCACAAGGGCCAACCTTGTCACCGCATTGCTACATATGCACTTCCCCGTACGGTCTTCATTTAATCATGTGAGGGTAACCAGAATTTAATCCCTAGACCGGGTGATCTCCAAATCACTCGCCGTTGCTACCGATGACATTATTAAGCATAGCAACTAGCGATCAAGATTATACCTAACCAAAACCACGGAAACAGGAATCTAGTGCAACTAAGTTCCGAGCAATTCCTAAACGTAAATGCACAATACATCCATAGACGTATATGAAATAAAAATAGAAATTTAGAAACATAGGTTATGCTCCAGGGCTTGCCTTGGTTGGGTTCGCAGTTAGCACACTCAAATTCGCTCACTTCAAGCTGGTGCCCTCCTTGATCTTCGACTCCGGTCGGGGTTCCTATATGAATGCACATGCGGTGTATGAGCAATGGGCCTTCCGTCTATTTTAGTGACTAACGGTGTTAAATCTAATGTAAGAAGACAGTTTTACCCCTGAAACGAAATAAACTTATTTTTTTACAAAAAAAATGTTCTAAAGTATTTATTTTCTAGTTGTTGTATAAATATGAAACATGAATTTTGGCTTGTTTTAATTTTTCAGCTTGTTTAAAAATTGAACTGGATCAAATTTGCACACTATTTTTTCATTTTGAATTTCCTTATAAATTTGCACACTATTTTTTCATTTTGAATAGTGTGCAAATTCGATCCGATTCAATTTTTAAACAAGCCGAAATACATGTTTCGTATTTATACAACAACTAGAAAATAAATACTTCCAGCAGAGAATTTTTTGTAAAAAAATAAGTTTATTTCGTTTCAGGGGTAAAACTGTCTTTTTTACATTAGAGTTAACACCATTAGTCACTGAAATGGACGGAAGGGCCACGAGGGAACTGAAAAACGAAACTGGGCCTCATAGGGAACTTTCATTTTTTGGAGGCCATAGAAGGAAGTCCCATCTTTTTGGAGGCCATACAAGGAATGTTCTCATAATTATATGAACCAATCTTGGATTAAGTTATTTACTTACATCTCCTGGTATAGTTTATTACCAATCCGGTATTCATTAATTAATTATGCAAAGGCTTGATGTTCATGTCTTAGGGTGAAGCTCTCACCACTTCTCTAAATATTTAGCATCATTGTCAATTTATGTGAAATTTATACAAGAAATTATACATGACAGATTTACTGTTCTTGCCCAAAATATAAACATGATTATGACTTGCTTAAATGTACCATGTAAATGTGAAAAATATTTCACCATAACAGCAAAGAAAAAGAGAAAACTTAAGCTTAGCAATTTCTCAGCCGTTCTGTTTAGCTAAGTCTGGACTGATAGACTTACTGCGAAGCCTTCTTGAGGTGCTTTAATTTCAACATTTGGCTATAAACCTTAGGTGAACCATGTAGGGTTGTGTAAAGTACGTGGCTCAAGGTTTACAACGAAAGTGGATTTGCCTTGTTTGGATTTGTATTTTAAAAGTTATCGAATTTCAAAAAACGCTAAGTCATCACGGAGCCATAACAGATTAGTACCATAGAGCACTCGTATCTTTATTTTTTTATACAGAAGGTGCTTGGATTATGTAACCATGTCAAAGTATAAACCATCTACTTTGCAATGAGCCTTTGGTCATGAAATGTGGATACAGGACGTGGAAGTTATACAATTTTTAAAATACAATCTTGTTAAGCATTGTGGTCATGATAGCATCTTCAACTTGCTCAAAATTTTATTTTTACTATATAACCATATGTGTTCATGTACTCCATGTTAAAGTACAAGTCACAAACTTTTCAACGCATTTTGAATCGTTCAAAACCGTGGCGTATATTTAAAGTTATGACATTTTTAAAAGGCTTGACGCCCACGGTTTCAAACTGGCATCAGCGTTTTCGTTTTTTGTCTAAGTGTCGGAGCGCGGCCGAGAGCACGCCGTGCGCGTGGGATGGCGGGGCTGCCGGCGGCGAGTGGGGGCGAGAGAGGAGGGGCGCGTGGGATGGTAGGGACCAGTGAGATCCCGCACACGCGCCATAGGGTCCCAAAGCCCAAGGAGCTCACCGTGGCGGCAAGTCGACGTGGAGGTGGCGGGTGGCTGCGGGCGACGCGACGGCTTGATGGCGTTCCCGGCGAGTCACTGCATGAAACGGAGAGCCAAGCTTACACGATGTAGATTGGGTCCAAGGGATGCTACTAGTGAGAGGGATTGCAAGCTAGCTCACCGGAGAGGGAGTGCGGCCAACAATGGCGGGTGGTGGCGTCGGTGGGGAAAACTGAAAATCCTCCCGAACTTATGCTAAGGGCAGGCGGAGTTGGTCCGGACGAGTTAGGCGGCGGGCTAGGGTTCGGGCACGGCGGCGGCGGCGAGCTCTTCTTATGGCGGCCGCGAACGGTGGTGCTTGCTGCGTGAGTTTAACGCGACCATGGCGATTGGCGTGCGTGGGACGGTGCTGTGCAGGAGGACGGCGCCGCGTCTGGCCGGGATGGGCACGAACGCCGGAGCACTCCCGGCGGTGGCCCCGAGCTCCTGTTCATTCCCTGTTGTCCGTAGGTTCCCTCGAATTACAATTTTGCCACTAAGCGGCTGGTTCTAGTTTGGCTCATAAACTTCATTTCACTTGGAAATTTCGCACACCAATTTTTCTGGGGATTCAGGGTATTATGAGGAGCAACTTTTGTTATAGACAAAAGTTCAAATTCTGCTTGTAAAAATTTGTAAAAATTCCTGTACAAGTGCTGTTTTGCTTTGGGTTATGATTTTTCTAGGAATTTGTGCCACTCTAAAAATTCAGGAAAAATACCCTAAAATCTTAGCTTGATGTGTTCTACCAGATGGTGCAAAAATTTAGGGTTACCACCATAGGAAATGTTGGGAATCTCATTTGCTAGCGTTTTGGGCAATAGAAACTCTAAGAAAACCCTAATACATCATTTTATGTGTAATGACCAAATGATTATTCTTTTGCACATGCAATTTATTCTTTAGCACAGTATAGTCATGAATTTGTGACACGGGGTGTTATAGCTCTCCCCCTTAAAGAAATTTCGTCCGAGATTACGATTGGTAAAAGGAGGTTTGACGGGGGTGCGGCGTTACCTCGATTGCGAAGCCGGGAACTCGGGGAAATGATTATCCAGGAATTCCTCTTGTTCCCAAGTGGCTTCATACTTAGTGTGATTACTCCATTGCACTTTGTAGAAGGTGGTAGTGCGGTTGCGTGGAACACGATCCTTTTTATCGAGAATCCGGACGGGAGTTTCTGGATAAGATAGATCTTCTTGCAATTGCTCGGTGTCGGAGATGACCACATCGATGGGTGGTTTTAGACACTTCTCGAGTTGAGATACATGGAACACGTTGTGCACACGTTCCAAATTTACCGACAATTGCAACCGGTATGCCACGGGGCTAAACTTCTCTACAATTGGGAATGGTCCAATGTAATGGGGAGCAAGTTTCCCTTTTTATTCCAAAACGTGACACACCTTTATTGGGAGAGACACGAAGGTAGACATGATCGTTTACCTCAAATTCCAGCGGGCGTCTCCTTTTATTTGCATAACTTATTTGGCGGGATTGAGCAGCTTTAACGGCGTACTCAACAATATTTCTCTCACTTTTTCCTCGGCCTGCTCAACAATATCCGGACCAAATATTATTCTTTCGCCCGACTCGGACCTGTTTAACGGCGTACGGCAAGAATGTTCGTATAACGCCTCAAAGGGAGTGACTCCGAGCTTTCTCGATAGCTGTTGTTGTAGGAAAATTCAACGAATGATAACGAGATCATCCCAATTTCCTTTTTGCGTCAAAGCACGGGCTCTCAACATATCTTTTAGATATTGGATTAACCTTTCCGATTGTCCATCGGTTTGAGGATGATATGCAGAGCTCCGGATTAAGGTAGTACCAAGACTAGCATGCAATTGTTCCCAAAATCGAGAAACAAATTGCGGACCGCGATCTGAAATAATAGTCTTTGGCACACCATGCAAACATGGCACACGGGCAATATACAACTCAGCATACTTCTTAGCACTCGTAGGTGGTGTGTACCGGAATGAAGTGTGCTGATTTCGTCAATCTATCGACGATTACCCATATGGAATCATGTTTCTTGGATGTGAGAGGTAACCCAACAACAAAATCCATAGCTATGCCTTCCCATTTCCAAGCGGGAATTTTCAATGGGTGCGGTAGTCCGGCTTTCTTCGGATGATCAGCCTTGACTCGCCGGCAAGTGTCACACTCGGCAACATAACGAGCCACTTCTCGCTTCATGTGAGTCCACCAAAATTTTTCTCTCAATCCACGGTACATTTTGTTACTACCGGGGTGTATGGAGTATTTAGATAGACGGGCTTCGTCAAGAATTTTCTTTCGTAGTTCCATATCCTTCGGAACAACGAGACGGTTATTAAACCACAGGACTCCATTTTCATCTTGACGGAAACACTTAGCCTTTTCGGTACCCAATTTTTGTCGGATGTGTTCCATACCTTCATCCGTTTTCTGGGCAGCAACAATTTCTTCTCGAAGAGTAGGAACAAGAGCTAAATTGTGCAATGCACCATACGAAATGATATGAAGGCAAGGATTAATTTCATTTTCAGATTTGCTGAAATTTTCCATAGAGCAGATTTCGACTTGGTTGCATTGGTGTTTGCGGCTTAGGGCATCGGCAACCACATTAGCCTTTCCGGGATGGTAATGAATTTCCAATTCATAATCTTTTATTAATTCCAGCCACCTTCGTTGCCTCATATTTAATTCTTGCTGAGTGAAAATATATTTGAGGCTTTTATGATCGGTGTAGAGATGCACCAGATTTCCTAAGAGATAATGCCTCCAAGTTTTGAGAGCAAGAACTACTGATGTCAATTCAAGATCATGAGTAGGACAGTGCTTTTCATGTTTGCGGAGTTGACGGGATGCATAGGCAATGACTCGGCCTTCTTGCATGAGAACACAACCCAATCCTATGCCGGACGCATCACAATATACGTCGAACGGCTTGGTGATGTCGGGTGGTTAAATGCTTCTTCAAGATTTGGAAAGCATTTTCACACTCGGGCTCCATTTAAAGGTAGAATATTTCTTCAACAATTTTGTCATGGGCTTGGAGATGATAGAAAAATTTAGGATGAATTTCCGATAATATCCCGCAAGTCCGAGAAAACTACGGATGTGCTTGACGGTCTTAGGAGTTTTCCAATTTAGCACGTCGACAACTTTACTTGGATCGACTGAAAATCCATCAGCTGAAATGATATGACCCAAGAATGGAACTCGATCCAACCAAAATTCACACTTGCTGAATTTTGCATAAAGTTGATGATCTCGTAGCCGTTGAAGTACAATGCGGAGGTGTTCAGCACGTTCTTCCTCCGACTTGGAATAAATGAGGATATCATCAATGAATACCACCACGAACTTGTCCAACTCCGGCATAAATACCGAGTTCATGAGGTACATGAAATAGGCCGGTGCATTTGTCGATCTAAAAGACATTACGAGATATTCAAAAAGTCCATATCTCGTAGATAAAGCGGTTTTAGGAATGTCCTCTGCCGAATTTTAATTTGGTGGTAGCCGGAGCGAAGATCAATTTTTGAGAATACTCTTGCACCGACTAATTGATCAAATAACATATCAATGTGTGGGAGGGGGTATTTATTTTTGATGCTCACCGCATTGAGAGGTCGATAATCGACACACAACCTTAATGATTTATCTTTCCTTTTCACAAAAAGAGCAGGGCAGCCCCAAGCTGAAGCACTTGGGCGAATATACCCCTTGTCCATAAGGTCGTTGAGTTGCTCCTTAAGTTCAGCTAATTCATTTGGAGCCATTTTATACTGTCTTCTAGATATCGGTGCGGTACCGGGCTGAAGTTCAATTTTAAATTCCACTTCCCGATCAGGTGGCATGCCCGGCAAATCATACGGAAACACATCGGGAAACTCACACACTACCGTTATGTCCTCCAATTTCCTTGCCTCTAGGTGCTGAATTTGGGTTCTCAAAATTTTTGGACATGGCAATGAGACGATAGACAGGCCGTATAGAGGTGAATTTAAATGTACTTCCTGTGTATCTATGTATAAGACGGCTTTATGTCGTTTCATCCATTTCATTTCTAATATCACATCTATCCCTTGACCATTTAAAATAATTAGTCTAGAAGGATATAATTTTCCGGCCAGTTCAAGAGAGACGTTTCTCGCTTCCCGGTTTGTGTGAATGAGGCCACCGGGAGATGTGATAGTGTATGGAGTTTGCAATATGGTGGACGACAGATGCAATTTATCCACACATGCTTGACTAATAAAATCATGTGTGGCGCCGGAATCGAAAAGAATGAACGTGGGATGTCCGGAAATGGAAAACATACCCGAGAGGATCGGTTCTCCGGCTTGCACATCTTCGACCGTAGTAAAATTCACACGGCCAGTCTTGGTGGGGGTTTTGTTGTGGTTGTTGTTGTTGTTGCCGCGGTTATTATTATTGCCATTATTACCGTGGTTGTGCTGATGCTGATTATTCCCACCGTTGTTGCCGTTGTTGTGGCACGGATGTGGGCACTCTCCGATGAAATGACCAACGCCGCCGCAGTTAAAACACGGCTGCTGCGGGGATGGTCTAGCACCTTGGTTGTGCTGCTGCGGGGAGTGTTGGTGACCACGGTGCTGATAAGAATTTTGGGGCGCACGATAAGGTTGCTGAAAGGTAGTGTGCTGCCCACCCATTGGAGGCACCGGGACACGGAATTTCTGACCGGTGGGGTTGGTCACAGCAAGCTTGAATTTATGAGATGGCGCACCGAATGAACTTCCAGCGGTGCACTTCCTCTTCTTGTCATCCTGGTTGACGTGAATGGTTTCCTCTTGCACAATGGCGGCACTAACCAGTTCATTGAATATGCCACTCAAGAGAGCGAGGCGGTCTTGCGGTTTCGGATTCGAGGCCCTTCCGAAAGCACTCATGCTTCTTCGCATCGGTGTCGGCGTGATAGGAAGCATATTGGGCAAGGTAGTTGAATTTCTAAGCATACTTTGGCACAGTGCTGGAGCCTTGCTTCAGGTAAACAAATTCCTAAAGCTTCCTTCTCATGACACCGTCGGGAATGTGGTGTGCACGGAAGGCTGCCGAGAATTACGACCGGACCACCTGGTGATCCGCGGGGAGTGCAGTGGTGTAGTTTGCCCACCACGCACTGGTCGACCCACGAGCTGCTGTGCTGCAAACAGAGTCTTCTGGTGCTCGGTGCAATTCAGAAGAGCAAATTTGGACTCCACAATACGCAGAAAATTATCTGCTTCCGGGGGTCCTTTGCTTCCGAGAAGGATGGCGGTTGAGTCGCCCAGAAATTTCCATAGGAGGTGGGACGGGGCTGCGGTGGAGGAGCTGCTGCCTGTGCATTATTGTTCCGGCTCGCCAGGAACAGCTGAAACATCTCGTTCTGATTATGAACGAGTTGCTCCACAGCAGTCAACGGTGGTGGAGGAGGTGGCTGCGACGAAGCACCCTCCCCAGAAGGATCCACCGTGCGACGAGTGTTCGCCATCTGCCACACAATTTAATTATACCATTAGTCTCAGCATCTCGGAGCCATAGACAATGATAATAATTAAGGGACATGATAGGAACATGAATTTCAGAATGCAATCCATAGGAGGAAATATTCATTAGGAGCTGAAAATGACGGAATAAAAGTTTCGGCATGAAATTTCAGATTGCATAAACATGGAGGAATATTTGCCACGATCTGAAATTTATGGAATAAAAATTTTTGTTCACAAATTTTCAGATCATTCGCATTAGTGAAAAATTTCCTTATGATCCGAATTTGACGGAATGAAACATATATTTATTAAACATAAGCTTAGTGGTTCATATATTTCGTTGTGCAACCCATTTGTACACAAAAGCGCGCGATATTAACACTTCCTAGCGCGGGGTCACACATTTAGGCTTATCCAGGCCTAGCTAGTCATCCGTATCTCCTACGCTGTCAGACCTACCCAAAACACAGCGACCACGACGTCCTTACGTACGTACAAGCCACTAGTTTTTGTTCTTTAGTACACTACCATTAATTTTACAAGTTTTCTTCTTAGAGCTAGCCAGCAACCTATGCATCTCTATCAGTGTCTTCCGGGTTGTTCACATCGGAAGCATCGCTAGCGGCGTCGTTCCCGTTGTTTGCCGTTGAGGTGGCTGCAACAGGTTCCAGTGAGCTGCCAGCAACGCCTGGTGGTGCTGCTGTAACTCTGCCAACTGGTGTTGGAGATTTCCTATTTTCGTGAACAACTGGTTCATGTTAGCCTGGGCCGTCTCAAGCTGTCCGTGCAGGAACTGCATGGTTGCCTACTGGGAGTGGATGGTCTCTTCCTTCTGAGTGATAGCTGTCTTAGCGGCATTCAGCTCGTTCAGTGCCTCGATCCATTCCTCATCACAGAACGCCCATCTGCTCATGTTCTGCTTTCTCCTGCTCGGCCCTTTCCTTTGCCCTATCCGCGACAACACGCAGGTTATCGTTGAAGACAAGGTCATCCTGCACTTCCTTGATACGTGCGGTCAGGGCGGCATTCTCTTTTTCCAGCTCAGCAATACGGGCCGTCAGCTGCTTGTTTTCCTCTTTGGCTGAGTAGTAGTCATCGGTGACGTATGTCAGGCGATCAGTGAGGTCTTCCACCTTGGACCTTAGCTGGTTCCGTTCAGTCATGAGCTGTCACGCATCCATCTATACATCATGGTTAGGAATACATTTTTAAGCAGCATTATTATCGACATTTAAAGTATAAAGAGGCTCAATATACTGTACTGAAAACAGAATGAAACTAACACTTTTACAATATAAATCAGTTCTGAACCCGTCTCTGTTATCACCCATTTTCATCTCTGTTTGAACAGTAAAATTTATCAAAATTCATAACTAGATGCTAGAGAATTTCCTAAGCTTTCCAACGCATCCTAAAACACGCAAAAATCTTAAGCGGATCAAAAGATACGACGATTTCCGGCTCGACTGTTTTCTGCCCGGGTTTTCTGGAAATGTCGGGGGCATAAAAATAGCTCTCTGTTTTTGCTTATTTGACCAGCGTAACTAATTTTCCTGGCCAACTTGATATTAGAGGAAATGTGGGGCATATCACGAGCATTCCAGAATGGGGTAGATCATTTTATTTGGATAAGTAATTCAAAAGTTATCGCGATTTTCGTGAGGTACCCGAATCTGCCAATCCGGCGATTCGGTGAAATCTGGCAACCTTTTGCCAGGGTTTCGGGTGAGTTATTTTCAATGTATTTCCACTCTACTTTTACTTTGACCATCATGACAGGGTGATGGCACATATTGTGAGCTTTCCAAATTGTATTTGATCGTTCCGTTTGTGTGAATGGTTTAAAAGTTATGACCGTTTTCGTGAAACCGACAATCGGTTAGGGTTTAGCTACTGATCGGGTGGAGTTTTCTGCCCGAATTTTAGATAACTTATACGAGTTGTGTCGAAATTTTGGTGAGTTGTTCATGACCGTATTTTTGCATCCTTGATCAAGTGTCTTATGCAATTGTGATGCATGGCATGAATAATGACATGAAATGCCGTTTAACCTACGCCCTTTCCAAACTAAAAGAGTGTGATCGGTGTATATATCCGACCACTCGTTTTTGTGGCAACACATACGTGATCTCATCACGGAAACTACACGATCTAAGTTTCGTGATTAGCGTACCTGCAAAAAGTCATTTCAGAAACATTACATCAAATTCAAAAGAAACTATGAAAATAAATATTCCACAATTCTCATCAACTTTCTCATATCATCATCTTTCTCATAGTAACGGTTCATAGAAACATATTACTTCCGTATTATTACTTCCGCGGGCATGGAGCGCTAATTTAAATTACAAACATACCTGTGCCGGGCCGTAGTTGCGAGAATTTAAACAAGCATAACCCAGGGTTAGTTTGCCACAACTATTTCTATTATAGACCTTAAGCTGGGCTTTCTAGGTCGTTCCTCACCGTATAATCGTGTTGGTGATTTTTAGAACGATCCGTAATGTACGGCATATCCTGATACAGCTCGATACCAGCTGTGACACCCCTACCTCGCAAGGCGAGAGGGATTGTCCAACAGGATCGTATCGGAAGACATTCGGTGAAGCGAACGTACATTGCACATACAATAAGGATACGTTCACCAATTACATTACATGGGAAGGTGCTTGAGTAGCAACTTTCATATTTAATAACTCGATTATTATAATCCATGATTCAAATTTCAGATTACAATACATAGAGTGAAATGTTTTGTTTACAATACTTAATGAACATTTGTGCGGAAGCGTAAACATCTCGACGATACATATATATATATATATAGTTTAGCTAGGAGAACCATACCAGCCCATACGACGTGGCCTCACTCTTGAGTTGGTGAAGCGGGAACCCACTCCACGGTCCACTCCTGGGGTTCCTCACCTTGACACACATACTTCCCGCAGCAATCACAGTAATCGGGCTGTGGGAATCCTGAAAAATGAATTTAAACGCAAACCCTGAGTATCTAATATACTCCGCAAGGCTTACCCGTCAAAAGTGGTTCTAAGAACCGACCCTAACATGCAGGGGGCTTGACTTGGCTTGCTGGAATTTGCAAAAACAGCACTTATATATTTTGTCTATCTCATATTTTAGCCAAATTAAGAGGGTAGAAGCATAATCGTAAATTTAGTGAGCAAGCTAACAAGCATGGTTGCAATACATGGAAATTATACTTCAAAAACAGCAAATTCATCATCATATTCTATATGATTACTACGAGGCGATCTGCTCGAGACAAGTGGTACTCATCACCGTGAGGTACGGCGATATATATCGATTTACACCCTGCAGGGGAAACCCAAATGCACGACATACGCATCATTTAAGAACACGTATGGCCACCTTTCACAAGATCACCATAGATATGAACCGGGTCCGCCCTCCGAGTGTGCATTCCACATGCAACCACGGTAGCGATCTACTCACAAACCCGTGCAACCACCGTGACCAACACTTTGCACAAAGGGTGGAGTGACCGTCCAACACTACGACTCTCAAGTTACATCAGTTTACCAACTCCCATACGAAGGTATGCATTTGGTACACAACTCAATACTTGCTCGCGGAGTCACAACGAACGGTCCTTAAGCCGACACGTACGGGGCTATGGCGCACAAGGGCCAACCTTGTCACCGCATTGCTACACATGCACTTCCCCGTACGGTCTTCATTTAATCATGTGAGGGTAACCAGAATTTAATCCCTAGACCGGGTGATCTCCAAATCACTCGGCGTTGCTACCGATGACATTATTAAGCATAGCAACTAGCGATCAGGATTATACCTAACCAAAACCACGGAAACAGGAATCTAGTGCAACTAAGTTTCGAGCAATTCCTAAACGTAAATGCACAATACATCCATAGACGTATATGAAATAAAAATAGAAATTTAGAAACATAGGTTATGCTCCGGGGCTTGCCTTGGTTGGGTTCGCAGTTAGCACACTCAAATTCGCTCACTTCAAGCTGGTGCCCTCCTTGATCTTCAGCTCCGGTCGGGGTTCCTATATGAATGCACATGCGAGTGTATGAGCAATGGGCCTTCCGTCTATTTTAGTGACTAACGGTGTTAAATCTAATGTAAGAAGACAGTTTTACCCCTGAAACGAAATAAACTTATTTTTTTACAAAAAAAATGTTCTAAAGTATTTATTTTCTAGTTGTTGTATAAATATGAAACATGAATTTTGGCTTGTTTTAATTTTTCAGCTTGTTTAAAAATTGAACTGGATCAAATTTGCACACTATTTTTCATTTTGAATTTCCTTACAAATTTGCACACTATTTTTTCATTTTGAATAGTGTGCAAATTCGATCCGATTCAATTTTTAAACAAGCCGAAATACATGTTTCGTATTTATACAACAACTAGAAAATAAATACTTCCAGCAGAGAATTTTTTGTAAAAAAATAAGTTTATTTCGTTTCAGGGGTAAAACTGTCTTTTTTACATTAGACTTAACACCATTAGTCACTGAAATGGACGGAAGGGCCACAGAGGGAACTGAAAAACGAAACTGGGCCTCATAGGGAACTTTCATTTTTTGGAGGCCATAGAAGGAAGTCCCATCTTTTTGGAGGCCATACAAGAATTGTTCTCATAATTATATGAACCAATCTTGGATTAAGTTATTTACTTACATCTCCTGGTATAGTTTATTACCAATCCGGTATTCATTAATTAATTATGCAAAGGCTTGATGTTCATGTCTTAGGGTGAAGCTCTCACCACTTCTCTAAATATTTAGCATCATTGTCAATTTATGTGAAATTTATACAAGAAATTATACATGACAGATTTACTGTTCTTGCCCAAAATATAAACATGATTATGACATGCTTAAATGTACCATGTAAATGTGAAAAATATTTCACCATAACAGCAAAGAAAAAGAGAAAACTTAAGCTTAGCAATTTCTCAGCCGTTCTGTTTAGCTAAGTCTGGACTGATAGACTTACTGCGAAGCCTTCTTGAGGTGCTTTAATTTCAACATTTGGCTATAAACCTTAGGTGAACCATGTAGGGTTGTGTAAAGTACGTGGCTCAAGGTTTACAACGAAAGTGGATTTGCCTTATTTGGATTTGTATTTTAAAAGTTATCGAATTTCAAAAAACGCTAAGTCATCACGGAGCCATAACAGATTAGTACCATAGAGCACTCGTATCTTTATTTTTTTATACAGAAGGTGCTTGGATTATGTAACCATGTCAAAGTATAAACCATCTACTTTGCAATGAGCCTTTGGTCATGAAATGTGGATACAGGACGTGGAAGTTACACAATTTTTAAAATACAATCTTGTTAAGCATTGTGGTCATGATAGCATCTTCAACTTGCTCAAAATTTTATTTTTACTATATAACCATATGTGTTCATGTACTCCATGTTAAAGTACAAGTCACAAACTTTTCAACGCATTTTGAATCGTTCAAAACCGTGGCGTATATTTAAAGTTATGACATTTTTAAAAGGCTTGACGCCCACGGTTTCAAACTGGCATCAGCGTTTTCGTTTTTTGTCTAAGTGTCGGAGCGCGGCCGAGAGCACGCCGTGCGCGGGGATGGCGGGGCTGCCGGCGGCGAGTGGGGGCGAGAGAGGAGGGGCGCGTGGGTTGGTAGGGACCGGTGAGATCCCGCACACGCGCCATAGGGTCCCAAAGCCCAAGGAGCTCACCGTGGCGGCAAGTCGACGTGGAGGTGGCGGGTGGCTGCGCGGCGACGCGACGGCTTGATGGCGTTCCCGGCGAGTCACCGCATGAAATGGAGAGCCAAGCTTACACGATGTAGATTGGGTCCAAGGGATGCTACTAGTGAGAGGGATTGCAAGCTAGCTCACCGGAGAGGGAGTGCGGCCAACAATGGCGGGTGGTGGCGTCGGTGGGGAAAACCGAAAATCCTCCCGAACTTATGCTAAGGGCAGGCGGAGTTGGTCCGGACGAGTTAGGCGGCGGGCTAGGGTTCGGGCACGGCGGCGGCGGCGAGCTCTTCTTATGGCGGCCGCGAACGGTGGTGGTTGCTGCGTGAGTTTAACGCGACCATGGCGATTGGCGTGCGTGGGACGGTGCTTGTGCAGGGAGGACGGCGCCGCGTCCGGCCGGGATGGGCACGAACGCGGAGCACTCCCGGCGATGGCCCCGAGCTCCTGTTCATTCCCCGTTGTCCGTAGGTTCCCTCGAATTACAATTTTGCCACCGAGCGGCTGGTTCCGGCTTGGCTCATAAACTTCATTTCACTTGGAAATTTCGCAAACCTATTTTTCTGGGGATTCAGGGTATTATGAGGAGCAACTTTTGTTATAGACAAAAGTTCAAATTCTGCTTGTAAAATTTTGTAAAAATTCCTTTTTATAGGCGACGACAAGATCTTCAAGAGCTGAAATAGATAGACCAGGTTAGAAGGATCACAAACCAAGCAAGGAAATTAAAGCTAAAGTTTAAGGCTTACTCCGGACTTCTTTCCGGAGTTTGACGATCTCTCGCCGGCGGTCTTCCATCATGCGATGGGTATTCATTAGATTTGCTTCTCTCCGTAGCAAATCCGCTTCTTTGAATTTCGGATCGGTGGTCCGAGATCCGAGGTCAACTAGCTGCTCTTGAGTCCGGTGCAGCTCTTCTTCAAGACGAGCAATGATTGTTCTCTTAGCTTCAAAATTTTTTAGAAGAACCTGCAAGGAAGACAAATTTAAGGGATAGATTGGAATATGACGAAGCAAGGAAAAGACTGGGTAAGGGATGGAGATGTACCGGCCGGACACGGAGAAATTCTTCAAGGCCACCTCTTCTTGAAGGGAATCCCACCGAGCAGCTTGCCATGAACTTCCGGCTCCGCTCGAGCTATCGATTTCCACGTCACCCACCACCATCTTGGCGAGCCTTGGTGCATCCGGAGCTTTTCGAGTAGTCCTAGCCCCGCGGGGAATTTCTTCAATCCGGATTGGCCCCAATGGGAGTTCGGGCGCGGGCTGGAACAGGGTGGCTTGCGGGGGAAGTCACTTATGATTGTGTCACCGATATCGGCATCGGTGACAACCCGCTCTTCGATCGCTATGGAGGTCTGTTCTTCGATCGAGGCAGCGAGGATTTCCTTTGCGCTTGCTGCACTCTTGGTCTCGGAGATTCCTGCGATATCGGGTGCCGTAGGAGCAGGAGTTGGTGTTGCGCCACTAGTTGTGGCAAGGATAGTAGAAGGAGTGGTAGGCTTATTTCTCAACAAGCTAGCAATACCGGCTTGAAGATTGGAAGGAATTCTACATGAAAAATAAATGGTTTGAAAGATTGGAATGATGCAATAATGATTTTAAACTAGTCGAGTATTAAAACAGACTAGGTTGCAAAAACTTACGAGGTGGTTTTCTTGAAGCCGAAAGAAGTCTTGCTCTTTTTTGATGGAGGACCTTGAGTATCCCCACTTGAACCTTCTGCGCTCCTTTTCGCCGCTGGGTCGGACTTGCGGCATAGCAACGGACCCTCCCGTAGCATCCCCGAAGTACCGGTCCGGACGCCATACCGACACCTCTTGGGAATGTTTGCGAGAGAGTACGTTAATTGAGGGACTCCTTGAGATCCCCCGGTGGCGGCTGCCTCGAATACGGCCGGAGCAGCTTGGCGGTCTCTCTCCACGGCTTCTTGTTCCTTGCGCCGGTCTTCAAGCTTCTACGCTTTCGTACGGGTATTTCCCGACACGGCAACAGGAATTGCCGTCGGTTTGCCTATGCTAAGCGCCGATGTGCGTCTTCTTGTACTGGGGGCTTGGACAACCTTCCCGGACCTTGAGATTTTTGGGGTTGGCCCGGCTCGAGGAAGAATAGACCGGTCCGGAGCCCCTTGAATCGAGTTGGGGGTGGCAGACTCGATCCGAGTAGGAATGGGAGCGACGTTTGCTTCATAGTCTTCTCCCCGGGAATCATTTACGGGAAGAGGGGGATGACTTCGTAGTTGTCCAACTTCTGCATTTAGCAAAAATACATGAGTAATGAAACATTAATAATTGAAATACCAGTATTCAAGGAGAAGAGGAATACTTACGAGTCCCGAGGATTTGATGTGCTCGAACGCCCAACCCACCCTCCGGCACCCCGATTCGTCAAACCCGGTCCGGAGTATCTTCTTCGAGCGTTTGCTCAATCGCTCCAAATCGGGAAGGGATGTTCCGTCGGTTGGATTGGCGCTATTTTCGTTGAAGGATCATCCTGGGAAGGCTTTCCTCTTGAGTGGTTGGACTCCCCGCACGATGAAACTCGAGAGAACCGTTTCGGCTATGACACCCTTGACTTCCTTTAGATATTTGATGCTAGCCGGCGAGGCGAGCACTTCTTCATCTTGTTTGAGGTCTTCTCCGATGTCTTTTGAGTTCCAAGAGGGGAGTTCTTTAGCTACATTAGCTCTATAATGGGGAAGAGCGGGTTGAGGATTATCACGGATAAACCACTCATTCTTCCAATTGGCTAAGCTCTTGTTCGGGGATAAGGAGAAATACTCTTCGGCACTCCAAGCATTGTATCCCCACTCCTCCCACCGCTGAGCGGTTGGATGAAGAGGGAGCGGGCGGATTTGGAATAAGTACCGGAAAAGTTTAAAGTGAGGGCGGATTCCGAGAAAAGCCTCATGAAGATGGATGAGAAAAGCTATTTGGAGGATGGAATTAGGGTTTAGATTCACTAATTCCCATCCGTAAAAGAAGAGCAAGCCTCCGAAAAAGAACAGACAAGGGAGATCGAGGCCACGAGAGGAAAAAAAGACTTAAATACTAATTGTTGAGAGTCGTCTATTCCCCATGGTATTTGACCGAGAGTAGGGGCACTCCAGCTTGAGAATGGGTTGTGGGGGAGGATCCCGTCAAGAACCATCTCATTGAGAGATGCTTCGATGTATCGCCCAATTCTTGGACGTCGTAGGGAAGTTGATCCCGAGGAACGCCTAATGAAGAGGAAGGATTGGCGGCAGATTTCTTCTTGCCCATCTTGAAGATCGAAAAAGGGAAGTCTGGAGATTGGTTTATTTGGGAAGAAAGGAGCGCGATCACGATGTCCGAAGAACAAGGAGACGTTGTGGGCGCGTATGGAGTTTCGAGAATGGGTTTGACCTAGGTCGACCCTTCGTATCTTTTATAGGTACCCGAGCTGGGCTCGGGGCCGGAAAGTTATTAGCGTTTTTTACAGCCCAATAAACTTGGCATTAATGATGTTTGTGTCACACCCCTATCCCGAAAGATAGTTAAGTGTGGTACGGATCGCCTTGGGAGATGATTGACGAAGTAACCATACATAGCATCACATTAACAAACATACACGATTTGCAAGGTTACATAATTAAGTCTTGATTACAACATAGAGTTCGAATAAAAGATACATTAGGTTCGAATAAAAGTCTTACATAACCATAATCTTTGTTCGAATTAAAGTGCGGAAGCGAAGTACATAACTCGACGATACATAGCTAACTTAAATGAACCATGCCGGCCTAGGCCATGGCTCACTCATCATGGGTCGGAGAGCTAGGGACCCATTCAATGGTCCACTCTTTGGGCTCTTCTCCATCCCAAACCACCTTACCACAATCCGCAAGTCTTACCCGTCAATTTGGTCATCTACGACCGACTCCTAGATGCATGGGGCTTGACCGGTTTAACTTAGCCTTTTTGCATAAATAGCACCTATGCTCATTAGGTTGGCAATTTTATTACTTAGCCAAATTAATAGGGTGGTTGCATAAAAGAAACTTTAGTGAGCATGCTAACAATACAAGAGTTTGCAATACAATTTAATATCAATATATAAACAACAAGCTATTCAATCTCTTTCCATTACTACACATTGCGGACTGCTCGAATCAAGTGGTACTCATTAACCGAGAGGGAACGGCGATAATTGTCGAATTATTAATCCTGCAGGAAAGAACCCAAATGCACGACATACGCATCATTTAAGAACACGTATGGCCACCGTTCGCGAGTTCGTCATAAAGCAAAACACGGGGCCACCGACCCCGAGTATACGTCCCCTTGCGACCGTTCGACAACGCGCCGCAAGGCTTAACCCATGTACTCTCCAACGGTCCTCAACCCGTGCAACCACCGTGCCAAACACATCACCTCTAGGTCGGTGAGATATCCGGCTCACTTTACAACTTGCAAGCTACATAGGTTTACCAATCCCCATAAGAAAGGTATGCAAGTGGTACACAACTCAAACTTGTTCGCGGAGCCACAATGGGGTGTTCTCAATTTTAACCAAATTCATCATGTTCACATTTAATCATAAGCCATGAGTGAGATCCCCAATCTATCGTGACTCCATAGACATAGCATAGCAATTCTAACGAGGATGTGACACATAAGCGACATAGGACATATAGGAATTTATGCATGTGGATTTCCAATCAACGCCTAAAAACTTAAATGAACATTCGTCATCCTTAATAGAGTGATAAAGAAAGACATTTCACAATAATAGGAATGCACCGGGGCTTGCCTTGAGAGTGATCGAAGTTAGCACTAGCCTCACAAGCGTTGAGCGTAGCAACCGTCTCTTCCGGCGGAATCAATTCGACGTCGTCACCTATAAGATGAAATGCAATGCATAAGTGACATGAGTACAAGGTCGATGAGAATGGCAATGCATGTGTGCTATCTTTGTAAGGATGCACATGAATGAGTTAACCAAAAGCTTTGTTTACTTAAACCCTAATAAGCATGAATACAATTCTTGTTCTATTTACGAGAAATTAATTACATGCACAAGCACAACCCTACTAGTACATGAGCAATGACTTGATTGCATAGACATGAGTGCTGTGGTTCTTGCAGGTTTAGCACTAACATTTAGCAAGTTTTCAAAATACAAAACGAAGAAACCTAGGCTTAAGTGTTTAGCATCACATGCGATGACGATTTCATTTTTAACAAGAATTCGATCTCACAAATTGTCACATACGTGAAATATAAGAAATCTTTTGACTAAACCTGCCATGAAGTGCTAGGGGACATGGTGAACAGTGGGAATCACATAAACATGCAGAAACATAATTTTTTAGAGATATGAAACTAATTACATATGTGCTGAAAATGACCTTTTAGGGATTCAGATCTAGGGTTTGCCAAATTAATTATTTAACATGCTCAAAAATTAACATGGACTTTTCTGCACATGACCAGTCCTACGAGGAAATTAATTACCAAGTTTCATGCAAAAATGAATTATACAGATTTAATTAAAAATTAAATACAGAGAATGCAAGAAATGCAATAACTTGAAAAATATGGGATGAAATGCAGATCTTTCAGTGCCAGAAATTCAAGTATATTTAGGTGAAGGTCTTGGCCAAGTGGAATTATTTTTGGATCTATAGTTTTAAAGTTATGCCTTAGTTACGTTTTCAGGGGTTGACTTTTGTCATTTTTGTAAAAATATGAAAACATGCAAATCTGACAAGTTCGTGTTACTTTTATGAAAGTACTAGTTTTGTAGTTTCCAAAACATTTTTGTTTGCAATTGTTGAACTTTTAGATCGAAAGATATGGATTTTCTAAAATGCAATAAAGTTCGAACTATTTACAAAACTGCCATGGGGCATTTGACTTCGCGGAAAAGTACGAAATTGCCACAGGGCGCAGCTCGCGGTGGACAGCAGAAACGGCGACGATTCTTTCTCCAAATTCGTCGCGCTCCCTGCACCAAATACAAATTCCTTCAAGGGGAGACTAGAGGGGATCCTTGCGCACCCGTATGAGGTGGAGCTAGGCCTTGGGGCTTACCGTGGAGGGAGCTACAGCAACAATGGCCTGCGGCAGTGCGAAACGGAGGAGGTTTCGCTTCCTTCTATTGCTGCGCTTGCCGGCAAGGGAGGAGGAGTGGCTCTGAGGCCTGGTGTGTTGAGAGCGACCAGAGCAGGAGGGAGTGCTGGCTGGATGGGTGGCACACGGCCTGCTGCTGGTTTTGTCCATAGGAGGAGGAGCGCAGGATATAGCATGGGCGGGGAGGAGTAACTCCGGCCGGTTCCCTGTTGGCCGGCGGGTACACCAGGTGGTTGGGGACCTGCCTTGGGGCGTGGGTGTGACGGGACGGGACAGGCGCGTGCTGGGGCAGGTGCGGAGGCGGCAGGCCGGCGGGCAGGGCCGCCATTGCCCACTGGGCAATGAGCTCGAATGAAGAAATTTCGAATTCAAATCTGGGTTTTCGGTTTTTTGAACAAAAACGACACTTCTGGTGCTCCAAAAATTAAACAAAAAATACAGGGTGAATCAGCATGAAATGATCTACCTTTTGTGTTTTAGGTCAAAGTTTTGAATCAGTTTCTAAAAATTCATATAAAATTAATAAACAGTGCTGTTTTGAATTCAAATTTGAATTTTTGAGCTTTTAAAATTTGATCCAAAAATTTTGTAAAAATGCTGTAAAATCATTATTTGGCATGAGCAACAAGATGGTGCAAAAATATGTGGCTAGTTCTTTATAATTTTTGCACTTCCCTTAGGGGTTGGTTAGGGTTAGGGTTTTAGTTAGGTTTTTCCTTTTTCTCTTTTTATTTTTCTTCTCTTCCCTTGGGTGATTCTCATTAGTGCCTAATTAGGGATGTGATTAGGGTACTAACTGAATGATTAGCCTTAATCGTGACATGGGATGTCACAGTTTGTTCGTTAAAGGCTTGATCGTTGTAACAACCCCGATAAATAAAAGTGCATCTCATGTCATTCATGATTATGTCATCATGTTGCATTTGTGAAACAAATTAATTTTTGTGTTAAGCATGCACATAAAATAAAAATTTAACCAAGTAAAGTAAGTTCTTAAAAAGAATTTAAATAAAAGTAAATTCTGGGTTTATCATTTTCTACTGATCAAACATAAGAATAAAAGATTTATGGAGTTGCTACGAAATTATTTTCTTTTGTAAAAATATCTACAAGAAATAATTAAAGCTTTCCTTTTCAATTTAAACATGAATTTTTAATCTGAAAAATATTTGGAATTTGAACTTGGGCTTAAAAGGACTGTTTGAAATAATTTCATTAGCAACCCTGAATTTTTATAAATTTTTCCGAGCTCGGGAAAGTAGTTTTTCAATTAATTAAAAACAGGAGGGCCTTTTTTGAAAAATGTTCGGATCGGCCCACGAGCCGGCCTCTCTTCTTCTCTCCCGCTCTCACTCGCGCGCCGCCGCCGCCGTGCCGCCTCCGGCCGCGCGTCCATGCGCCCCCACGCACTGCTTGCTCGCCCACGCAGTCGCTCGTCTCGCTTCACCATCACCCGGTCGGATAAAGCTCCCGTCATCCCTATCCCTTCCCTCTCTCTCTCATGTCTTCCCCACACCACCGCCATAGCCAACACCCCTCGGTTCTCAACGCCGCAGGCCGTCCCGGCCGCTCCCCATCCCACTCTGAAACCCAAACCGCTCCGCCATCTCCCTCGAAGGTCGCCACGCCACCCAATCGAGTTGAGACCCCCGAGTTCCGTGATCGACGAAGTTTTTCCCTGGATGAGCTCACCATCGATCCTCCACCGCGTAGCAAAATTCCCGAGCTGTGGTGATCCACTTCTTCTTTTTCTTCTTTCCAGTGATGCGCAACGTGATGCTCGTCATGTTCGGCAACTCACCCGCGAGCTTATCCCTCGGGTTGTCGCGGATTTAGTCATCTTCCCGGAGCTTTTCCACCGCCGCCCGCACCACCCACGGTGAGCATCTATCTCCGGTCGTGGTCATACCTCCCGAACCTCCTAGCGTTGTTGCTCGTGTGCCGTAGAAGCTCCCCGCTTGATTTTCCCCAATTTTGAGGCACTCGGCGAGCTCCGCACCGTGCCGGAGCACCGCCATGGCCGCACCTCGTCGCCGGCGTGTCTCCGGTCAAGCTCATGTTACTTCATCACCGCTGTCGTGTTCGCCACGTTGAGTAGAACACGTAAGTGGTCCCGTGGCGAGCTTTGGCTCAACGCCGGCCGTCTCCGGCCACCGCACCGCCGTGATCTCGCCCCTGCGGCGGTGCCACACCTTGGACCACACACGCGGGATCGCGTGTGGCCACGTGGGGATTTCGTGTGGCTAACTCCGTGGCCCGCGCGTGGCACGAAGCTTTTCTAAATTTTGAAAATTCGTAGAAAATTAAATAAAAATCAGAAAAATGTGAAACCAATTTTGTTAGACTCGAAAAAATATTCTCTACCTGTTTATGAAATAAAATATCTATTTTTAGTATTTTCATTTCATAGGTATTAATTAATTACATTCTTTGATTAATAGAAGTTATGATTTTATGCTAATTAAATTTTTAATTTAAGAAAAGAATTTATTTAAATGAAGGAGATATCTGCAGACGAAAGTGTTTATGAAAATTATTTTTCAAAATTAAACATAAACACCGTCATTTTATGTGATCCTAATTTATTACTTTATGTGTTATTGCATGTCATTAATTAATTATTAATTTCTAATTAATGAACGTGTCATTAAAAATCATTGCACATCATATCATGTACATTCATGCACGCATGGTTCTGATTCGCGACATATTGTTGGTCGACCTAGGTCCTGACGTGATCGAGGTTCCGTCCGAGGTCGAGATAGGAGACGGGAACGTCGAAGTCGACCCGAACACCGAGGAAGCTAACACCGACGTGAATCAAGGCAAGCCCGGTGCATCCTACCTATGTTTTAAAGATTTTATTTTATCACACTAGTTAAGTTATGTTTGTGCATTAGGTGTTAGGAAATGATTGACACCCTAGATGCATGAGATAGGTTTCCGTTTGTTTATACTATACTTGGTACAGGTAGCTCCATAGAAGCTAGGCTTAATTCATGGTCGCAACGGTAGATGTTTTAGATGATCTTAAAGCATGGAGGCTTTAAGTATTTTGATGTGTTGTCGTTAATTTAAAGGAGAGTGTTAATGAAGTTGAGACCGGACGGGCCATGTAGGAGAAAGGGCAAGACGGAGTGAGGTCTTGCAAGGTGGTAGCCCTGTCCGAGTCGGTCAAGGACCGTACCGTTGTTAGCTTAGTTGAACAAGTTTGAACGTACCGTACTACATGCTGGTGTCATGGGCCCAGCAAGTCGATGTACCCTACCGCCCCGGAGATGTAGCGTAACCAACTCTCTTTTGCTGGCTGTTAGTGAGAGGGAAGTCTCACGGGAGGAAATGGGTCGGCCACGGAGGAAGTCGTGGAGTCGCCATATTCCGGGGAGTTTGGAAATGGCTAGTCTTCTGCCGGTGCTAGCGGGAAAAGTTGTCGTATACGACCGAGTGTGGTGCGTATACGTCGTGTAGTCGGGTTTTGCCAGCTGGTATAAAATAGATTCGAATCGCTGTCCCTCGCAGATAACGAGTACCGCTTGTTTAGCTCGTCACATCGTAGTTAATCAACCGAAAGATGAAGATGAGAGATGAAAGAATTGTTGGTCGCAAATGATCTTTTCTTGCAAACTTGATTGCAGTAGTTGTAGGCTGCAAACCCTTGTTCTCTAATGAACTTAACTTGAGCTAAAACTTGAAAGTAAGGATCAACCATTAGAGCTGTTTTCGCAAGTGAGTCAACTCCATAGCCGTAAAGCCTTTGCATACTACGCGTCGGCCTTAGCGTGCCTGTTGACGGGTCGGTCTTTCCGAGTACTAGAATACTCGGGGTTTGTTTGTTATATTTTCAGGACTCGAGTCGTACTTCCACGACTTATACGGCAGTTTTCCGGAAGAGGAGCAGTGTCCCGAGGGTGGTTCCCTCCAGTGGGAACGGATTCCGACACCGTAAAGGAGAAGGACCGTGGTGTACGCCGAGCTCGAGTACATCACAATAAACGTTTTAGTAGTATTTTGTTGTACAAAGACTAAGTTCCACTGTAAGACTCGTAGGGTTTTAAACTTCAATAATGTTTATGCTTCCGCTTGTACGATGTTTGTATTTCAAAAACCTGGTTGTATTATACCGTGATGTATATATTCTGGCTTGTATGAAATGATGAACTGTTGTAACTCGCTTCGTCGAGTGTCCCCTCGTACCGATTCCCGGGTGTCACGGAAGGGATGTCACAATTATGCAATCATGGCCTAACGGTCATAAGGATTAGGTCGACGTGATTAGTTTCATCATGGGGGCTCTTTTGCGAATAAAAAAGCAATCTAAAATAAGTAATTTTCAGATACTCGAACTAATATAGTGCCAAATTTAATCATTTGGAGGTATGGAAGAGTTAGATCGAAGACGATTTGGATCTTGCCTAACTTAATTTTGACAATGGATGCCTTAGGCTGTGGGTGTTAATCATCCGGCTGATTATAGGCCTTGGAGACTCGAGTCGATGTGAGAAAATGGGAAAAAACTGGTCCGATCAACCGAGATTTTGGTTCTTAGTTAAATTTAACTAAGCGGATATGAATTCAGACTCGATTTAGGCGGTCTTTTATGCTAATTTGCTATGAAACTCCAGAAGATATGAAGCTATGACTGGTATGACCGGTCTAAAGATATGTTTTTGGCAAAGATTGCTGAAAGGAATGTGATTTGATGAAATATAGTAAGCATAGTCTCTCAGGAAAGACTCTTGCATTATTTGAAAGGAGTTAAAATGACTCAAGAGTCGAGGGCTATACCCAATTGGGTGTACCTAAAAGGTGCACCGTGATTCAAGAGCGGTCTGCAGAGGTCGCGGGAAGCATAAAATAATAGAAATTGAAAGAAGCAGGTTGAAGAGATTGAATATTGAAGAAAATAATGAAGAATCATCTAGTAGACTCTTGCATTATTTAAAAGGAGTTCAAATGATTCAAGAGTCGGGGGCTATACCCAATTGGGTGCACCTAACTAGTGTACCTCATTTTTCAAGAGCGGTATGTGAAATCGCAGGAAATATACAGAAATTTTTCATACCCAATTGGGTGGTATGGAAGGAAAATGCTCATTTTTTTGGCTTTTTTGAAGTCATCCGGAACAGAAAAAGTAGTATTACAGAAGATTGGAGTTCTTTTTAATTTTACTATAGAATCGGACCAACATGCAGAAGACTCGTCGGTCTTATTCAATGTCAAATAAAAAATTACTCGGGGGCTCATTGTCGTATACTTACCTTACGGATATACGAGATGATAAAGGAATAAATAATTAGAGATATAGTAGTAAATCAATGAAGATAAGACTAGCGGAGAGGGCCCACAGAGTGGTCCACGACCAGTATGGAATAACAGAAGATTCCATATACCGGTATAGAAATAAGTCGGGCGTCAAGACCGACGTATGATGACTTGAGCAACAAGTAAAAGATCAATCCGTAGTACTGTTAGGACTCTGAATCAATAAGGAAAGCTTAGAGATAAGGCTTCCGAATATGTAATTCATGTAGTCGACTAGGAGTCTGCATGTAACCCTAGCTCCCCCGGATATATAAGCGAAGCGGGGACTCCACGAACACTCTCCGACAACTCGCAATTAGCAATCTGTTAAAGGCAATACATAACACACAGGACGTAGGGTATAACTCTTCATCGAGAGGCCTGAACCTGTCTAAAATCGCGTGTTCTTATGTGTTTCGTGTGTTGGACCATCAAATTCCACGCTTGTGAGGGACCGGGTAGTACTAGTGCTGAGTTTAAGACTCGACACTCTTCTCCCCTGCCGGCACCAAACTCTTCCTCTTACCCGTCATCGAGCCAGCGCAGCACGATCTACCTCTAAAAAGTCCATCGTATTGTTGGAAACGCTAGAAAATGGATTCATCCCTGCTACTGTACACGGTAGGCAAAACCGTGAATTGCCTCTCAAAAATGCTTGCTATTGTTGAAGTCGGCCTTATGATGCAATACGTGTGCCTTTATATGCAAAGACAGAGATAAAACTTGAAACTATTTCATAGCACAAAAAATTTAAGATTTATGTTCATTTAAGATTTAAGATTTTTGGAGGATTGGCAAGATGCTAAAATCTTTACTACTATATGATTTTGAGTTGGTGGTAGCTTGTCATGGTTCTCGTTCCCCACTACCTTTCCTCCATGCTCGATCACAATATACTGTTGTTCTCGTTATATAAACTGAAGGGATATCCATCTCCAAATATGTTGTCATATTCGACCACACAGTGCACATCGCAATGCCAGCTCTATCTCGTGTTCGTCACCCACGTCATTGCATCCCTCTGTCTCCACTGCCAATGTCAAGTTTAAATCGATTATGTTTTCAGGGTGAATTAGTCGAACTAATACCAAAAAAAAAACGAAACGATTATTGCTCCAGCAACATATTGAGAGGACCTCTAAGGTGCTTCACCAACTAATTTCTTCTGACCTAGTCTTAGATTTTGGGTGTGTTCGTTTCCTCCCCTCTAAAATTTAACACTGTCACATCAAAGAGAATCTTATTATTTATGAATATTTCGATTAATTTAATAACAAAACCCTATTGACAGATTGGTGCTAATTTTCGAGATGAATCTAATGAGCTTAATTAATCTATATTTTGCTAAAGTGATGCTACAGTAACCGTCTTCTAATTACGACTTAATTAACCTCATTAGATTTGTCTCGTAAATTAGTCTAGGGACATGTAATTTGTTTTATAATTAAACTTTATTTAATACTCTTAAATAATAAGATTCTTTTTGATGTGACAGTTCTAAAATTTAGACCCCAGGAAACGAACACACCCTTTGTCATATTTTCACGACAATTGCTACCACCCCATTCTGTGTCAGCACCTTTCGAGGGAGTACCGTCACACCAGGTTGTCTCTGCCTCCAACCTCAAAATTGAGTTTCTTCAAGTTTCTGGAACGTTTTCGCTAGTGCATTTCTAATCAAATCCTCTTTTCTCTCTTTGTCCTTGTATTTAAATTAGATAATCGATCAGGTATAACCCTTTTAACCGTTTCGTGTGTTGCACTATCAAATTCCACGCTTGTGAGGGACCGGGTAGTACTTAGTGCTGAGTTTAAGACTCGACACTCTTCTCCCTGCCGGCACCAAACTCTTCCTCTTACCCGTCATCGAGCCAGCGCAGCACGATCTACCTCTAAAAAGTCCATCGTATTGTTGGAAACGCTAGAAAATGGATTCATCCCTGCTACTGTACACGGTAGGCAAAACCGTGAATTGCCTCTCAAAAATGCTTGCTATTGTTGAAGTCGGACTTATGATGCAATACGTGTGCCTTTATATGCAAAGACAGAGATAAAACTTGAAACTATTTCATAGCACAAAAAATTTAAGATTTATGTTCATTTAAGATTTAAGATTTTTGGAGGATTGGCAAGATGCTAAAATCTTTACTACTATATGATTTTGAGTTGGTGGTAGCTTGTCATGGTTCTCGTTCCCCACTACCTTTCCTCCATGCTCGATCACAATATACTGTTGTTCTCGTTATATAAACTGAAGGGATATCCATCTCCAAATATGTTGTCATATTCGACCACACAGTGCACATCGCAATGCCAGCTCTATCTCGTGTTCGTCACCCACGTCATTGCATCCCTCTGTCTCCACTGCCAATGTCAAGTTTAAATCGATTATGTTTTCAGGGTGAATTAGTCGAACTAATACCAAAAAAAAACGAAACGATTATTGCTCCAGCAACATATTGAGAGGACCTCTAAGGTGCTTCACCAACTAATTTCTTCTGACCTAGTCTTAGATTTTGGGTGTGTTCGTTTCCTCCCTCTAAAATTTAGCACTGTCACATCAAAGAGAATCTTATTATTTATGAATATTTCGATTAATTTAATAACAAAACCCTATTGACAGATTGGTGCTAATTTTCGAGATGAATCTAATGAGCTTAATTAATCTATATTTTGCTAAAGTGATGCTACAGAAACCGTCTTCTAATTACGACTTAATTAACCTCATTAGATTCGTCTCAGTAAATTAGTCTAGGGGCATGTAATTTGTTTTATAGTTAAACTTTATTTAATACTCTTAAATAATAAGAATCTTTTTGATGTGACAGTTCTAAAATTTAGACCCCAGGAAACGAACACACCCTTTGTCATATTTTCACGACAATTGCTACCACCCCATTCTGTGTCAGCACCTTTCGAGGAGTACCGTCACACCAGGTTGTCTCTGCCTCCAACCTCAAAATTGAGTTTCTTCAAGTTTCTGGAACGTTTTCGCTAGTGCATTTCTAATCAAATCCTCTTTTCTCTCTTTGTCCTTGTATTTAAATTAGATAATCGATCAGGTATAACCCTTTTAACCGTTTCGTGTGTTGCACCATCAAATTCCACGCTTGTGAGGGACCGGGTAGTACTAGTGCTGAGTTTAAGACTCGACACTCTTCTCCCCTGCCGGCACCAAACTCTTCCTCTTACCCGTCATCGAGCCAGCGCAGCACGATCTACCTCTAAAAAGTCCATCGTATTGTTGGAAATGCTAGAAAATGGATTCATCCCTGCTACTGTACATGGTAGGCAAAACCGTGAATTGCCTCTCAAAAATGCTTGCTATTGTTGAAGTCGGCCTTATGATGCAATACGTGTGCCTTTATATGCAAAGACAGAGATAAAACTTGAAACTATTTCATAGCACAAAAAATTTAAGATTTATGTTCATTTAAGATTTAAGATTTTTGGAGGATTAGCAAGATGCTAAAATCTTTACTACTATATGATTTTGAGTTGGTGGTAGCTTGTCATGGTTCTCCTTCCCCACTACCTTTCCTCCATGCTCGATCACAATATACTGTTGTTCTCCTTATATAAACTGAAGGGATATCCATCTCCAAATATGTTGTCATATTCGACCACACAGAGCACATCGCAATGCCAGCTCTATCTCGTGTTCGTCACCCACGTCATTGCATCCCTCTGTCTCCACTGCCAATGTCAAGTTTAAATCGATTATGTTTTCAGGGTGAATTAGTCGAACTAATACCAAAAAAAAAACGAAACGATTATTGCTCCAGCAACATATTGAGAGGACCTCTAAGGTGCTTCACCAACTAATTTCTTCTGACCTAGTCTTAGATTTTGGGTGTGTTCCTTTCCTCCCCTCTAAAATTTAGCACTGTCACATCAAAGAGAATCTTATTATTTATGAATATTTCGATTAATTTAATAACAAAACCCTATTGACAGATTGGTGCTAATTTTCGAGATGAATCTAATGAGCTTAATTAATCTATATTTTGCTAAAGTGATGCTACAGTAACCGTCTTCTAATTACGACTTAATTAACCTCATTAGATTCGTCTCGTAAATTAGTCTAGGGGCATGTAATTTGTTTTATAATTAAACTTTATTTAATACTCTTAAATAATAAGATTCTTTTTGATGTGACAGTTCTAAAATTTAGACCCCAGAAACGAACACACCCTTTGTCATATTTTCACGACAATTGCTACCACCCCATTCTGTGTCAGCACCTTTCGAGGAGTACCGTCACACCAGGTTGTCTCTGCCTCCAACCTCAAAATTGAGTTTCTTCAAGTTTCTGGAACGTTTTCGCTAGTGCATTTCTAATCAAATCCTCTTTTCTCTCTTTGTCCTTGTATTTAAATTAGATAATCGATCAGGTATAACCCTTTTAACGTCAATAGGCCCACGACACGTACCAACAATATGTTCATCTCCCCCCCAAATTTGCCAACTAATGAACTGCAACTTTGGCAAAGGGTGAAGCCAACAGCGACCTTGTTGGGATGAGCAAGCTCGGATGATGGGATCAATCGTTTGATGAGGTCATTCTTTCGTTTCACGTTTTTTAAGTATGACATGTCAGTTTTCTAATCGTGTTTTGTGAGATGAAAGTGTATCTCTATGTGTACTATTTCATTTTAAAATTTTATAGGTTGAACGAGACATTAAATAGTTACATAGGTGTATGAAATAGGATCCATTTTTTTATCGTCATGAAAAAAGAGTTTTAATGCACCTTTTATTCCCCTTTTATCAACTTAGAAAAAAGTGTCACTATCCTTTCTTTCTAATGAAAGGTTTCCCTCCAATTTCATATTTAATGTCATGTCATGTCACTAATATATATTAAATGAAAGACCAACTGATAATGACCTAAATAATGCTAACCGGTAATTTTCTATTAATCTCGTTGGAAATCGTGAGTTAAGTGATTTCACAATACAATATAGCTTGACTCTATGCTCTGTTTTATCGCTGCCGCCATCGTCAAGCTAATGGCATATATCTAGATGTAGGTGTGACAAAGGGCAAAGATACAAAGCTACGAAATGCTGCTTGAGGAGGGTCAAATTGAAAATTCTTATCGATGATATAGTGAATTCTAATTTTTTTTGGGTGCAAGGTTCTAGTTCTGATTTTAACTTGGAATTGTTCTTGAACCATGACCGACATCATCAAAAAGACAAAAGTGTTTCTAACATACTCACAACCATCTCTAATAGTAGTTCTAGCGGACATGCCTTTGGCCCGGGGGCAAGGTCCCCGAGTGGCAGCCGCTAAGTCGGGGTTCGAGCCCTGTCCCATACAAGTGGAAAAAAAATATCTCCTGACTAGCTCACACGGTTAACTGATTTCCTGTGAATGGTTGAAAAGGGGTTCAAGCTCTTCTATTTAATATAAAGCCGTCCGGATTCTACATTGTTGCTCTTCTCTTCAAGAAGACCCTAAAATGTGTGAAAAAAAAACTTCTGCATCCACATCAGACGGGCAAAAGTATCTGTAACTGTAACTGCAATTTTCACCAACAAATTATTAAGGGCACAAAAAATAATTTCTTTTTGGAAAACCAATAAAATTGCAGTCACAGATTCTAGCAAATTTGAGCAGCCAAGAGTTTGTCGCCACATGTCCCTAACCCTCTCGGGCACTGACCAGTCACCACATGTGCGGAGCACGCCGCTCGACATCTGACGGGCACTACTGACTGCTCCCGGCGTTATCCAACTCTATCTCTTCCTCTGCTCTTCCCACAGCCGACCGCTGCTGCTCCCGCTGCCGCAGTCTCCCCGGCATGGCGGCCCTCCGTCCACGCGCGGCGGCGGCCCCTCCGCCAGCCTCCGGAACGCCGCTGTCCGGCGAGGCACCTGTTGTGCGTCGCCGTCGACGTTCAGTTGCTTGCCATGCTGGCAGCTGCAGGTTCTTGAACTTTCCTTTCCCTCTTCCGTTTTGTTCCCCTTTTAGCATAAGCAGACGATGAAATTCAAATCGAAGTGGTTTTAATGAATCTGTATCGGATTGGATAACAGGACTGGATGCTATCTCAAGAGACTTATGTTTTGATTTTTGGCGTGATTGGTAGGTGCTAGGAGTTCTGAGCCTAGAACGATTTCTGGGTTAGGTTCAGTTTGGCAAAGTAGGAGTTTATTGATTCTTTATGGAGATTGGTTTTATTTCAATTGATATCATGCGAATTGCATTTCACTGCATTGTGGAAACGCAATTGGCTGATAGAATATCTGTTTGGGATCAATTTGGTGGCTGAATAATATGCTCTACAGTTACAGCTATGGAATTTCGAAGAACTAGAGCATCAGTACCTAATAGTATATGTAAGTTGATGTAACACGTTGGTTACTTACTCAGTTTAGGCTTTGTAGCACTGTAACGGTGCGCCTCACCCTAGCTAGGGCCGGCGCGGCTGCTGCTGCTGCTAGCTGCCGCAGGAGAGGGAGAGGGGGGGGGGGGTTGTCGCGGGCAGGAGAGGAGGGCGGCGCGCGGGCAGGGAGGTGGAGGGCGGTGGTAGTAGGGCAGCAATTAGAGAACTTCTCTTTATTGCTTAATGAGATCAGGTACAATACCCCTGTTTATATAGGGGGACTCCTAACTTGACCACTACTCCAACTTGGAGATATTCCAAACCTATTACAACTCAAACTTCCTAAACTTATCTCAACTTCCTAAACTTATCTAAACCTGATCTCTTTATTTTAGAAACATTTAAAAGGATTCCTAGCCATTTTGGAAAGACGGACCCGCACCTAGGGGGCGCGCGCGCTGCCAACCGCACCCCGAGTCGGGTGCGGCCTCCCGGCGGCGCGCCTAGGGCGGAGGCGGCCCCAAGGCGACGGGCCGCCCTCGCTCGGGTCGGGCCGGGCTGTGACATCTCCTCCTCCATTGACAGCCGGCTCGTCCTCGAGCCGGGGAATGCGCCATCCAGGACCACTCATGAGAGTTGCTCGACGAAGCTCGCAGAAGAAGTGTAGTCGAAGCACGTCCAAGAACCGGATCATCAAGGAGATTCCGTCGAGTGCGATCAATGTCCAATGTGAAGATGTATCCCAAGCTGCCGATGAAACCATTAATGACAAAGTGATGCGAGGAGGGCATTGGGTTGTTTCCTCGTACTCGCTGGCGTTCCTGGAGCATCAATGAAGTTGCGAGGCACTCCAAAGTCAAACAAGACAGTCTCCGGCTCCGTAGGTGGTGAGGTGAAATAGTGGCGCTGAAATTCTGGTGTTGGTAGCAGCAAGCCATCGATGATCACCACAAAAGTGTCTCTTGGAGTTGGCCGACTTGAGTCTAAGCGAAAAGCATGGCCAAACAACACCCGAAAATCGAAGATGATGGAGGAAGAAGGACGATGACGGGGTGAACTCCAAAATACACATTGCGAACCCGGAACAGCTCTCGGCCCGCGATGTCCACAAATGTGACGTCCACATTCTCCACCGTGGAATGAGGCATCTCCCGGAGGCACGGAACGGATGACGGCATTCCTTGAATCAATCCGTCCTCATTCATAGTGTGGAAGCCTACAGCAATCGGCGCGAGCATCGCCTCCTCGCCTTCTTTGATGAGAAAGGCACAAAGGTGGTAGAGCATCGGAGAAGAGGCTGGCATGTAAAGACGTCCATCGAAGAAAACCAGTCCCACTCTCATGTCTCACGCACGGGAAGCATCTCCGGATTCCGATCTGTCGCGGATCACCGCAAAGTCGGGATTGCGATCCATGTCGTGACGCAGGTCGTCGTAGAGGTCCGAATGGGCGCTAATGATGTTGAAGATGTCTCGCCACATGTGAAGGCCCTCCCATAACGGCCACGTGAAGGAGGCTGTCGGAGGAGCTGGAAGTGCACGGACAAGCTGTAGTGGTGGGCTCCTCCCGGGCGCCTCGGGCTCTTGTGCGGGAGCGAGTTGAGGAGCGTGACGAAGCGGCGAGTTGAGACCGACCAGCAGGCGATGTTGTCCGTTGTAGAAGAAGGACATGGTCGGCATGGAGAAGTCTCACATGATTGGCCCTAGAGAAGCCAGCCATGGTGTGCCCGACACAATATCCACATCATCGGGAAGCTCGGTGGCGTAGATGTCGATGTGATGAGTGTCCTGGTCAATGGTGAGAGCAAAACCACGACACACGGAGCGGCTTAACACTCGATCCCCTGAAGCGCAGTAAGGGAGAGTGAAGCACGACGAAGAGGCAAGCATCCTAGAGTTTGCATAGCCGGTGTCGACGAAGTTGTGCGTAGCTCCCGTATCGATGAGGATGCGCAGGTTGGCGGTGAAGGAATATCCTGTCGGCAGCATGGGACGCCGTCCTTCACCAATGAGCGCCATCAATGTTCCTTCCTCGTCCTTGATGTCGATGAGGTCGTCGAGAAGCTCAAGGTAGAAGAGATGCTTGCACTTGTGGCCGCGAACAAAAGGCTCATCACAATTGAAGCAAAGGTTCCGGCGACGACGCTCGGCCATCTCCTCAACCGTGAGGCGCTTGTAGACTTTGGTCGCCGGAGGTGCTGCAGCTACGGTGGCGCCTCCATTAGAGCCCGTCGTTGTGGAGCGCGGAGCTGGCAGAGCTTTCGTAGAAGGAACGGCCGTAGTCGATCCTCGAGTAGTCGTAGACGGCCGTTTGTCGACGAGCTGGTTTTCAGCCACCACCGCCGCGCGACGCTCGTAAGCCCGTGCAAGGCTCATGGCCGCCTCCATGTCCCAAGGCCGTGCAAGCTCGACCTCCGTCTTCGGTGGTTCTTGCAGGCCGGCGGTGTAGAGGTTGACTTGCTCGTTGCTCCCGCAAATCCCGGCGCGTGCGACGAGAGCTAGGAACCGCTCGGTGTAGTCGTCGACGGTGCTCGGTCCGACGTAGGATGGCCAACTCGCCGAGGGGGTTGGCGCGAGTAGGAGGGCCAAACCTCTCGTTGACGAGCCCGACGAAGCTGCCCCAAGACGGTGCGTTGTTCTCCTTGCCGAGGCGCATGTACCATTGTTGCGCATCGCCCGTCATGTGATACGAGGCGTACCACACACGCTCATTGTCCGGAATTTGCTGTCCAACAAAGAACTGCTCACAACGGTTAATCCATGGCGGTGGGTCGTCCTTACCGTCGTATGTTGGAAAGGTGAGCTTGTAGTAGCGTGGAATCGGGCGCCCATCGGCTCGCCCGCTTGAAGCATCCTGTTGGCCGCTGGTCGGGGTTGTTGTTGATGACGAGCCCCGGGCGACGAGAACGCCGTGTTGAGTGTAGCAACGATCTCCGGCGGCACCGGTGTGGAAGAAGACGTGTAGATGTCCTTGACGGCTTTGTTCGCCGCCTTCGGCGCCTCGCGACGACGTTGCTCCTCCTCGGTGCGCTTGACGGACTCCGCATCGGGGCCGTCCCGACGCTTGGCCAACTTTTGGACGGTGTTGGCAAGTGATTCGATGGCCACCGTGTTCTCGCCGGTTGCTTTGAGGATTGTAGTGATGTTCTTCTCCATGGCGGAGACTTGTTCCTTGTAGAGCTTCCGGAACGTCGGGATGTCGGACGGCGCGGACTCCTTGGAATTGCTCATGGCGTGGTGGTGGATCGTGGCTGGTCTCGTGATACCAGATGTAACGGTGCGCCTCACCCTAGCTAGGGCCGGCGCGGCTGCTGCCGCTGCTAGCTGCGGCAGGAGAGGGGGGGGCGGCGCGGGCGGAGAGAGGATGGCGGCGCGCGGGCAGGGAGGTGGAGGGCGGTGGTAGTAGGGCAGCAATTAGAGAACTTCTCTTTATTGCTTAATGAGATCAGGTACAATACCCCTGTTTATATAGGGGGAACTCCTAACTTGACCACTACTCCAACTTGGAGATATTCCAAACCTATTACAACTCAAACTTCCTAAACTTATCTCAACTTCCTAAACTTATCTAAACCTGATCTCTTTATTTTAGAAACATTTAAAAGGACTCCTAGCCACTTTGGAAAGGCGGACCCGCACCCGAGGGGGCCGCGCGCGCCTGCCAACCGCACCCCGAGTCGGGTGCGGCCTCCCTGGCGGCGCGCCTAGGGCAGAGGCGGCCCCAAGGCGACGGGCCGCCCCTGCTGGGTCGGGCTGGGCTGTGAAAGCACCTAGCTACAGTAGTTTGAAATTACCTTCTGTTGTGTGTGTCCTCTGTAAACCTTTTTAATGAAATTGGAGGGGGTTTGTTCTAAAATACTACTAACTAAATTAACTTTTGATATGAGTTTCTTTTCACATAACCTGCATGTCCAGTTTGATAGAATAAGCATCACCATGGCTGCATGTCCAGTTTCTTTTCACATCCTGTTCCCAAATAAAACATGAACTCTGGTATTTCTGTGTTATGGTTGGCAGAGTCTATGAACGCCGGAACACACGTGGCTAGGATAAACTCAGGAGTCTTTATTGTTTGCCGGTTCAGATTAGTTGAATTGTTAGAGGATTGTTAGCAGAATTAGTTGAGAGATTTTAGGAGATTGGTTGTAAGCTTTGGCTATAAAGCCTGGAGACTTATAATTAATAAAGCTAGCTGGAGATTGATATCAATCTCTCCCGCTCGTGTGTTTGTTACCGCCGCTCCTTGCCTCGTGCCGGCGGGGATTCAAGCCTCGCCCTCTGATCTCCCATTCCTACCCTCTACGCAATCTCCCGTTGGCTCCTAACATTCTGAAATGACATTTTCCTTCAAAATTAATCAATTTGAAAAAGAATGGAAACTCTGAAGAGCTCACGTAAGCCCTGTACTCCTAATAGACTTCCCATGACACTTCTTTTGAACCATGGAACAATTATTCCAACTGAAGTTTAACTGAATAGAATTTTTTTAGAGCAATGCTGAATAGAAGTTTTTCTTTTGAGACAAATTCTGAATAGAAGTTTGGGAATTAATAATCCAAAGAACATTTGTTCTATAGGTGATAATTGATCACAAAAAATAATATGACTTTGACAGTAGCACAGGCATGCTAGTATTTAATCACCATTATATTTGCAACTTTTATTTTTAATCTGCAAGTGGTATTATGAAATGATTCTTTTTCAACTTATTAAATGCAGGGTAGTACTGTGCATTGGAAGTCTAGATGCACAACAAAGAAGTTATGCACCACAGTAGCTAGTGCAAAGCATGGCGATTTTGAATTTGAAAGTGTGGATGCGCCCTTGAGCCTCAAACATGGGAGGGGAGTTTCTTGTGTGGTTTGTTGAAGAACCTGCCACACATTTTCCTAGCTTCTGCAGCAAAGCAACTGCAAGAATTGTCTAATCAAAGAGAAGACACCTTGAACCGCTGGGAACATAGTATTGGTTCTAATGAGGACTGTCTTCACAGGTTGTTACTTACTATCTAATTTAACACGTCTTAGTAGTCGTGCTTCCAGCTTTTAATTTTCAAAACCATTCTATGCAAACTGGCAGCAGTAATTTTCAAATCCATGATGCTACATCTTTTTTTATCTCGAAAACGCAGGAGAGCCATGCTTTTTTTAAAAAAAAAAACTTGTTATCATCGATTCACCATTCACTTGCATCAGCATTTTAGCTTGTATTTCACTGATGAAGAACAGCATAACAGTTATGCAATTTCGAAAACTGTATTTATATGATAAATTATCAGTCTATAAGTTAATTGCCTTATGAGGAATACTATGGCACCATTAGCAGATATATACAACCAAATTAAGTGAGTGCATAACGTAGAGGTTTGAGCAACAAACAGTTTATCAGTTGGGTGCCTTGCAGCCATATGTTTCAGCTGTGACTGATTCAGGTCAAGAATGTGCTATTAGAAATTCTGTGGTGAGAAGAAACTGGATCAAGCAGATAACCTGCTGCCTAATATACATCAAAATTGAAAATAAAATGAAACAGTAATGGGGGTGTGGCTCATGCATTATATGTTTCTTTGAGACCTTCTGTTATGTGCAAGCCTAGGGCTGCTGCCCTAGACCAGCTATGGAGGTGGCGGCTGCTGCTATGGTCGCATGGCTGATGATGGCAGCAGCGTGAGAGGGAGAGAGAGAGAGAGAGACGCAGGGAGGCTGGAGAGCAGAGAATAGGGGACTAGGCCCTTATTTTTTTCTTGATTAAATATGATTACAATCCCATCATTATATAGAGGCTTTCTTAGTCCTAAGCAACCTATTACAATTTATAAAAAGACTTAGATTACTTATTGACTAAAGGATCCACGGGTGGACCTGCTGCTATATTACCGTGTGAGTACTATTCATGCGCATGAATAGTACCTGAGCCGGCCTAGTAGTGCCCTGGTGGGCCATAAGCCCTTCTGTTAACATCTCCCCGCCAGTTGACAAACAGCATGTCCTCGTGCTGGGTGATCTTGTGACTCAGACTGTCGAGAGGTGGTTGAGCCAGACGTGCCAAGCGAAGATTGACTGTAGCTGTCAGAGAGCGAAGGATTTTGTAGATGCAGCGGGGACTGCCCATAACGGCCACCGAGATGGTCTTACTCCGCTCAGTCTCCCTTGGCATGTCCATTGTATGCAGATAGATGCGTCCCTCGACGAAGATCAGTCCCTCGTGTGTTGACCATGCACATGGAGCTTTACTAGTTCCAATGCACTCTCGCAAGTCTGCTAGCTCAACATCCTGATGAAAGTTGGCGTAGACACCAAGATGGAGCTCGCAATAATCGAAGATGAGAGGGGGACTAGGGATGTCCATTGCGTCTCCCATGAGTGGTTAACAAGAGTAAGCTCGAGCGTTGATGCTCCTTAGCAGCGTGTATCCTCCTCCATTGAAGAGCAGTGCTATGTCCCATGCTTAACTCCTACTGAATTTGGAGGGAAAAGTTCCCCCAGTAGTGGCCTGTTCTATAGAAGGGTCAGTTGTCTCATCTGGCAATATGGAGTCTCCTGTAGCTTGCAATAGTCGAAGATGAGAGGGGGACTAGATATGTCCATTGCGTCTCCCATGAGTAGTTGACAAGAGTAAGATCGAGCGTTGATGCTCCTTAGCATCGTGTATCCTCCTCCATTGAAGAGCAGCGCTATGTCCCATGGTTAACTCAAAAGTTCCCCTAGTAGTGGCTTGTTCTATAGAAGGGTCAGTTGTCTCTTCTGGCAAGGCTAATATGGAGTCTCCTGCTCCATGTGGAAATCGATGGGCAAATCTTGAACTCCTCAAGGGCTCCCAGATGGCTGATGAGTTGATAGCAAGGGAGACTGCTGCGAATAATAGGAGCACCAAGGAGAAAGCAGCGTACAACTATAGAGGAGGTACATCAATCTTACTTGTGATTGTTGTCATTGTCTGCCTTAACGAATAAAAGGCACTCATCATTGAAGGCGAATGCGAGCAGGGTGATGTCTAGGTTGTAGCTGGTGTGATCCACAACATAATCCATCTGTCTAGTGCTCTTGACGAAAACCATAGTAGGCACATCAACCGAAGCCTGAATGGTGTGAATGTTGTCCCTGAGGGTGTGGCCTGGTGAAGCCACCATTTTTGCAGCCCATCCTGTTGCTGCCGTGATCAGTGTTGCGTTCGGTGCCCATGTTGGTGAAGGAAGACTATTAGCTGTTGTAGAATCTGCTATCCTGAGTGATGCACCATGATGCCATAATCCCATCTGTAATATGTCTGCACCTTTGATGTCACCTATTATCCCAGGAGAAGCACAAGGCCCCAAGCCGCCTGCTCGGTGTTGAGTTGCCAATAGCCCATGGAGGGCTACAACTCCCGAAGATTGCCCATTTGCAGCTTCGGTGCTATTGGTGGTAGCTGGCAAGAGTGAAAGAGCAAGAGAGAAAACAACAAAGAACCATATAGTTGATGCATGAGGCTTACTCCGGGGCAATTTATCCATCGTCTTTTTCGTCGGGGGAGCTGAATTGATCAGATGCAAGGCACCCATGATGAAACCGAGCCATCCTCCAAGGAACTTTTGTTGATGACGGTGGCAATGATGGCCTTCTCCCTGGCAGCAAGATCTCCAATGATAGTTGGGGTATCTTCCAACTTGCAAAAATCCATGGCCAAACTATTTAGAATAGATGGTGTTGCCTCCACCACACTGAGCATATTGTAATCAACGTTGATGGTGGCAGGGACGATCTCCACGGGAATCAGGATAGGTGACGGTGAGTGGATTGTAGATTTCGGAGCCATGATGGTGGTTACCTCAGTATCTGTACTCAGGTCTGGTGGGATTGTTCCATCAACAGGGTAGATCTGGGGCACCTCTGTTGTTGTAGCAATGTTTCCCTCCGGGATGATCATATCAGATCGGTGCCGAGGAGAAGCCTCCCGATGCCAGAGCATCAATTGCTGGCGCTGAGATGTCCTCTACAACATGAATAATCAGACCTGGCGCAACAATAAGAGCACAAGTACCAGATGCGAGGATCTCGGTTGCCGAGATGATGTGCTTCATGTGTATCTGCTCCATTGTTGGTGCGTCCAAGGGGGTGATGGCCTCCGAAATAGCCAATGGCGACTGATCTGCAGAGTGAACAACGACGGTTGTAGGCAGCTGGATGGAGTGCTCCACACGAATCTTCTCCATTATTGGTGCATCCGTGGAGGTGATGGCCACAATCTCGGCATCTAGGGCCTCCTTGCATCTCGGTGTGGTCTGATCTTCTGGGGATGAAAAATTTCATGGTGTCGAAATGATGTCCTCCTCTGAAAAATTGTCATGGTCGGCTACCCGAAGTGGGGGGATATGCTGGGGTGGGGACCGCCTTTTGCTGTTCTAGATCCGCTTGTGGAGAGATCCGAGACAGGTGTCCGGTGTTGCTCCGGAACCAGTCGGTGAAGCTCTCCATGTTAGCGGCGTGAGGATCGTTCCGTGCAGTGGAATCCATGGCGAAAGAAACATCCTGGCTGTGATTACCAAGTGTTATGTGTAAGCCTAGGGCTGCTGCCCTAGACCAGCTATGGAGGTGGCGGCTGCTGCTATGGTGGCGTGGCTGATCATGGCGGCGGCCTGAGAGAGAGAGAGAGAGACGCTGGGATGCTAGAGAGCAAAGAATAGGGGACTAAGCCCTTCTTTTTACTTGATTAAATTTGATTACAATCCCCTCATTATATAGAGGCTTTCTTGAGTCCTAAGCAACCTATTACAATTTATAGGAAGACCTAGATTACTGATTGACTAAGGATCCACGGGTGGACCCTGTTATGGTGGGCGTCAAGTACCAGAGAAGGGCTGCATGGAGCAGTGGCTAGGTTATGCGTCAATAGTGAGTCTGTTGCGAGTTTGTTTGAGTCGGTTTGTAATCCATCGAAATAGTTTCAGGTTGTTAGTTTGTTAGACATTGGCCTATAAAGCCAGCAGAAGTAAATGAATAAAGACTAGCTGGAGATTGAGATCAATCTCTCCTGCTCGAGAGTGCATCGTGTTACTACTAGTGATCCCTAGCGCCGGCCATCAGGACGGCGCTACCGGCCTGCCGGCGAGGTCCCTAACCTCGTCCTCCCACCTCCCACTCCTATTCCCTTCGCAGCCAGTTGAATCCTAACAGACCCGCTGCTGCAGAACCACGTTAGTACTGTTCCCGTGCATGAACAGTTCCTGGGCCGGCCCAGTAGTGCCCTGATGGGCCATAGGCCCTTCTGCCCATAACACCTTCACTGTCATACTTTATCGTATCTTGATGGAAAAAATCATTAAGGATCGTTAGGAGGATGCCTTGATATGGCAAGCAGTACAAATCTTGGAAAGATTTCCTAGTTTATTCAATAGCCTGCTTGTTCTTGTCTTTTTCTGCTGTTTGTTTGGTCTGGGTAACTAAATAATTTGCTTGGAACTTTACAAATAGGAGGATTGCTGAATTGAAAGAGCAAGAATGCCAAAATGCTATTGAAGACATCATGTACATGCTAATTGTTTATAAGTTCTTCAAGATTGAAGTTCCAATAGTTCCAAATTTGTCAAAACTGATCAGCAACAGAAGATTAGAGCTATGGCCTTCAAGGGAGACAGATCTTGAATCCATTCATGGACCTGAGGTGCTCGAATTAATTAGGGAACACTTGACAAGCATTGTCAGATGGGTGCACAAAAATGGTCCCAAGATCAATCGGTCAACGCTTCGTATTAAGAGACTGCAATTTAGTCGCATATATTCTGCTTCAATAAAGTTTGGATACTTTCTGAAGTCTGTCACCATTAGGCATCGTTTGGAGTTGACTCTCACTCGCTCACAAGAAATTCCACCTCAAGTTCAGTTTCTGAATGCTCAACTTACAAGCACCCAGAACCAAGAACAGGAAGATGCCATTGGAGGTTCTGGGGAAATGCCATCATTTTCGAAACCAAGTTCTGTTGTCAACCCATGTGACTTGAAAGGTTACATGATGGGGTTTGATCCAAAGACCTTGCAGCTTTGTGCTAAGTTGCGCTCATGTGAAGCTTCTAATCTCATCGAGAAGCATAGCTGCGCTCTGTTTGGAGAGAACATGGAATTCTCCCAAGAGAATGATGAAGCAGTTATACTTGATCCGCCATCCCTGAAAAGATTGTTGCTTGAAGCCATTGCATTCGGCTCCTTCCTTTGGGATGTTGAAGATTATGTGGACGAGATTTATAAGTTGTCGGAGAACTAGTGCCACAGGAAGTCCCTGCAACCTTGTAGATATGAAGGTAACTTGAGATTTTCCTGAATCACTGTATATATGACTGGCTGTTCTGTACATGTACATTTTCATCTCAAGATGGCTTTGTTTTGGGAGGGCGTGGTAGGCCCAACAGTTAACTGTAAAAAGTTTTGATAGTCCTTGCATCTGGGAACGGCTACATGTCACTCAACTACTCTAGACTAGATTGGTGTTTGATAGTCCTTGCATCGAGAGATCTACTCGAGTATCCGGTCCCCGAGAAATGTTACTAAAGATTTTTTTGACATGCCTTCTTGCCCTCTACTCCGTGATGCTCTATCATGGATTAGAACTCAAAATAACTGTCATCATTTATTAACCATCATCATGGTTTAGAACTTGAAATGTCTCTTCTGACGTTGAGGACGCCTGGAATAATTTCACAGGACTGGATAACAAGCAGACAAGCATCGTGGACATCTCCGTGATCTCATGAGTCATGAACCGCCAAAAATGGTATCATGGCATCTGAGAGAAGGGGCCAAATTCAGGCCCATCAAAAGTCACACTGCCTGGATTTGAAGTTGCAGCAAGAAAAAACTTCTCAATAATGTACAGGCGTAAACAGATCCCAAAGAAAATTACTACTACTCTATGATTCGGTATTTCGGTTCCAATCATTCGAAACCTGGCCGAAATCCTCTTTGACGTATGCAGTCACTCACGCGACACAAAGGCAGTTGCCTAACAGTGGCTGTCCGCCACTGCATTTAAGGCCACCCCTCCACCGTCTCACTCACAGGACCAGACAGCCCGCCATTAAGGAAAACAGCAAAGATCCAGTACCGAGGGGGAGAGAAAGGAAGCGAGAAGCTCAATAGCACTCTGAACACGATTGAGAGAGAGAGAGAAGAGATCTCGACGCTGTTCGCTCCCGCAATGCCGGAAGCCACCAAGCTGATCTGGCTGCTGCTGCTGCTGGCGCTTCTCCTCCACGGGAGGGGAGGCCTCGCCATGGGCCCGGGCATGGAGGCGATGGAGATGGAGATGGACTCGGAGACCCACCGGCGGCTGCTCTGGCAGGCCACCGGCCGGCGGTACATCAGCTACGACGCGCTGAGAGGCGACGTGGTGCCGTGCTCCAGGCCGGGGGTGCCGTACTACAACTGCAGGATCACGACCACGGCCAACCCCTACACCAGGGGCTGCGAGAGCATCACCAGGTGCAGGGAGGCAGCAGGTCCCTAGACTGTTTGTCGCCCCAAGGGAAGGAGATCCTGCCTCTGCCTGAAATGAGCCGCTTCTTCATCTTCAAGTGTAATCTTTTTCTTTTTCTTTTTCTTGGTCTTCCTCCTTTGCTGGAACATTAGTAAGTGTGGTAAGGAAGGTTTTTTTATATAACTATGTGGTAAGGAAGGTTAATAGATGATGAGCTACGTATTTGACGATGCCACACCACCATTGTTTTTTCTTTTTCTATCTATTTTTTCACCTTACTTGTTTGTTTGGGGAGTGAATATGTGATGTACTTCCTCCGTTCGAAAAAAGATATTGTTTGGAAGTTGGACACGAGAATTAAGAAATAAAAAGGTGGATGCACCGAGAAAGAGAGAGATAGAGATAGAGATGTAGTAGAAAGAGAGAAAATTGTATTGAGAAGAGGGAAATATGCATTGAGAAAAGAGAATGACATATAATTAGAAAAAAGTGAGGAAGATTAGAATGACGTGTAAATGTGAACAGAGGGAGTATGTAGTATGTGATATTATGGGAGCTACATGCCTACACGGAGGTCCAGTTTGGTAAATTATTCAACGGATTGACATTTGTGCATATATAAATAAGAACTAAGATGCTTTCTCGATCCATTTGTTTACGTTTAATTTGGAAAAAGATACTTAATTCCGGTACTTTTTTCGGATACCGTTTCATGCCTCTCGTAGGTTAATGAGAAAGATGATCCTTAAAAAAGTGAAAAGGACACTTTACACAAAGTTCGTGTCGGGGGAAGGATCAATGACGTCACGTGGCACGATCCGGACCCACCTACGAAGGATTAGGCCCCGAACATAAAATAACACCGACGGTCAAGATCGGACCCCCTCCCGCACGACCTCGGCGGAAGAGCAAACCAAGCAAGGATGAGCTCAACCTTCCCCGCTCGGGGAAAGAGAATCGCGACTCGCACGACCTTGTCCCACGATGCTCGAGGAGGCCCGACTCGCACGACCTCCGCTCGGATCGACCGAGCAAGCTCCACCTGCCCGACGTGCGTCCGTACACCCCGGTAATGAGTGTCTCCGACTTTCACCCCCTCCCACTTGTCGTAGCCACCGCTCCCGTCGAGGCACGCCGATGGGACGCGCCGTCCCTATAGTCTCGACGAAGGAAGGGTGAACGGATGACCGAGGATTCGGTCATCATTACCGGGCATATGGCGACACTGTTCGCATCTTATCCGGTAACGAGGCGGAGCTCGAGCTCGAGCGGCGTCCCACCTCGCACGACCTTTATGCGCAACCTCGAACACAACAAGAGTTTCCGTCCCGACCTCGACCTTCGACATCGCCATAAATGCGCCCGACAGGAGGAGGAAGACAGGTATGGACTGTCTTTTCCCTCAACCACTTCGCTGCGACACCATCCCCGTTTCGCCGAACGTGAGACACTCCACCTCCGCTTCCCCGGTGCGACGGGCTACAATGGCGATGCGACGGTCCGGTCAAGGCCCTCGGGTAAAGATCGGAGAAGGGTCAACACCGTACGGGGGCACACGGATAAGCACACGCCTTCTCTCTTTCTCTCTCTCGTGTAAACCGAGCTCGACCTCTGCAGCTATAAAGAGGAAGAGTCTCTCTCTCTCTCTTGGGAGAAAAAACACGAACACACACACACACATTCACACATTCGGACACGGAACACGGAGAGAGGCGGATTCATCTCTGTTCGAATCCATCGACTCTCATACGCACGCTCTCGCAGCAAGGGACTTGGAGCACGCACTTCTCCCGCCTCCTCTCGTACACCCCGTTGTTTGACACAAGGAACACGAGCACCCCCGGTTGGACGTAGAGAGCTCTCTCGAACCAGCTTAATCCTCTCGTGCCTTTCCCTTGTGTACCATTCGGCCAAAAACACGTATCCCCGGAACAAAATTCTACTAGCCGGTGGTTCGAACACCGACGGTTGGCGCATCGGGTAGGGGCTCTATTGCGCGTTTTCGCCCTTTTCTCTCCCATAGCACGGACGGCTTTCCTTCTAGGCTCCTGGACTTCATCGTCACGGTTGAACGGTTGCTTGGTGCGCGTCGAGCCACCGGCGCCATTGGCTTCATTGGCCACGGGCGTTGCCGTCGAGGCGACGACCTCACGACGAGCTAACGATTGCGGATGTGCCTCCGAGCTGCGTCGCTAAGTAGCCGTGGCGCCGGTCGGACACGCCCCTAGGACCCACGAACCCCACGGTTGGTGAGTTTGTGGGGATGACCAGCCATGCTTCCGAGTCCTTCTTCGACCTCCTTGATTTAGGAGAGGAGGAGGACTCGGACCAAGGGAGTAGCGATGGGAATCGCTACCCCACTGCGAGTGCAACATGGTGCACATCACGGCGGCGGGGCTCAAAGCGAGGACGGACCGGCCGCACCGGAGCTCGACGGTCCGGGAACGTCGGTGGCGCCGCACGCGCACACCGCTCCACCCGGCGGCAACGACGTGCGGGCACGCCTCCGGGCCGGGCGCGCCGCGACATCGCGGAGGAAGCAGCCGCGATGGATCGGGAGCTGGAGCAGACAACGCCGGCGCAAGGAGCCGTGCACGGCAAAGAGCCCGTCACGTGAACTAGCAAATCATCGATGACGACGGCGCGCCCGGCATTTCCTTCGAGCTGGGTAAAACATCGCCGCTGCTGCGGCGCTACTTCAAACTCTCCCCGCAGCCAACTCCCGAAGCGCGGTGCGCGTAGAGGGAGATGGCGACGCTTCTCGCCAAAGCGGCGTAGCGGCAGGCGAAAAGTTCCCGGCGGCGTGTGGCCCCGTCAAGCCATCACACTAGCGTCGACTACCACGCCTCCCGCGATCGGGCGGGGGCTCGGGTATGTGTCGGCCCGAGCAATCCTCGCGATCGGACCGCTCCGAGGTCGGATAGTTGGTGCACTCTCGCATCGGCACGGAGCGCGACGCGCGCTCAACCCTCAACGCTCGACGACGTGCCCACGACGACGTGGGCCACCAACTCGTTCGTCACCCTCGTTGCGGGGGCGATATGACGACGAGGAAGATCGGAGTCGGAGCCCCGACCTGCCGGGTCCCGGGGTGTTCAGCCCGCCATCCGGGGAGCGACTTTCCCTCGGCGCTTCCGTCCCCGACAACGGTCGCCAAGTACGTTGGGGATTCGAACCCCGCCCTCTAGTTGGAAGATTACCGCTCGCCCGTCGGGCGGGCGACACGAATGACTACCTCGCCATCATTCGCAACTTGCCGTTGTACCTCGGCTGATTCGGCGTGGATATGGCTGGAGCACCTCCTCGCGAACAAGATTTACTCGTTGGCCGCCCTACGAGAAATCTTCGTCGACAACTTCTAGGCGACGTGCGCCCGCTCGGGCAACCCCCGGGAGTTGAAGAACTGTCGGTAGAAGCCGAACAAGCCGCTCCGAGACTACATTCGACGCTTCTCCCGGCGCTGCAACGAGCTGCCCCACGTCGTCGACGCGGACGTCGTGTGCTCGTTCCTTTCCGGAACGACCTGCGAGGCACTCGTTGACGGTCCTTACGGTCCTTTTTTACCGTCAACTTTATGCACCTTTTGAAATCATATCCACCACCAAGAGTAGACATAGGGCTTTTATCTAACCATTTCCACAAGTCTTGGTGAATTCGTGAGTGCAGGTGCAATCCATATGAAAACGGGGACAAGTATGCATAAAACATGGGCTTCGCACTTGCCTAACTTTCCCCGACATAAAAGACAACTCTCTCAGCCCAAAATCCGGAGAAACAGGCTCCAAATCTATCCCTAGCAACTGGACCAAGGAGGGAAGCAACACGGAGAGCCACCACGAAGAAGACCGGACCCAGTGGGGCCCAGCCCGGCTCGGCCGACTCGGGATTTGGGTTCGGCCGAACCGTGGTGGTGGCCCCACCGGCCCATCTTTCTCTCGGCGGTTCACTACCGACGTCCGGAGGTCGGTTCCACCTGCATTAAATGCCACCGACGTCGGGAACCGCCTCCAAGTTGCCGACCTTCCAAGACTATAAATAAAGGGGCACCCCTACCTCTCTCAATCATCCAATTCAAGAGATCACAACACATTGACACCAAGAGGAATCCATCTAGCATTAGACTAGTCTCTAGGCTGTAGAGGATTAGAGGGGGGAGTTTAGTAGAGGAGAGGGTTGTCCTCTCTTTGTGAGGATTTAGCCCAATCTTGTACTTCGAGGATACTTGCTTATAATAGAAGTTCGTTCGTCGTTCGTTCATCGTTCTTCGTTCGTTCTTCGTTCGTTCATCGTGCATCTCATATTAAGTAAGTATCAAGGTTCACCTCAATAGAATTATCTTCTTTGTTCCTCATGCCTTATGATTGTACTAGTATGATGATCATGTGCTTTCTATGTGGTTATTGTCTAGTCATGATAGGTTGCTTCATGCTTCACATGCCTTCATTCATTCGAGTATGTCCTTACACTCGTTTCATGCATGATGAGGTGAGACATGCTTTGGCCAATGACTTGATGATCCGTAGGGTTAGAGTCATGTGTGACATGGCCCATAACTCGTCAATCCGTAGGGTTAGAGTTAGGCATGTCTCACCCATTTACTTGATGATCCGTAGGGTCGAGTCTTGCATGTTCCAGCGACTTGATCCGATTCGGCCGGTCAAGATTAAGTGTACTCTTTCGGGAGTTCAGTTTAGCAATGTGAGCATGGTGCTTAGATTGATAAACCGCTTTGGGTGTTTGGTTGTCCGCTCGAACAGGATAAGATCCGACAGTGAGGACTTAATTGCTTCACCGCCACGTGATCGTAGGACCGGCATAGGGATCTAATTGCCCTTGTGTCACGTGTCCCGGATGAAGGGTAACGGTAGGTGGTGACAGCCCCGCCGTGCCTAGTCCTCTTGTTCTATAGTAGATAGCCTTGATTGCCCGGTAGAAGGAATGCCCGTAGGTGGTGACAGCCCTGCTGGTTATCCCCTTGTTCCAGGATGACATAGAGCTTAGACTTGTATGTGTTGCATGAGCAGGAATATTAGAAGTACATAAGGACCCATCTCGGCTTTCTCCTTAACCCCGCTTAGCCTAGGCTTAGTTCTAGTGTTAGATTGGATTGCTCGGTGGTGTTGTCACTACTACCCACTATCATTATTATCCTTACCCCTATTTAGGCTTTGGTACCTTATTAGTCATATGATTATGAACATTGCTATCTCGTAAACCACCGCCTTCCCCGTGGAAAATACGATACCCTTGAATACTCACGGGTGAAATGCTACAACGGTATTCTCCGTGCGCTTGCGGATTTATCGTGACCGTAAGAAATACCAACAAGCATTTCTGGCGCCGTCGCCGGGGAAGGCACTCGGTTGAAGAGTCACTAGCATTGTTTATAATTATATTTCTTTTAACTACCACTGTCTAGATAGGTCTACCTTTGCTTTGTTTTCTCTTTATGTGAAAACAGGGTAGTATACCACCGGCGTTGACTTATCGAGGCAATACACGTAAAATCAAGTAACCTTGAGGCGATCGTAACCGCGAGTCATCCATCCTCAAGAATACTCTCGACAGTGCAAGCCAGCTACATCCGCACCATCAAGCTCAATACCTATGGGTGGATTGCTTTCCCACGAACACTCCGCTGCCAATGTTAACCGTGTGGCAATTGGGCCACACGTCAACACCGGAAACGGAAACTTCAAGCCTACAGCCAGCCAAATCACCATGGTGCAGGCCAATCCATTCCATGGACTCGGCCAAGGAGGACGCAAAAGTTCATCTTCATAAATTCCTAAAAGCATGCAAAACCTTGTCCATCGAGGGAGTCAACCAGGATGTCATCCGACTCCGTCCGTTCCCCTATTCTCTTGCGGGGGAAGTAAGACAATGGTTCTTTGCCAACCCAAGTATTTCGACTACTTGGGATGCTTGCTCAAGCGTTCCTCGATGAATACTCTCCAAGAGGCAAAACCTATGCCCTTCACGCACAAATTCCAGATTATTGGAGAGCACAGGAAGAATCCATTCCTCGAAGCATGGGAGAAACTTCAAGATTATTTGACAAAATACCCTGCTCATGGAATGGACGATTGGACAATATTGATCGATTTTTACCACGGGTTGACACAACGATGCCGTGACTATCTTGATTCTCGTGTCGAAGGGGGCATCTTCTCACTTACCGCCGCAGAAGCAACAAAATTAGTTGAGAAGGTAGCTATCGGTGAAGGGTGGAGACCACGCTCTCAACAAAAAGAGAAGCCTTCCAACATCACCCTAGAAGGGAAGCAAAGAGGAAGAAGGCTTCGTACAAGCGCTTTGAAAAGACAATTACAGCCCCAACACGAGAAGTTGTCCGCATCCTCATCTCCAGGATCAAGCACCAAGTCGCCACGGTAAATGTAATGGAGAGAAGTCTTGCTCATTGGACTTAAAACGATGATGCCCTTGCCAAAGGTAAATTGGTAGTTATCTCATATTTGATTTCCAATTCCACATGCATATTTGAATTTCCTCAATCGCATTCATGCATCTCATTTGCATATTTAATTCTCCCTCGACATGCATTTCCATCGTTTGCATGTTTGAATCTTTCCAACTTTTGTTTGGGATTTTTCAAACCACAATGCAATTACAGGTATTGGAAAATGAGTTTGAGGCAACTTTTTATGGAAAATGTTTTGAGTAAAATTTTGGAGGAATTTTGGCGTAACTCCTCTCGGATTTTTCATATAGCCATCATAGGGTTGTCAACAAAATTGGACTTCAATTCATTATATTTGTTTCCAAAGTGCTTGGTGCCTTCACTTTCATTCCACTCAAGCATTCTTTCCCCCCAAAATTCTTACTCTTGCATTTCCCGGGAATTTTCATTGTTTGCCCCAAGTTCAAGAAAAAGATTTTCTCTTCTCTCTTTGGTTTTCTTAGTTGCATAATCGGGGTCCTGCAATCCTCCAACTCTTCTTTTCACGAAAAAAAATATATAAAAAAAAAAAATTCTCAAGGAAAAATAATTTTTGAGACAAACCCTTTTAGGCTTTCCGTCTCGAATTTAAGAAAAAAATTTTCCTTTTCTTCTCTTCTCGTTTTTGTTCAATAAATTGAGTTGCGATAAAAAGACATCCTTGCAAAGGCAACCCACGGGAAATCCATTTGGTTTTCACTAACATAACCCGTGCTCGAGTTCGCTTTTGTGTTCTTGCTCTTAAGTGCAGCCAGGAAAAAGGCGAATAATCAAGCTCATCAAGCACGTTGAAGAAGGTGACAAGTTCAAACACAAGTCACCCCCGACGTGACACGCACTCGTCCCCCTCCATTGAGCTCATGCCTAAAGTGAGAAGGTTGGCATGAAGAGCCTCATGAAGATCCCATGGAGGAGGACTATGATGAAAACAACACGTCGAGACTCCTCTTCGACACCAACCTTGTCTTGGTGTGCAAAAAGAAGGTACAAGCCTGCAACTCCAATTCGAAATCCCCGCACAACGAAGGTATGCCACATTCTTTGCTAATAATTGGAAGCCCAAGGGTGATATGGTTTTTATTCGTGTGGATGAGTATGACTCCCACCTACCTACCACATGATTTCCCATGCATCCTTGTAGTAGTTAGGCAATGGTACTACCCTCCAGCTTCTTTCTTAGGGAGTATCACCCTTCATGCACACATCCTTGCTTTCTACTAGGCTTTCATAAGCATTGCTTGTCAGACTTTGAGCCTACAACTCTTGACCTTCACAAGCATGCTCTTTGGCAATGGATCATATCCCTTCTTGTGCTTGATGCATTGTTGGCTTGTCATGACTTGTGTTCCTCATAAGCAATCTTAGACATTTTTTGTATGAGGAATGAGCTTCGAATCCTCTTGCCTTGGTTAACAAATATCAAAATCTCCCCTATGCAATGCATGAATGGTTAGAACTTTCCAAGCAATTAGGACTTCTTGAGTGCACCTCGTTGTTCTATCATATCACCCCTCGACTTTGGACCTACACCGCTTCATGTTTCCATATCACTAAGACCCAAGTTGTTTTTACCAACGAGGATTATCTTGTCCATGGTCGCACTCAAACTTGGTCCACAGGACTTGCTTGTGCCTTTCTTCCTCGGCTGTACAAATGGGGTCCGGTCATCTAACCCGGACCTTGTTTGTATGTGCTCCGAGAGCTAACCATGCCTCTCCAAGTTGGAGGAAATTGCTTGCAGGAATAGTGTTTTTGGCAGGATTCTCAGTGTGCAGAGAACAAGTGTGGGGGAGATCTCTCAAGCCTCCATCACGCACATGTTCGAGATCTCCCCACCAAAACGCTGCACCAACATCAAGGCTACACCGCACAAAGCCTTCCACAATCACATTGGGTTCAACCCCAAATCAAGGGCCATGAGCAAAAGAACAAGTGTGGGGAGGTTCCCTCCCCCCCACAAAGGTAACTTGTATCGCAACTTGTATCCTTTTCCTTCCACCTTGAAAATATCAAAATAGAATAATTTTATAAAAAAAAAAAAAAAAATAACTCTAGGTGCTTCTTCTCTTTCAAACTCATAAGGCACCTAGAGTTTAAATCAATAAATCTAGGCTCCCCGGTCTTTAACCCCGGTAGAGTCCTCTTTGTCTTCGCTTTGTTTTTGTTGTTTGTTTTGAATAAATAAAGCAGGTTCAAGAACAAGTGTGGGGGAAGATCTCTTGAGTTCTTCATCACGTACACATTCAAGATCTCCCCCACCAACACGATGCACAACCCGCACCGATCAATCCATAAGAAAGTGGAGCCCCCGGGACAAGGAAACAAATTTGGGTCGAACCTTTGTTTCGATCAAACATCCCATGGTCCACTTGGCCTCCACTTCACCTAAAGCGACGGTTTGCACAACCTCTCTAACTCCATCCCCCTCAATTCATGAGTTAAAACAACCTTTTGAGCCAATCACTAAAATTTAACTCAAGAATAAAATGAACGTTGTTGTTCCCTCGCATACATGCTTCTAGTTGGTTGGCCTCGCATACTCTTTATTCCTCGCTTCGCACACCTGTTGCTTGTGAACACCAATATCATAGGAACCCATGTTTATCTAAGTTGTTGGTGAATGTGATATGGTTGGATGAGATGAATCTTGCTTCTTCTCGCATAGAGTGCTTGGGTATTTAATTTGCCAAAAGTCTATAACTCTACGCTCCTCGATGATCTTATATTCCCACCAGAGCCATATGTTGATCACATTGCAAAACTTACACACATATGCTGCTTGTCATTGCATTGAACTTTATCAAAATTGTGTGACCCTAGTGAGAAACTTGTCATACTCTCTTGATCAAGATCACGTACACTCCACCTCACATGCTAAACTTCTACACCGGAAGTTAAGCAATACCACCATCATACATCCACCAAAATAAGTACTCCACAAAAGCATTGTTACCTTTTTCTCTCTCTCTCTCAAGTTATCATAGGAGACATGGCTATGCAAAAGAAAGAATAATCCCTGCTCATACAAAAGTAGAGCATGATGAAAAAAAAAAAAAAAAGAGAAAAGAAAGAAAGGAAAAGAAAGAAAGAATCATAGCCATGTCCCCCTCGAACATTCAAAAAGAGAAAGAGAGAATGAACACAAAAAGGAGTACAATTTCCACCACCACACCACCCTCATACACACTTGCACATCTTGATCACGGTTGTATGACTTGCATTCTCCATGGATCCACTCTTTTGGTTCAGCAAAATATGTGATACAAGTATGCCTCTCTTTCATTCCCTACCAAGCTCCACATAAAGCCTTTTGTAGAAGTAGGATGAAAAGAGGAAAATCATGCCTTGGTGAGGAACCATAAACATTGAGCGATTTGAGAGTGATCATTTGAGGAGTATGAGCTATGTTTTTACTTTGAAAATCTATCACAAACCCGAGTTACTCAGCAGAGGGAGTTATGATGACTTGAATCATGACCGTTCCATTCCTCAACCGCCCAAGATTACATGGTAGACACATCAAAGTTCACGGGTGCAGGTATGGCTTGGAATAATTTGTATGCTAGCATCATACCATGAGAAGTATGCTCCCGCTTATGCTCACTAGCTTTACTCGAGGACGAGCAAAGAACTAAGTGTGGGGGTCTTGTTGACGGTCCTTACGGTCCTTTTTTACCGTCAACTTTATGCACCTTTTGAAATCATATCCACCACCAAGAGTAGACATAGGGCTTTTATCTAACCATTTCCACAAGTCTTGGTGAATTCGTGAGTGCAGGTGCAATCCATATGAAAACGGGGACAAGTATGCATAAAACATGGGCTTCGCACTTGCCTAACTTTCCCCGACATAAAAGACAACTCTCTCAGCCCAAAATCCGGAGAAACAGTGCTCCAAATCTATCCCTAGCAACCGGACCAAGGAGGGAAGCAACACGGAGAGCCACCACGAAGAAGACCAGCACCCAGTGGAGCCCAGCCCGCTCGGCCGACTCCGGGATTTGGGTTCGGCCGAACCGTGGTGGTGGCCCCACCGGCCCATCTTTCTCCGGCGGTTCACTACCGACGTCCGGAGGTCGGTTCCACCCGCATTAAATGCCACCGACGTCGGAACCGCCTCCAAGTTGCCGACCTTCCAAGACTATAAATAAAGGGGCACCCCTACCTCTCTCAATCATCCAATTCAAGAGATCACAACACATTGACACCAAGAGGAATCCATCTAGCATTAGACTAGTCTCTAGGCTGTAGAGGATTAGAGGGGGAGTTTAGTAGAGGAGAGGGTTGTCCTCTCTTTGTGAGGATTTAGCCCAATCTTGTACTTCGAGGATACTTGCTTATAATAGAAGTTCGTTCGTCGTTCGTTCATCGTTCTTCGTTCGTTCTTCGTTCGTTCATCGTGCATCTCATATTAAGTAAGTATCAAGGTTCACCTCAATAGAATTATCTTCTTTGTTCCTCATGCCTTATGATTGTACTAGTATGATGATCATGTGCTTTCTATGTGGTTATTGTCTAGTCATGATAGGTTGCTTCATGCTTCACATGCCTTCATTCATTCGTGTATGTCCTTACACTCGTTTCATGCATGATGAGGTGAGACATGCTTTGGCCAATGACTTGATGATCCGTAGGGTTAGAGTCATGTGTGACATGGCCCATAACTCGTCAATCCGTAGGGTTAGAGTTAGGCATGTCTCACCCATTTACTTGATGATCCGTAGGGTCGTAGTCTTGCATGTTCCAAAGCACTTGATCCGATTCGGCCGGTCAAGATTAAGTGTACTCTTTTCGGGAGTTCAGTTTAGCAATGTGAGCATGGTGCTTAGATTGATAAACCGCTTTGGGTGTTTGGTTGTCCGCTCGAACAGGATAAGATCCGACAGCTGAGGACTTAATTGCTTCACCGCCACGTGATCGTAGGACCGGCATAGGGATCTAATTGCCCTTGTGTCACGTGTCCCGGATGAAGGGTAACGGTAGGTGGTGACAGCCCCGCCGTGCCTAGTCCTCTTGTTCTATAGTAGATAGCCTTGATTGCCCGGTAGAAGGAATGCCCGTAGGTGGTGACAGCCCTGCTGGTTATCCCCTTGTTCCAGGATGACATAGAGCTTAGACTTGTATGTGTTGCATGAGCAGGAATATTAGAAGTACATAAGGACCCATCTCGGCTTTCTCCTTAACCCCGCTTAGCCTAGGCTTAGTTCTAGTGTTAGATTGGATTGCTCGGTGGTGTTGTCACTACTACCCACTATCATTATTATCCTTACCCCTATTTAGGCTTTGGTACCTTATTAGTCATATGATTATGAACATTGCTATCTCGTAAACCACCGCCTTCCCCGTGGAAAATACGATACCCTTGAATACTCACGGGTGAAATGCTACAACGGTATTCTCCGTGCGCTTGCGGATTTATCGTGACCGTAAGAAATACCAACGAGCACTTGTCCACGAGCCGGGGCGTGGCTGCCCTCGAACAACTAGGGAGCTCCTCGACATCGCCACGAGCCACGCTCCGGACGAAGAGGCCGTAGGAGCCCTCCTCCATCGCGCCAACCCCGAAAAAGGGAAGGGCAAGCGAACCGCCGACAACGCCGGTGGAGGCCCCTCCGGCTTTAAACCCGAGCAAGAAGAACAAGTCGCAACCAAGCGACGAACCCATGGTGGCGGCGACCGAGAAGAAGGGCGCCAAGCAGCCCAACAAGGACGTTTTGAACCATTTCGAGAAGAGGTGGAACGGGCCGTGCCCCAACCACGAGTTCCCCATTTAGCACCCGATGAAGGACCGCTCGCCGATGAAGAAATTTGTCACGCAACAGGGGAAGAAGGGGCAGCCACCGCCGGAGCGTGAAGAGACCGCCGGAGCCGGAGGCGACGCCGGTGAGGACGAAGGTGAAGGCTACCCCCAGGCCGAGGGGTGTCCGATGATCTTCGCGAGCTCCGACGATCGCACCATCCGACGCTCTCGCCAAGATCGAGCGCCGCGACATCTTCGCCGCGAAACCTGCAATGTCGGCCTTGAAAGTTGCCTAAAGGGGGGGGTGAATAGGCGATAATCTCGAAAATCACTTAATTTAACAAATTAAATACGCAGGAAAGATTTGTCCGACTCAATGTCCGACTATAGTAGGACAAAGTCCGACTCCGGACAAATATCCGACTAGAGTAGGACAAAGTTCGTCCGCCTCGTGCGGAAAGTAGATCGGCAGCCAAGTTGGACAAATCTACGGAAATAAACAACAAGCAAGCAGCTAGCGACACTAGAAAGCTAGGGCAACAAGGGCACAAGCAAGCAAGCCACCTACACAAGTTAATTTAGAAATTAAAGCAACAACAACCTAGAGCTATAGCACACAAATTGCAAGAAACTAAAGGGAGACAAGAAGACACACGATTTTTCACCGAAGTTCGGCTCCACCAAGAAGCCTACGTCTCTCGTTGATGAGTCCACCAAGGATCGGGTTGCTCTCAACCCTAAACCTCTTCAAGCCACCACAAAGGCCGGCTTAAAATCCACTAAATCAAAGCTCCACGAAGGGAGGGGCAATACAAACGACCCGAGTCTCAACCACAAGCTTGGGAGCTCGCCGGGTAACGCCTAACCGTCTAGGGGATGAATCCCCAAGAGTAACAAACACAACAAGTACCGGCGATGAGAATGAATCAAGTGCTCTTGAGATGGTGATGAAGCTCAACAATTTTCTCCTCAATCTTCTCACAAATCCGCCAAGGATTGGAGTGGGGAATCAATTTGGAAGAAGAGGAGTGCTTGAGAGAGTTTGGGAGTGTTTTTGAGTGTGGGAAGAGTGCCAACCGGCAGCAGGGACACTCAAAAGAGCCGTTGGGCTCGATCCGACTCGGACTTTGTCCGAGTTTGTCCGACTCGGAAAGTTTTTTTGTTCGGAGTCCGAGTAGTAAATCCGACATAAGTCGGATATATCCGACTAGACAAGAGAGTCGGATATTGTCCGACGGAGTCGGACAAAGTCCGACTCCTAGGGTTTCAAAAGAATGGCGAGCTCTCCGGAGTCCGAGTGGAATGTCCGAGAGTGCCGGGACTTTGGGGTAGTCGGACTTTGTCCGACTCCCATTGGATTTTGTGATTTGGCAACCTTCCGGAGTCCGACTCCAATGTCCGAGGGACTCGGACATTGTCCGACTCCTATGAGATGGGAAGTTGATTTTTGATTTTGATGGAGTTTTGAGCACTTTCATTTTTCACACCTCATACTTGTGTGTCCCTCTTGATAGTACGGTGTTTCCTATACTCAAGACATAAACAAAAAGACTAAACATCTTCATCTTGAGCATAATTGGACCATTTTCCAAATTTTGCAAATGTGACGTACTTGGCCACTTCCTTGTTTTTTGTGTTTCTTTGCTCTCAATTGAATTTTAACTAAGCACTGCGCACAAGCTCATTTGAAACATTAGTCCTTTTTAATTGTATTGACGTCAATCACTCAAAACCATAATTAGGGGCCTAGATGCACTTTCAGGCCTTCCTTCGATGGTCGGAGTTGCCAATCACTTTCGATCGCATCGACCATCCCGCACGAGTGCCACGACCGGGTCGATACCCTCTCGTGGTCGACCCCATCGTTTCCAAGACATGCCTCACCAAGGTACTCATGGACGGAGGCGGTGGCCTCAACATCCTCTATGCCGACGTCCTCGGCGCCATGGGGATCGAGCGTTCGCGCATCCGCCTCGATGGATCGCCGTTCCACGGCGTTGTACCGGGACGGAGGCCGTCCCCATCGGGCAAATTGACTTGCCCGTCACTTTTGGGACTCCTTCAAACTTTGAAACGGAGACCCTCACGTTCGAGGTGGTCGGATTCCCGGGGATCTACCACGCCATCTTCGGGCGACCGTGCTAAGCGAAGTTCATGGCCGTCTCGATCTACATCTACCTCAAGCTCAAGATGCCCGGGCCGAAGGGAGTTATCACCGTGGGTGCATCCTTTCAGCATGCCTACCCGTGCGACGTCGACAAGCTGCGACCTCGCGTCCGCCACCCCGGCCTCGACCACGGAGCTGGTGGTGATCAAGGAGCAGGTCATCGAGGATGCCCCGCAGACCAGCTGCAAAGCGGCCTCGTTCGAGCCGGCGGAGGGCACCGAGGAGGTTGTCCTCGACCTTGCCGGCGATGAGGGGAAGACGGTGCGCATTGGCACCTCGCTCTCCCCCAAATAGGAAAGCGCGCTCGTCGACTTCCTCCGCGAGAACGCTAATGTCTTCACGTGCAAACCCTCGGACATGTCGAGCATACCGAGGGAAGTTGCCGAGCACTCCTTGCACATCGGCGGGGCTCCAAGCCGGTGAAGCAACGCTTGCGCCGCTTCGACGAGGAGAAGCGCAAGGCAATCGGGGAGGAGATCGCAAAGCTGCCGGCGGCCGGGTTCATCAAGGAGGTGTATCGCCCGAGTGGTTAGCTAACCCCATTCTTGTACGCAAAAAGAATGCGAAATGGAGAATGCGTGTTGATTATACTAGCTTCGACGAGGCATGTCCAAAGGATCCCTTTCCTTTACCATGCATCGACCAAATAGTTGACTCGACCTCCGGGTGCGAAACCTTCCGCTTTCTAGATGTGTACTCCGGGTACCATCGGATCACGCTCAATGAATCCGACCAACTCGCGACCTCCTTCATCACGCCATTTGGCTCGTAATGCTACACTACAATGCCATTCGATCTCAAGAACGCCGGCGCCACCTACCAAAGTTGCATGCAAAAGTGTTTCGATTACTCGATCGGCGACGCGATCGAAGCCTAAGTGGATGACATCATAGTGAAGTCCGAAAAGGCTGATCAGCTTGTCATCGACCTCGAACGTACGTTCGCCAAGCTGCGTGAGAACGGTGTCAAGTTCAACCTCGAGAAGTGTGTCTTCGGGGTCCCGAGAGGAATGCTCCTCGGCTTCGTCGTTTCGAGCGCGGCATTGAGGCGAATCCGGAGAAGATCTCCGCCATCGAGCACATGGGACCGATCCGGAACATCAAGGGGGTGCAGCGACCGACGGGGTGCTTGACGGCGCCGAGCCCCTTCATCTCGCGCCTCGATGAAAGAGCCCTTCCGCTCTACAAGCTCCTCAAGAAATCCGAGCTCTTCGAGTGGACGCTTGAAGCTCAAGCTGCACTCGACGACGTCAAGCGCATTCCGACCAACCCTCCGGTCTTGACTCCACCATTGCCGGGTGAGCCGCTCCTCCTCTACGTCTCGGCGACGACCCGGGTCGTCGGCGCCGCTGAAAGTTGCCTAGATGGGGGGGGGGGGGTGAATAGGCAATCTAAATAAAAACCTGAAAATCACAACACTTAAAACAAAACGGTTAAATTAGCCACCGACGGAACTTTCATCACCGACGGAACTTCCGTCGGGTTTGAGTTAAAAACCTAGGGATTGACAAACGAGAGGGAATCTCACGATTCCACTTGAATGGAAACCTTCTTGCCTTGAGAGTGTTGTACCCGTGATACGCAACACACAAGTAGATCGGGTGATAACACACCCGGGAGGAGAACAAACAAGCACACAACAAAAACAAAGAAGAGAGGCACGGGGATTTTTCACCGAAGTTCGGACCCCTCACAAAGAGGTTCCTACGTCTCCGTTGAGGAGCTCACAAAGAGTCGGGTTTCTTTCAACCCTAATCCTCCCAAGTGACCACAAAGGTCAAACTCGGTTTTCTTCTTCTTCCTTCGATTCTTTTCCTTGCGGAGGCGAATCACAACCTTCACAAACTTCTCAAGGCTCACCACAAGATTGGGAGCTCTAGGGTGACACCTAGCCAATCTAGGAGAACAAATCTCCAAGAGTAACAAGTGAAAACGAGATTAGTTGCTAGGGAAAGATGTGCTCTAGGTTGGGTTGATGCTATCAAGATTGGAATCAAGATGGGAGCTCTCTCAAACGGTCTTGGATCTCAAGAGGAATGGAAGGTAGTGAGAGAGAGCTTGAGCAAGATCTGTGAGTTCTAAAAGCACCAGACAACTTTGCTCACGGGGTAGGTCAAAGCTATATATAGTGTGGGCTCTCAAAGAGTCGTTGCTAGGTCAATTATTGGCCTTGACGGAACTTCCGTCGCCCCATTAGGTCAAATGCGAAAGGTGACAGGACGGAGCTTCCGTCGGAGTTGGGACTTCCGTCCCAAACTCTCGGAACCGACGGAACTTCCGTCGGTGAAGTTTTGAATCGGAGAAACACCAGGACGGAACTTCCGTCCGATCTGCACTTCCGTGCCAAATTTTCTCGGAACCGACGGAACTTCCGTCCTAGATGGTGAAAGGTGGAAATAGGTTGGCTTTTGATCTTTGGATTATGGTGTTTTTGGTTCCAAGTTGTTTGAAGGTAGCTAGAGCACGTTCTTCCCTGCACGTAAGATCGTTTCACCCCTCTTAATAGTTTGGCACACCTATACTCAAAAAGCTACAAATCTAAACTTGAGGCCTTTGCTTTTCGAGTACTTTGATCACTTTTTAATTAAGGGTTTTACTTTCTCACATTGTGGATACGATCAATTTGATATCCTGCACAATCACTCAATAACACATTAGAGTTTTTAATTCTCTGTCATTTATCACCAAAACCCACTAGGGGGCCTAGTGCATCTTCGACCGCCATGGTAGTCGAGCGCGAGAAGGAGGGACATGTGGTCTACTACGTCGGCGAGGTGCTCTCCGACTCGAAGACACGATACCTACAGGTCCTTAAGATCCTCTACGCCATGATGGTCGTGAGACGCAAGCCGAGCCACTACATCGACGCGCACTCGATCAAAGTGGTGAGCTCGTTCCCCTTGCGTGAAATTTGTGAGAACAGGTATTCTGCAGGAAAGGTTGCCAAGTGGGCGCTCGAGTTGATGGGGCACGACGTCACGTACACACCACGGACGGCAATCAAGTTGAAAGTTCTAGTCGACTTTGTCGTGGAGTGGACCGAAGCCTAGGCTGCCGCCTGCGCCGGTAGATCATGAGTACTTGGGTCATCTACTTCGACGGGTCGCCGATGCGCAAGGGAGCCGGCGTTGGACTTGTGTTCGTCTCTCTCCACGGGGTGCACATGAGGTACTCCATTCGGCTACACTTTTCGCATCAAACAATGTAGCCGAGTACGAAGCTCTCGTCAAGGTCTCAAGATCGCCATCGAGCTCGGGATCAAACGGCCGGAGGTTCGAGGGGATTCGCTACTCGTCGTCGACCCGGTCATGAAGGAACAGAGCTGTCGGAGCGACGCGCCGATGCTCCGTCATCGGGAGGTGCGAAAGCTCGAAGAGAAGTTCGATGGCCTGGAGGTCAAGCACATTCCGCGAAAATTAAATGAGGCAGCGGATTCGCCGGCCAAGATGGCATCCGGCCGGGAATCAATTCCGCCGAGAATCTTTGCCAATGACCAATTGAAGTCGTCTGTTCAACCTCCCGACCCTCCCAAGGACGATGGCGAGCCGGTGGAGGAAGTCTTGGGGGCTGCCCCAAATCCGGGCACGGACTCGGGGGCTCGCCCGAGCCCGGGTGAGGGCTCGGGGGCCAATCCGCCATCACCGAAGCGGAGATCATGGAGATCGACTCTCGACGACCGGAGTACCCGGTACATCGAGTACTTTCTCCACGGCAAGCTCCCCCGGACCGGACCGAGGCAAGACGCCTACAAAGACGCACTAAGTTATTCGTCCTAGTTGATGGCAAGCTCTACAAGCGTAGCGCCTCTAGGATTCTGCAGCGCCGTATCACAATCGAGGAAGGCGTCAACCTCCTTGACGACATACACGGAGGAGTCTCGTGGCCATCATGCAGCGTCACGGACCCTCGTGGGTGCGCACTTGCAAGGGCTGCCGGTTCTATGCCCGACGGACGCATCAGCCCGCCCAAGCTCCGCAAACCATACCCGTCACCTAGCCCTTTACGGTCCGGAGGCTCGGACTTGGTCGGGCCACCGAAGAAAGCACCCGGGGCTTCACCCACTTGCTCGTGGCGGTCGACAAGTTCACCACGTGGATTGAAGCTTGAGCGATCGGTAAAATCCGGTCCGAAAAGGCGATCGAGTTCTTCCTCGAAATCATCCATGGTTTCGGGGTCCTCAACTCGTTAATCACGGACAACGGCACACGGTTCACCGGGAAGAAATTCCTCAAGTTCCGTGACGACTACCACATCCGAGTGGATCGGGCGGCTGTAGCTCATCTCGAGACCAATGGTCAAGTCGAGCGAGGCCAACGGCATGATCCGCCAAGGACATCGAAACGCGCATCCGCGTGCGCACGATCATGCTTGCCGGGCACGGCAGGTTCAAGGACACCGACATGCACAGCAGAGGGAAGACGCCGCAAATCTACGCCATCCGCCGGGCCACCGCCAAGAACCTACGGCTGCGACGGGCGCTCGAGGCTCGCGTCATCGACGACGAGCTCGGCGATCATCTCCGCCGTCTCCCTCTCGTCGGCGGCGGGCTCTATCGGTGGTCTTGGTCGGATCCACTACTACCGGCCCCCGTAGCGGCTCATCGCTGGTTCCCGTCCCTCGACGAGGGCGGCTCCTCGGCCCTCGATCTCGTCTCGACCCTCCGAGGTTGAGGTCGGCTTCGAGGTCCTAGCCGCGAAGGTCGGTGGGCGCAGCGTGGAGGTCGCCGAGGATGGGGTGGGAACCTGCCGCGCAACGGGCGAAGGAGCCGGAGCCTGTCGCGGAGCTGGAACCCGAGGCGTAGGAGTGGGAACCTGCCGCGCAACGGGCGAGGCCCGACGACCCCTCTCGGCGACGGTAGGCGCGCGCTGCGTGGCCCCTCCGAGGACCCGGTCGGAGCGCCGGCGGGAGGAGCACCGCCGCTCCCCCGGAGGTGACGGCACGTCCGGAGCAGATGTACGTGTCCTCCGCGCTCACCTCGTACCCGCTAGCACCGTCGTCGTCGTCGGAGGCCGCGGAGGACTCGGTGGTGGCCGTCGAGGCCGTGAAGGCATGCATCCCCGCCGCCACGTACGTGTCGTATACTTGCCTTATGGGTATACGAGATGATGAAGAAATGGATACGCAAAGACATGGTAGCAAATCGGAGAAGATACGGATAAGGGCGATAGGCAACGGATCGGTCTCGCGACCGATCCGGGATAATAGAAGAACTCGAAGACCGGTATGGAAACAAGACGGATACTGAGACCGATATGTAATGACGTGAGAAGCAAGTTATAGAGCAATTTGTAGTCTGATTAGGACTCCGGATCAATAAAGAAAGTTAGAGATAGAATCCCATATATGTAATTCATGTAATCGGATAGGACTCGATTGTAACCCTAGCTCCCCGGACATATAAGACGGAGCAGGGACCCCCCGAAAGGGATCCGAGACTTGGCAATTAGCAAATCGCTAAAGGCAATACATAACATACAGGACATAGGGTATTACTCTCGATTCGAGGGGCCCGAACCTGTCTAAAATTGTGTGTTCCGTGTGCTTGCACCATCGAATTCCACGCTCGTGAGGGACCGGGTAGTACTAGTGCCGAGTTTAAGACTCGACATTTGGCGCGCCAGGAAGGGGTCCCGGCGAGTTCCTAGCGAGTTCGATGGCCACTTCGTTTGTCGTCGACTTCGAGCCCGGCTTCAAGATTCGCTTCGGGTCCCTCGACTTTGAAGCCGACTCGGATGGGAAATTGTCGCCGATGAATCCGACTCGTTGCCGGGCCGCTGCTTCTAAAGCGCGATCACCTGCCACCGTTGATACCTCCGATTCGGAGCTTAGCGGGTCCGACGCAGCTTTAGCGCGAGACATCGAGCTCCCTACGCTTCCGCCTCGAACGGTGCCCGGGCGGCAGTGCAAAGCTGTTCTCCCGAACCGGATACCGATTCCGAGGAAGACGCTCCGGTCTTCTTCCAAGTGTTCATGACAGGACCTGTGATACGCCAACTCACTCTCGAGGAAGCTGCCGAAGAAGCAGCAAGGATGGCGAGAGCTGAAACCGAATGCGATCGTCGTGAAGCGGAACGAGAAGAGGAGATGAACAACCTCCGCCACCTTCGGCCGCGGATCCGCGCGCAAACGCTACGGCCTTAGCTGGAGGAAGTGCCCTGCGACCGCTCCCCGGCTACGGGCCCGTTACGGACCAGTCCGGAGACGCGGATGAATCTCCAGGATACAACAATCGACGAGGATCTTGCGGCGGAAGACGCCATCGATCTTCTAGCGAGCTTTGGATTTAAGTTCCATGGAAGTAGAGATGAATGGCGCTCGGGTCTTCACATCGCCGGTCCACAATATTGTGGGAGTGAAACAAATTCTTGAAACGATACCGGAAGAAGTCCTCAACGCTACGCCGAGATTGCGCCGTGCGCTGAATTTAGTCGATACGGCGGCTCGCAAACAAACCAGGTCGTCCATGATCGAGCGGAATCTTCCGGCCGCTCGCACTCCCATTCGGAACGACCAACAAGGGCCCGGTCTCGATGGAGCTTCTTCCGGAGGAAGGCTAGCACCCCGGCGTACCCCGATCGCGAGATGCACATGCACAAGCACCCAACCAAGATTTGAGGGTACCGCTCAATGATAACCGGGATGTTCGGAACGTGCTGATTGATCGTCATGCAGAAAGAGTGGAGGAGCGAACGAGACATGAGGAAGACGAGAGGCGACGGACCGGTCATGTGGATGATCGTCCTCGGGAACTTGCCCCACCTCGGCGTAGCGGGCCGGCAGCTTCGGCGCCACCCACCAACGCAAATTATCCGCGCAACGATCATCGAGGGCATGGTAGTAGGCATGCTCATCGAGATGGACGACGCCGTGACAATAGAGACCGGGGAGGGCGAGACAACCGGGACAGAAATGCCGAACCTCGGCGTACGGACAATGATCGTCGGGCTGCACCTCCGCCTCCATCGCGACATGCGGAACCGGTGAACAATGATCGTCAAGTAGCGCCACTACCTCCGCCTCCGCTTCCTTCACGGGACGCGGAGCCGGCGAATAATGATGGACAAGGCGGCTCAGGAGAAAGATATCGGGACGACCATTACTACGACTATTCCGACGACGACAGGGATCGCGATTAGCGGCATCGTCCTAGCCGTCGATCTCCGTCACCGATTTGGACCGGATCGGAAGATGATGAATATTCTCGTAATTCCCGCTTTTACGCGAGATTTACGCATCTGCAAATACCCCGGGGATTTAAGCCCGGGGCCATTGACAAGTATGATGGCAAAGCGCCTCCGGCCGAATGGCTCCGTATGTATACCACGGCTATCCGGTCGGTAGGAGGAGACACGTTCGTGCTAGCCAATTATCTACCGATGTGCATGGAGCAGGCTGGACGCTTATGGTTGCAATCCCTGCCCGAGAAGTCTATTTCTTCGTGGGGAGACCTCACCAAAAAGTTCGTAGAAAAAACTTCCGGGCGACTTGTGAGAAGCCAGGGAACTACTTCGACCTCAATAGGTCGAGCGTAAGCCCGACGAGACCCTCACCGATTTCATCGAGGCGATTCTCGTAATAAGAAGGCCTTAATCCCCAATGTTCCCGATCAGCAAGTGATTGCTGCATTTCAAGCCGGCGTCCGGAGTGAAGCGCTGGTTCATAAGATTGGGAGACGTAATCGAAACCTCACCATGACGGCGTCGAGTGCTTCAAGATAGCGGATGATTACGCTCGCTGGAGAATTGTTGGCATCTCTTAAGGTCACGCGGAAAGAAACACGTGACCGCGGGAGAGCCAAGGGTTTAAGTCACTTGCACTATTTAACCAAATAATCCACATCCAAGTACAAGTACTAGATATGTATTATAAGGTGGGTCATGAATATCCGCAAGCGGACGGATAACCCGTTGTAGCATTTCACCCGAGAGTATTCAAGGGTATCGTATTTATATTTTCCCAAAGGAAGACATGGTTGATAAGAGTACTTATGTTCATGGTGTTACAAAAGAATGATGAAGTATTCACATTCCAATGCAGGGGTTAGGAGCAATAAGTTGAGGATAGTGTGACACACACCAAGGCGATGCATTCTCTTATAAAAGGGATAGAGGCGATCCTAGATAAAGCTAAACTAGACTAGCAGACCACTACTCCTAATGATACAACATTCATATGAGTGCGCAGCTTCTACCTAACATCCAAGATCATGCAAGCGCAAGCAAGCGTCTAATGCCTAGGCATCATCGGGAGATCCGTCTTACGCGAGGTCCGCCTCGCGACTCCGGCTTTTTAGACTCCTATGCCATGCCCGAACGTGGAGGATTACTTTGGATGACAAGGCTGTCACTTCTTGTCACCTACCTCTACAAACCGTGGGACACGAAGCACATTCAACGGTGGGTAGATAACCCCAGACACCGTGCCGGCGTCACTAACCACAACTCTAGATCCCTCGAGGCACCGACATGGTGGTAAATCTAGAGCACCCTTGCGGGACGATGAACCCGAAGCCTATTCATAAGAACACTAGCCTAACTAGCATACGCTAGACGAAAGGATCAAAGCTAGCACTAAGTCATGCAAAGGCGTTCGTCGCTCAAGAATGAGCGACGAACGGCAATTAATCAAGTAAGATCAGGAGTAATCGGTGATCAAGTATGAACGAACGAAGAACATTCGATATGAGTTCATCTTCTATTAATGAAGAACGAAGAACGAACGACGAACTCATATGAACGAACGATGAACGATCAAACAAGATCATGACTACTCTATAAAGCTCATGACAAGGATATGAACGAAAGTATTCCATATATAAAAGATCAAGTCTCATAAAGAGAGGATACAAGAGCTATACCCAATTTTCCACAAGACTTTGGGAGCAATGAGGCAGCCCACTACTAAGCCTAGCACTACCTAGAAAGCCTCTAAACTTCTAGTGTGAGGAGAGAATGATCCTTGTGTTGTTGTGTGTGTGTTAAGGAGGGGGGTACCCCTCCTTATATAGGCTTGAAAGGTCGGCTCCCGGAGGCGGTTTCGTAGGTCGGTGGCATTTAATGCGCGTGGAACCGACCTCCGGAGGCGGTGGGCAAACCGCCGGAGAAAAGTGGGCCGTGGGGGCCACCATGACGGTTCGGCCGAACCGCCTTGTTGGTTCGGCCGAACCGCCACCGGCCCCTCCCGGGCCGGGCTTTGGCGGTTGGCTCCCCCACCGGATGTTGGTCTTTGATCCGGGTGCGTGAGGCCTTATTTGTGTTGGATTTCGTGGTCGTTGGCCTTTTATCTTGGAGTTGATTCCCGCGGCGAAGTGGAAGTTTTGTAAAAGTGTTGATTTGTCGCCTCGGGGCCCTGGAATTCATCATTTTCCACCTGCACACTAAAAATCTAGAGGTACACGTGGAACTAGGTTATTTCTAAGTAAAATGCATGCAAGACATGCCTAGTCCTTCTCATTTATTTGACTAATTGACGGTCGAAATTGGTCCGTAACGACCGTCAACAAGCCCCCAAGCTTACCCCTTGCTCGTCCCGAGCAAGTAGTAGAACTTTAGGTTGTTGATCAGGAGTTGCTACAATGCCTACTTCTCAAAGGTACCAAGTGTATAACAAAGATACTCATCCTTGAGTTGAATAAGTTGGCAATGGTGACTCACCCTTCCCCTTAGTCCTCATGGGGCTTTGTGCTTTTCACTTTACCTTGGGCGGTTGAGAGAGAGAACGGTGTATAGAGCATTTATTTTCTCTTCCCTTGTCTTGCTTTTTATTCTCCGGACGTTTTCAAAAAATATTTTTTTTTTTTTTTTCAAGTAAAACCACGTTCCACAAGTGATGCTCTCGAATCGCTCTAATGGTGTTTATATTCCTCACCAAGGCATGTGTATTGCCTCATCCTACATCTAATAGGCTTTTGTGGAGCTCAAGGTAGGGTATGAAATGAGGCATACTTGCATTCATATTTTTGCGAAACCAAAAGAGTGGATCCATGGAGATAGCAAGTCATACAATCGTAGATCAAGATGTGCAAGTGTGAAGATGATGGTGGTGGTGTATTTGACTACTCCTCTTTTTGTTTCACCTCTTTTTATTTTGGATTTTGGGCATGGCTATCTTTTCTTCTTTCTTTTTCTATGCTCGAAATGAGAGCAGCATCTTTTTCTTGCTCATCTTTTGTGAGCCTTATTTTCTTTTTCTTTTGCATAGCCATGCCTTCTTTTGATATTTTAAGAGAGGTGATAAAATGTGAGGAGTGTCTTTATTTTGGGTGGATGGCATGACATGTTGCTAACTTCCGGTGTAGAAGTGTAGCATATGAGGTGGAGTGTGTACGTGATCTTGATCATGAGAGTATGAAAAGCATCTCACTAGGGTCACACAATTTTGATAAAGCTCAATGAAGTAACAAGTAGCAAATGAGTAAGGTTTTCAAGGGAAATTTGCATATGGCTTTGGTAGGAATTTATCATCACTTGGGAACTTATAGATTTTGCAATTTTTGGGAACAGAATTCCGGAGATTTTAAGCTCAACTTAGGACAAGATCATAGCAGCTCTTTTTACCATATCATCATCTCACAACAACTTAGGTGCAGCTCAAGCATGTGCAGCCCACAAGTTTCAGGTTCTAAGCAAGTTTTGCTAGCCACCAAACTCAAAACTAGGAGAGTTCTAAATTATAGACTAGGCACATGAGAGAAATAAAACAGAGCAACTATTCATCATCTCAACATAGAAAGACTAGCAACATACTTGCAGCGTATAAAAGGGAACTAAGCTACTTCTTTTTGTTCTTTTTAGTTTTATCATTTTTATTTTGTTTTTCATATGAGAGGCAAGAACAAGCAAAAACAAGAGACAATAAAGGATACAAGTTGCGATACATGATACCTTAGCGGGGGTGCTGCCCCCCAAGCTTGTTCTTGCTCATGGGTTTGGTGGAATGAACCCCATGTGACGGAAGTAAGCCAAAAGATCGGCTCGTTGTTGCTCCGTCATGTTGGTGAGGGCGGTGAGCTGGGTGTCGGTGCGCTCTTGCCATTGATGAGTTTGCAAGATGTGTTGGTTGAGCGCATACTCGGTGTCTTCCGCCGTGGTTTGGAGTCTTCCCATTTGTGAGGAGAGGTTGTTCATCTCCTGCACAAAGTTGTAGCCTTGGGCTGATCCGGAGTCGGTGGAGTGTTCCTCCCATTGTTGTTGTGGAGAAAACAGCCCCGGGCCATATCCCGGAGTTTGCCACGCCGATCCCCGGCCATGTGAGGTGGCGGGGCTGGGTACCCACCGGGAGAAAACCCGGGGTGGCTGTACCCCGGCTCGCCATGAGTCGTGGGGTGCGGTGTGGGCATCTCGGAGGTAGATGGTTGTTCCGATCCGTGCGCCCCCTGCGAGAAGATACACTCTGCGAGACCGCTGCGCTTCTTGGAGCTCAATGGTTAGATTTTTGAGAGTATACAAACGAAGGTCCGGGTTAGGTAACCGAAACTCGTTTGCATATCCCACAAAATAATATATGAGGGAATCGTTCGGACCATTCTTAAGAGAGTGACCTTGAATAAGATAATCTTTATTTATAAGAGAGCGAGGTGTAGCAAGGTATTCAACATTAGCATCATGTAAAGCTCCCACCCGCATGGCAATTCGTGTCACTAGAGAGGTACATTCAATTGGTCCTATCGTCCCAAGATTTTCTATCCATTGGCAAATCATGGCTTTCACGGGAGCAATCTTAATCTTATCGACCGCAGCAAAAAGAATTTTTAGCTCATCCTCGCGCACAATTCGAATATCACTCCTTGGAAAAAGAGTGATAGCAATCCACATGTGCATAAAACGCAAGGTAGGATGATGGATGTGATTAGTTCTAGGTCGCACGCAACTAGGAAGACCCGTAATCCTTTCCCAAAAAGCATGCTTTGAAAACCGAGGAAGGGCACCATCCAAGTCGGTATTGCAGCGAGTATTAAAGCCAAGAAGAGTGCTAAGTTCTTTCCAAGTCAAACGGTAGGATTCACGGAAAAACCGAAAAGAAATTCCTTCATCTACCGTTTGTAGGGTGCATAAAAACTGAAGTGTAAGCAAGCGGGAACCCGGCTCATTTACACTAGCAAAATCTGTCCACCCTAAGGCTTTAAATACTTGAGCAAATTCAGCATCCATACCTATTTTGTGCAGCAGCTCCGTGTCAAATGCTCGCGTAGGAGCAAAGAGACGGTGTTGGAGAAGCGTGTAGGTGCGCGTCTCGTGCTCGCCCACTAAGTCGAGGTCGGTGTCGGTGAGGAGACGATGCTCGATGTTGCCCTCTTGCCCTTCTTCCTCGACTTGTGGTGGTGAACTTGGCGGTGACTCGACTACGGGGCGTGCGCGGGTGCTTCGACGTAAAGAGCTTGAACTTGAGCGTGAGCTCAAGGACCTCTTGATTGACCCGAACAGCTTCTTGGCACCGGTCATGGCTGCACACAAAGAGAGCAAGAATGCAAGAACAACAATTCCGAACGGGTCATGTGAGGGAAAAAATCAAATTAGCGACACCGTCGGTTGTTCATGTGAGCAAGAAATCGCAACTCGAGAAAACCAAACAAAAACAAATCAAACCAAAAACTAGACAGACACACCAAGAGCAAAAGATTTATGCGAGAACTTTTAGGCAATGAGCAAGTGAGGACAATGGAAAACTTGAGAGTAATGAGAATGAAGTGAGTGAGGAGTGGAAATGATAGTGTGAGAGGGGGAGAGAGCTCCGGCCAGGCCACCTCTACTTATAGCTCACGAAGTAGCCGTTTTTGAGCGTTAGGAGGGGCATATGACCGTTGGGAAAAAGGACAGACCGAGCAACGGTCATGGCAGTTCGGCCGAACCAAGGAGGTGGGTTCGGCCGACCTGCTGTGGGTCCCTTTTGCTCCCCCTTTTGGCCCATAGCTCCCAACGGCCAAATGATCATTGACCATGGTTGCTACGTCCGGATATTCCTCAGAAATTTTTGCTCAAGAAATCCAAAGAAAGTTGCCTCAAATTCAGCTTTATTCGAAAAATCAAATCTCGAGAAAAAGTGTTGGAGAAAATTCCAACATGCAAAAATTGTTTTTGGATTTTGTATAAGGATACAAGGGTTGTCCAAAAGTTTCAAACAAAGTAGGAAAATTTGGACGTAAAAGGATTTTGGTTTTCAAATTTTCTATGCATGGCGAGTGAGAAAAAAAAAAAAATCAAATATGCTCGGCGGAAAATCCAAATAAATGAAATGAAAATTATCATGTGATAAAATAGAATATGCAGGGAGATGCATGTGGTGGAAAACAAAAATCAAAAGAAATCGAAAGATAATACCGATTTATCCTGTCGACCGGGGCTTTGCCATTTTAAGTCCGGCGAGCGAGGACTTCTCCATTTCTTTTCATCCTTGTGGTGCAGGCCCTTTCCCTGGAGAAGAGGATGGAGATGGCTGCACCTTCTTCACTTGCCACACTTGTTTGGTCTTTGTTGATGTAGGTGGCTTTGTGTCTTGAAGGATCGGCTTCTTGGCCCATAATCCCGGCCTTGCTTGTTGCGGGCTTCTTGGGTTGGTACCATGACGGATTCTCAATTTTGTCAAGTTGCTTCCAAAAGGCGACGAGACTATCCGTCTTTCTTGGCGTCACTTCAACTTCACGGATGTTTGAGGGATTTGGCCCATACTTGATCTTGATCATTGAGCATTGTTCTTTTCTTGGTTGGAACTCAAACTTTTCCTCCTTCCCATTGATGTGGAATCGGATTTCTCCATTCCCAACATCAATTTGGGCGTTTGCGGTGCTTGAGGAAGGGACGTCCCAAAATGAGGGGCGTGTTCTTGTCGATATCCATCTCAAGCACCACAAAGTCCACCGGTATGAAGTTGCCTCGAATTTTTACTGGCACGTCTTCGGCTATTCCCGCGGGGTAGCGGACCGAAGAGTCCGCCAATTGCAACCTCATTGGTGTAGGAGTCAAGGTTGTGTAGCTCAAACGATCAAAGACTTCTTTGGGCATCACGCGACGCTTGCCCCAAGATCACATAAGGCCTGGTCGAAGTGGTGTGCCCCAATGGAACATGATATTGTGGGGCAGCCGGGGTCCTTCTTCTTTTCGGAAGCCGATTGAGTATAGCTGCGCTACACTCCTCTGTGAGCTTGACCATTTCCTCGTTGGGTAGTGGCCTCTTGTTGTTGAGGATGTCTTTAAGGTAGCGTGCATATGTGGGCACCTGCACCATGTCCAACAATGGCACGTTGACATGAATCCTTCGGATGGTCTCGACGAATCGAGCAAATTGTTCATCCTCCTTTGGCTTCCTGTTTACGTGAGGGAATGGCAAAAAGCTTGTGTCTTGAAATTCAATTCCATTCTTCCCTTCACTTGGCTTCGGTTCTTCTTCTTTTTCTTTGGTAATAGAAGGGCTTTCCTCCTCCAGGTCGTTCCTGTTCTTCTTTGCTGCATGGTTAGGATATGGCGGATCCCGAGTGGATTTTCCTCCCCTCGTGGTAACCGCATTAACATTTTCCAAAGAAGACTCGGGTTGCCCGGGATCTTCCCGAATTAGAACCAGGAATAAGAGCAGCTAGGCTGAGCAACTTGGGTTTCAATCATTTTATTAAAGCTCGGCTGATTTTTGAAAGCGAGAGGAGAAACCTTCTATTTGTGCGGTTATGTTTTCTAAGACTTTATCATTGGCAGCAAGCTTTTTGTTGATAGATTCGTTAATTTTAGCTTGGCCATAAACCAAATCTTTCAAGGAAGGTTGATTATTGTTAAAGCCAGAAAAATTGTTACCTCCTTGATATGATGGTCGGTTTTGGTTGTACCCTTGTCCTCCGTTTGGACGATACCCGTTGTTGTTGTTCATGTAGAACACCTCTTCATGGGTATGGGGGCAATCCTTCCCCATATGGCCGGTGTTCCCGCACTCCTCACACGTCATGTGTGAGTCCAATGCATGAACACCACCATTTGCGTTGTGTTCGTCCAAGCGTTTTATGAGGAGGTCAACCTTGGCGGACGAGCATGTCCACCTCCTTGACAGGGTGTACGCCTCTTGCGCGTGTTTGGAGTCGATCATCGCTCCACCCTTGATTGGAGACCATCTTCTCTATGAGTTCTTTTGCTTGGGCAATAGTTTTGGAGAAGAAGGCTCCTCCAGCAGCGGCATCCATATGTCCACGGGTTGTTGGTGTCAACCCGTTGTAGAAGTGTTGAAGAATGAGCCATTCCTCCATCCCATGGTGAGGGCAGGCCGGAATGTATTCTTGAAGCCTTTCCCATGCCTCGGGCATGGATTCGTTTGTCGCTTGCTTGGAAACTTGCAATTCTTCCACGAAGGGCATTGGTTTTGCCCATCGGGAAAAACTTGGCGAGGAACGCCGTGGAACATTTGTTCCAAGTGTCAATGCTTGCACGATTGGCATAAAACCACTGTTTCGCCTTCCCAAGGAGGGATAGGGGAAACAGGCGGAGTTTGATAGCATCTTGGTTGGCTCCGGCCGTGGCCGATGTGTTGCATATTTCCAGGAACTGTTGGAGATGAGAGTTGGCGTCCTCGGAGGCCTTTCCACAAAAGGGAATGGCTTGCACCATAGTGATGAGGCTGGACTTGATGTCAAGTCCTGCAGCACCGGCGTCGACGTTGGGCCCAATGGGCACATTGGCGACGGAGGGCGCGAGTAGTCACGAAGGGTCCTTTCAGCCATGAGTGTTGAGGTTGATGGTGCGGAAGATGCGGGCTCGCTTGTCGTGGGTTCTTGAGGAGAGACAACGACGCGAGGTCGAGTCTTTCTCGCAAGAGCCTCGGGATTATCAACGAAGTTTTCCGGCAAGTCGAATCCACGCATGCACTATCCTGTTTTCACCTTTGAGAGAAAACAGATCAAGGTTAGCCTGCAAGGGCAATGATTAAATCATCATCAAGTGTAATCATGAACATTCATTGTATTCTTATTAACCAATGTCTTCCCCGGCAACGGCGCCGGAAATGCTTGTTGGCATCTCTTAAGGTCACGCGGAAAGAAACACGTGACCGCGGGAGAGCCAAGGGTTTAAGTCACTTGCACTATTTAACCAAATAATCCACATCCAATACAAGTACTAGATATGTATTATAAGGTGGGTCATGAATATCCGCAAGCGGACGGATAACCCGTTGTAGCATTTCACCCGAGAGTATTCAAGGGTATCGTATTTATATTTTCCCAAAGGAAGACATGGTTGATAAGAGTACTTATGTTCATGGTGTTACAAAAGAATGATGAAGTATTCACATTCCAATGCAGGGGTTAGGAGCAATAAGTTGAGGATAGTGTGACACACACCAAGGCGATGCATTCTCTTATAAAAGGGATAGAGGCGATCCTAGATAAAGCTAAACTAGACTAGCAGACCACTACTCCTAATGATACAACATTCATATGAGTGCGCAGCTTCTACCTAACATCCAAGATCATGCAAGCGCAAGCAAGCGTCTAATGCCTAGGCATCATCGGGAGATCCGTCTTACGCGAGGTCCGCCTCGCGACTCCGGCTTTTAGACTCCTATGCCATGCCCGAACGTGGAGGATTACTTTGGATGACAAGGCTGTCACTTCTTGTCACCTACCTCTACAAACCGTGGGACACGAAGCACATTCAACGGTGGGTAGATAACCCCGAGCACCGTGCCGGCGTCACTAACCACAACTCTAGATCCCTCGAGGCACCGACACTGGTGGTAAATCTAGAGCACCCTTGCGGGACGATGAACCCGAAGCCTATTCATAAGAACACTAGCCTAACTAGCATACGCTAGACGAAAGGATCAAAGCTAGCACTAAGTCATGCAAAGGCGTTCGTCGCTCAAGAATGAGCGACGAACGGCAATTAATCAAGTAAGATCGGGAGTAATCGGTGATCAAGTATGAACGAACGAAGAACATTCGATATGAGTTCATCTTCTATTAATGAAGAACGAAGAACGAACGACGAACTCATATGAACGAACGATGAACGATCAAACAAGATCATGACTACTCTATAAAGCTCATGACAAGGATATGAACGAAAGTATTCCATATATAAAAGATCAAGTCTCATAAAGAGAGGATACAAGAGCTATACCCAATTTTCCACAAGACTTTGGGAGCAATGAGGCAGCCCACTACTAAGCCTAGCACTACCTAGAAAGCCTCTAAACTTCTAGTGTGAGGAGAGAATGATCCTTGTGTTGTTGTGTGTGTGTTAAGGAGGGGGGTACCCCTCCTTATATAGGCTTGAAAGGTCGGCTCCTGGAGGCGGTTTCGTAGGTCGGTGGCATTTAATGCGCGTGGAACCGACCTCCGGAGGCGGTGGGCAAACCGCCGAGAAAAGTGGGCCGGGGGGCCACCATGACGGTTCGGCCGAACCGCCTTGTTGGTTCGGCCGAACTGCCACCGGCCCTCTCTGGGCTGGGCTTTGGCGGTTGGCTCCCCCACTGGATTTTGGTCTTTGATCCAGGTGCGTGAGGCCTTATTTGTGTTGGATTTCGTGGTCGTTGGCCTTTTATCTTGGAGTTGATTCCCGCGGCGAAGTGGAAGTTTTGTAAAAGTGTTGATTTGTCGCCTCGGGGCCTGGAATTCATCATTTTCCACCTGCACACTAAAAATCTAGAGGTACACGTGGAACTAGGTTATTTCTAAGTAAAATGCATGCAAGACATGCCTAGTCCTTCTCATTTATTTGACTAATTGACGGTCGAAATTGGTCCGTAACGACCGTCAACAAGAATCAAATGTAGTCAATCTACGCGGGAACAAAGGGAAGGAGCCGAAGCACGACCAAGGCAACCGGTCTGGATCCGGGAATGACAAGAAGCGCAAGGCTGATCACCTTGTTGCTGCTGTTGACCGGTCTCATGGAGGAGACCGGCCAGCACCCCTAAGAGAGGTCCCGAGAGAACGATTGTCGTTTGAAACACTTACGGACGACCCTTGTATGATCCACAATGGGAATCATAAAGCTAAAGAGTGCTTCCTGCTAAGGCCATTCGCTCAATTTGCCTTAAAGGTTGCACCTCGATCCGCTTACGGGAATCGGAAGGATGACAAGGGCAAGGATAAGGACCGTGAAGACAATGAGGATGGTGAAGGCTTTGAGGAACCAGCACGAGAGGTGAACATGATTTATGGAGGCCCGGACGCATACGAGTCAAAGCGGAAGCAAAAGCTGTCGTTGAGGGAGGTTAATGCTTGTTGCTCCTGCAACTCCTGAATATCTTCGGTGGTCCGAGGTCCCCATCACATTTAGCAGGGCAGCCCACCCGGAGGTATTACCGAAAGCTGGAAAATATCCACTCATCCTTGCCCCTATTGTTCGGAAGGTGCGGTTGAAGAGAACTTTCATTGATGGGGGAAGCTGTTTGGATATCTTGTTCGCTAAGACTCTTCCCGAGCTTGTCCTGACGAGTCGCTGATTTAGAGCGCAGTGTTTCTCCGTTCCATGGTATAATACCCGGGCGGAATAGTTACCCTTTGGGGCAGATTTCTCTGCCGGTGACTTTTGGGACGAAGGAAAATTACAGAAGGGAGAATATCATCTTCCGGGTGGCTGACATAGATTCAGCGTACCATGCTATTCTCGGAAGACCGGCTCCGGCGAAATTTATGGCCATCCCGAATTATCGGTACTTGCTGTTGAAGATGCCTGGGCCAAACGGGGTCCTGTCATTCCGGGGTGATATCAAGACCGCTTATGCTTGTGAGGTGCATAGCACATAGTTGGCATCCCGGATCAATTCAGAAGTTGAACGCCGAGAAATCGGAGAAGCGGCTGAAGCTTTGGAAGTCCATACAAGGATAGAGGATGAAGTACCGGTCAAAAAGATTGTTAAGGAGAAATTGAAGGCTGATACGGTGGTTTCTAAGACTGTTCAGCTTGATGAGTCGGACCCCTCTAAGGTCACCCATATAGGGGCTGACTTGGGGGATAAATAGGAAAGCGCGCTCACTCTTTTCCTCCAGGAAAATAGGGATATCTTCGCATGGCAGCCCTTCGACATGCCGGGTGTTCCTAGGGAGAAGATTGAGCACGCACCTGTTGGTGCGTCCCGATGCGAAGCCGGTGAAACGAAGCTCCGGAGGTTTGCCCAAGACCGCAAGGAAGCTATCAAGAAAGAGATAACTAGGTTGTTAGCAGCTAAGTTCATTAGGGAGGTGTATCATCCAGATTGGCTTGCCAATCCCGTGCTTGTACCAAAAAGAATACTAAAGAATTAAGGATGTGCGTTGATTATACTGATCTCAACAAAGCTTGTCCCAAAGACCCTTTCGCGCTGCCTCGAATCGACCAAGTTGTTAATTCGACTGCTGGCTGCGAACGTCTTAGTTTCCTTGATGCTTATTCGGGGTATCATCAAATACCGCTAAGAGTTGAGGATCGGATAAAAACCGCGTTTATCACCCCCTTCGGAGCATACTGCTACACGACTATGCCGTTTGGATTGAAAAATGCTGGAGCTACGTATCAGCGTGGTATGCAACGTTGCTTGGATTCGCAATTGGGAAGAAACACGAAGCTTATGTTGATGATATAGTGGTCAAGTCTCGAAAACCGAAGATCTCCTTTCGACCTGGCAGAGACCTTCGATATCTGCGGAACTTTTCCATGAAGTTAAACCCGGGAAAATGTGTATTCGGAGTTCGTTACGGGAAGTTATTAGGTTATTTGGTATCATGGAGAGGTATTGAGGCCAATCCGGAAAAAATTTAGACAATTGTGAACATGCAACCCCCGAGTTGTTTGAAGGATGTTCGGAAGTTGACGAGGCGATATGGCAGCTCTTAGTCGTTTTATCTCATGATTGGGAGTTCGGGGACTTCCGTTCTTCAAATTACTTAAAAAGCAAGACAAGTTTGAGTGGACCGGTGAAGCACAAGCAGCGCTTGATCAGCTTAAAGAGTATCTCGGTAATCCTCCGGTTTTGGTCCCGCCGAGCCCGATGAGGTTATTCAGTTATATATCTCCGCAACAACCCACGTGGTGAGCACGGTTCGGCGGTTGATCGGAAGGAAGAAGGACATCTGCAGTTGGTGCAACACCCGGTCTATTTCGTAAGTGAAGTTCTTACTGAGTCTAAGATAAGGTATCTCCAATTGCAGAAGTTAATTTATGCTGTAGTGATAACTTCTCGAAAGTTGAAACATTACTTCCAAGCGCATCCTATTGAAGTTAAGACTGGGTTTGCTATTGGAGATATTATTCGCAATCGAGAAGCAATTGGTCAAGTTGCTAAGTGGGCTATAGAACTTGGCCAATATGAGATTACGTTCTCTTCGCGGACAGCTATTAAGGGACAAGCATTAGCTGATTTCATAACGAGTGGTTGGAAACACAAGTGCCGCGGGAGATTCAAGCATTGGAGTATTGGGAGATGTTCTTTGATGGGTCCCTGCAGCTTTCGAGCGCGGGGGCTGGTGTGGTCCTTTTCACTCCACAAAAGGAACCGCTCGGATACGTGTTGCAAATGCATTTTCGAGCTTCAAACAATACAGCGAGTATGAAGCTTTGCTTCATGGGCTCGAAGTAGCTGTTTCGTTGGGTGTTCGACGATTGGATATATATGGTGATTCGATGTTAGTGATCAGCCAAGTGAATAAGGTATGGGATGCTCATGATGAACATATGATTGCCTATCGACAAGAGGTTCGGAAACTTGAAGATAAGTTTGATGGTTTGCGCTTTTCTCATATACTGCGCGGAAATAATTCTGCTGCGGATGAGTTGGCTAGGCTGGGATCTTCGCGACAAGCGGTTCCCCTGGCGTTTTTCTTCGGGTGTTGGATAAACCGTCTATAAAGGTGGAGCCTAAGGTTATCATTACAGAAATTGAAGATAAGGCGATCTCGAGAAAGTCGGGAGGAAAAAGCGGTCTTGAAGAACCGGTCGATAGTACGGGTTTGCCGGGAAAGCCTGAAGGCGGATTCAATACTGGTGGTATTCAGCCATTGGATGTTATGATTATTGATTCCGATTGGCGTACTCCGTATCTTGACTATTTGCAATCTGGCAAAACACCGAGAAGATAAGGTGGAGAAGCAAAGATTAGAAGTTCGAGCCCACGAGTTATGTAATTCTCGAAGGAGAATTGTATAAGCGTGGGGCTAATATTCGATGAAATGTGTGTCGGTTGTACGATGGCATTCAATTACTTGAAGACATACACAAAGGAATTTGTGGAAACCATGCTTCTTCGAAGACATTGGTTGGGAAGATATTCCGACGAGGGATTTTATTGGCCAACGACAACGGATGATGCGCATAGAGTGGTTAAAAGTTGTCAAGGGTGCCGGTTTTTTGCAAGACAACCTCATACTCCGGCTCGGGAGTTGCAATTGATCCCAATGACTTGGCCTTTCTCTACTTGGGGGCTGGATATAGTGGGACCTTTTAAACGGGCACCGGGAGGATTCACGCATATTTTTGTGGCAGTAGATAAGTTTTCCAAGTGGATCGAGACTGAAGCGAGTTACTAGTACAACTACGGCACGCGCAATCAAGTTTTTGCAGAACATTTTTGTACGTTTTGGGGTTCCACATAGTATTATTACTGATAATGGGCCTCAATTTACTTCGAATTCTTCAAAGATTATGCTTGAGAGTTTAGGGATCAAGGTGCAATATGCGTCGGTGGCTCATCCGCGAGCAATGGACAAGTGGAACGAGCTAATGGAATGATTTTGACCGGTCTTAAACCGAGAATTTTTGACCGATTGAAGCCTTATGCGGGAAAATGGGTTAAGGAATTACCCTGGGTGCTCCGGGGTTTGCGCACTAATGTTAGCGAGCTACGGGACGGTCTCCTTTTTCTTTAGTATATGGATCGGAAGCCATGTTACCTACTGAAGTAAATATGGTGTCAGCCGGGTTCGGTATTATGATGAAGAAAAATATGATGATCGACGTCGGGTTGAATTGATTGCGGCGGAAGAATTGAGAGATCAAGCTCCGATTCAAGCCGCCAAATATCAACAAGGATTGCGTCGATATCATGATCGTAATGTCCGCATGCGGAAATTTCAAATCGGAGATTTGGTTTTGCGGAAGATTCAATCTAACAAGAACAGGAATAAGTTGTCACCGGTTTGGGAAGGACCTTTTTTGGTAAAGTCAATATCCCGACCAGGGGCTTATAGGCTTATGACCTTGGAAGAGGAAGAAATTCCAATCTCTTGGAATATTGATCAACTTCGTCGTTTTTATACTTAAAGAGTATTTATTGTAAAGTTTTTCTTATTATAATAAAGCAATTTTGTCTAATAATAATATGTTTGTTTTTTGTGTCTCCATACTTTAATTTTGAATTAAACTATTGAGCCAGGGGGCTACTATGATAAAGAGTAGTCTCGTGATATTTTTGTTATTCTGCTGTGATTAAGAGCGATCTGTGATATGCTCGCTATTCTTGAATAATAAGACCAGTCATTTAGTTAATGGATTGCTGTGATAAGAGCAGTCCGCTGAAGTGATAAGCTTGTGTTTAGGACTGGTATATTCGGGAAAGGATAGAGTATAAGTTTTCTTTTTTATGAATACTCGTTGGTAAGCTGTTGTATTAAGAACAGTTTGGGAAATCTTACAAACTAGCTTTTTTGCTCATGTTATATCATATCTTGAGTAAATAAGTTAGTAAGCATAATAGGTGAAACTAGTATTCATAAAACAAGAAAAAGTGACTAATATTCATAAAGCGAGACAGTATAATCGACAAAGATCTTGAGATTCAAAATGGCCCTATTACAAAATCTACTCAGCGGGACCGCTAGAGGTACCGGTATCGCCGATCCGAGGATTTCCTTCGAGCCTATCATCTAGAGTTTCTTCGGAATCGGAAGAAGTTACAATCAAATCTCTGTCAAGGTCTTTGTGACATCCCGTGTCACGATTTAAGGTTTAGTACGTAATCACTACCCTAATCACATCCCTAATCAAGTACTAAGGTTAATCACCCAACCAGGAAAAAAAAAGAAAAGAAGAAAAAAAGTAAAAAGAGAAAAGGGGAGAAAACCTAAACTAAACCCTAACCCTAACCACCCCTAAAGGAAATGCAAAAATTATAAAGACACCACCCCTAGATTTTTGCACCACTGCATTGCTCATGTAAAAATATGAATTTACAACATTTTTACAAAATTTTTGAACAAAGTTTTGGATGCCCAAAAATTCAAATTCAAATCTGAAACATCCCTGTTTATGAATTTTGTATGAATTTTTGGAAACACTTTTGGAACTTCAAACTTTAAGATGAAAATTAAACCCATTCGTGCTGAAGCTCCACATATTTTTATTTCTAAATTTGGAGCAGCAGAAGTATGAATTTCGCTCAAAGTTTCAAACCACAGAGTTAAAATTTGAATTTGGAGCTCGAGCTACGGGGACCGCCGGACCATGGCGGCTATGCCCGCCGGTCCGCTGCCCCCGCGCCCGCTCCAGCGCGTGTCTGCGCCCAGTCCCATCGCCACGTCTCCCCTGGCCACCTCCCCAACCTCCCTGTACCCGCCGGCCAACAGGAACGGCCGCGCATTGAAGCCGCGCCCGCCCCGCCGACCGGCCGTGCGCCGCCCCCTAGAAAACGGCGCCAAGGCTCTCACTTTCCTCCGCCACCAATTATTGCCAGCCCCTCCCACTCCTCTCCGCACCGCTGCGCTGCCCTCTCCCCCACCGCAGCTCGCGCCGGAGAAGGAATCGGCGCCGCCGTCGCCATGGCCGCCTCGTGCCCCTCCGCGTCGCACGCCGCCTAGGTGGGCCAATTCTCCTCCCTTTCTCCGTCGGTGCGTGCGCAAGGTCATGCCCAAGCTCCCTGCTGACGCGCTCCCCTCCCTCTGCTCCAGGTCGCCGGAATTTGGAGGAAGCCGCCGCCGTTCTTCGCGCCTCTCCGCCACTCCTCCGTCGAGCCGCCACCACGGCCTGCCCCGGCGCCGCCGAGCCCACGCCGCGACTCCCCGTGCCCGGGTGGTGCTCCCGGACCAGCCCCTCCCCTCCTCTCTCTCTCGCGCTCGACGCAAGCCGCCGCCGGAGACCCCGCGGGCGCCGCCGCTCGCCGTGGCCCGCCTCCGGCCGTCGCGGGGCCCCGTGGACCCCACCGGCGTGTTCCCCGCACCACGCGCAAGCTTTCCCCAAAGGCCGGAGCATGAGCTCTAGCGTAGCGCCGCCACGGGCGAGTTCGCCGGCGCCGGCCGCCGCCCGCCGGAGCGCGCGCGCCGCCTCCTTTTAAAAAATTGCCTAGTGGCAATATCTTAAATAAGGCCGAACTTCATTCAAGTTTGAAAAATTCATATCTCGCGTTTGAATCGTCCAAAAATTTCAAACTAAAATGTTCTGGAAACTAGAAGACCTGTACTTTCATAAAAGCAACATGAACTCATCAGATCTGGTCATTTTCACATTTTTACAAAAATGACAAAAGTCAACCCCTGAAAACTTAACTAAGCCATAACTTTAAAAATATAAATCCAAATTAAATTCCACTTGGCCAAAATCTTCACCCAGACACACATGAATTTTTGGCACTGGAAGATCTGCATGTCATTTCATATTTTTCAAGTTATTGCATTCCTTGTATTCTCTGTATTTAATTTTTAATTAAATCTGTATAAATTATTTTTGCATGAAACTTGGTAATTAATTTCCTCTTAGCACTGTGCATGTGTAGAAAAGTCCATGTTAATTTTTGAGCCTGTTAAGATATTAATTTTGCAAACCCTAGATCTAAATCCCTAAATAGTTATTTTCAGCACATGTGTAATAGTTTTATGTCACTAAAAATTATGTTCATGCATGATTATGTAATTTTCACTGTTCACCATGTCCCCTAGCACCTCATGGCAGGTTTAGTCAAAAGGTTTCATATATTTCGTGTATGTATGAATTTTGAGATCAAATTCCTATCTTAAAAGGAAACCAGTCATCGCATGTGATGTTAACACACATAAACCTAGGTTTCTTCGTTTGTATTATTAGAAGCTTGTTAAAATGTTAGTGCTGGACCTACGATAACCACAGCACTCATGTCTATGAAATCAAGTCATTACTCATGTATTGGTATGACTATGCTTGTTCATGTATTTTGACTTCCATAAAAGAAAACAAGAGGCATGCTCCTGATTGCTAGGAGTTGAGCAACCAAAAAAACTGTTGGTTAACATATTCAAAAACATTCTTACACAAACAGCACACATGCATTACTCTCATCATCGACCTTGTATTCATGTGACTTATGCATTGCATTTCATTCCTTAGGTGACGACGCCGAATTGATCCCGCCGGAAGAAGCTATTGCCACGCTCAACGCTTGTGAAGCTAGTACTAACTTCGATCACTCGCAAGGCAAGCCCCGGTGCATTTCTATTATCTGAAATGTCTTTCTTTATCACTATATTAAGGATGATGAATGTGCATTTAAGTTTTAGGCGTTGATTGGAAATCCACATGCATAAATTCCTATATGTCCTATGTCGCTTATGTGTCATATCCTCGTTAGAAGTGCTATGCTATGTTTTTGGAGTCAACGATAGATTTGGGGATCTCACTCATGGCTTATGACTAAATGTGAACATGATGAATTTGGTTAAAATTGAGAACACCCCATTGTGGCTCCGCGAACAAGTTTGAGTTGTGTACCACTTGCATACCTTACTTATGGGGATTGGTAAACCTATGTAGCTTGTAAGTTGTAAAGTGAGCCGGATATCTCACCGACCCGGAGGTGATGTGTTTGGCACGGTGGTTGCACGGGTTGAGGACCGTTGGAGAGTACATGGGTTAAGCCTTGGGCGCGTTGTTGAACGGTCGCAAGGGGACATGTACTCGGGGTTGGTGGCCCCGTGTTTTACTTTATGATGAACTCGCGAACGGTGGCCATACGTGTTCTTAAATGATGCGTATGTCGTGCATTTGGGTTCTTTCCTGCAGGATTAATAATTCGATAATTATCGCCGTTTCCTCTCGGTTAATGAGTACCCCTTGATTCGAGCAGTTCGCAATGTGTAGTAAGGGAAAGAGGTTGAATAGCTTGCTGTTTTATATTGATATTAAATTGTATTGCAAACTCTTGTCTTGCTAGTATGCTCACTAAAGTTTCTTTTATGCAACAACCCTATTAATTTGGCTAAGTAATAAATTTGCCAACCTAATTAGCATAGGTGCTATTTATGCAAAAGGTCAAGTTAAACCGGTCAAGTCCCATGCATCTAGGAGTCGGTCTTAGATGGCCAATTTGATGGGTAAGACTTGCGGAGTATGTTAGATACTCGGGCTTTGCCACTACATGTTGATTTACGGGTTTCCCGCAAGCCGGGTTTTGTGATTGTTGTGGTAAGGTGGTTTGGGATGGAGAAGAGCCCAAAGAGTGGACCATTGAATGGGTCCCTAGCTCTCCGACCCATGATGAGCTGAGCCATGGCCTAGGCCGGCATGGTTCATTTAAGTTATCTATGTATCGTCGAGTTATGTATTTTGCTTCCGCACTTTAAATTCGAACAAAGATCATGGTTATGTAAGACTTAATTTCGAGCCTAATGTATCTTTTATCCGAACTCTATGTTGTAATCAAGACTTAGTTATGTAAACTTGAATTTCGCGGATGTTTGTTAATGTGATGCTATGTATGGTTGCTTCGTCAATCATCTCCCAAGGCGATCCGTACCACACTTAACTATCTTTCGGGATAGGGGTGTGACAGATCTTCGAAGGCATCTTCTATCGATTGTGCGGCGGCGGTTGCAGCATCCCGAGCTTCTTGATCCAGGGCGAAAGCTGCTGGAGCTATGTTTAAAGGGATACCCGATGGATCAATCGGAACGTCTTCCACCAACTCGAAACAGTACCAATGAGCGAGTTCCTCAGCTCATTGAACCGGTCTTCGAGTGGTGTCGGGATGGGCACCATTCCGGATGAAATTGAAATCACAATCTTCGACCGGAGTCCAAGATTGGATTATGGCGGCGATGTGTCCCCCTCCCGAAGCGGCGACAAACCTTGAATGCTCCTTGATCCTTCTCGGAACGGCCCGGATGGCGGACTCAAGGACCATTTCATTGGGATCAAGAGACCGACCGCCATTAAGATATTCCAGGGTATGAATAGTGCTCGCAGCAAGTTCTGAAAAAACAAGCCAATATTCAAGAGAAAAGACCGGTATTTTCAAAAGATGACGTAAGGATGAACAAGAAAGACTGGTACTTACGCCTATGCCGGATCTCGGCGGCTCGAACCTGCCTTTGATTTTAGTATTTGACATTCTCGGTTTGGCTTTGACTTTCGCAAATGTTGAATCTCGCGATCTTTTGCTCGAAGAGCGAGTTGGGCAGATTCTCGTGCGGTCTTCGGGGCTATCTCCTTGTCCACTTGAGCTGATTTTGCTGCTTCTAAGGCTTCGGCAAGTTCAGCCTTCAAGCTGGCATTCTCGGATTCTAGGATCTTGTTGGAGCGAAGGGTTTGAGCCAAAATGCTATCTTTAGCAGTAAGTTCACCTTCGAGTTCTCCAATTCGGGCCGCCTGTTGTTCTTCAATACGAGAACCTTCTTCTAGTGCTTGTTCTTGAGGCGCTGCTTTTTCAGCAAGAATTTCTTCAGCTTTTTATGAGCAACGACAAGGTTCTCAAGTGCTGAAGTCAAAAGTAAGACCGGTTAGGAAGGGAGTTGGCCAAAAAATATATGTAAAATATGAAGAGAAAATTTGGGAATATTACTCGATTAATTTGACGAAGCCTTATGATTTCTTGCCGGCGCTCCTCCATCATTCGATGGGTGTTACGCAAGTTGGCCTCTCTTTTTGAAGATCATCCTCTTTAGCCTTCGGACTAGCGGTCCGAGTTTCTAACTCACCCAATCGTTCTTGATTGGTGTGGAGTTCTTCTCCGCAGCGAGTGATAATAGCAGTCTTGGCCTCGGAACTTTTCGGAAGAACCTAAAAGGAGAAAAGAAAGTGAGAAACACGATAATCAAAAGGGAATTGCTTGGAGGAATTATTAAAAGATAGGGATATACCTGGCCGATTCCGAGAAGCTCTTTAGGGCCTCTTCTTCTTGGAGGGCGTCCCATTGAGTCGTTGCGGTGAAGGTTCTAGCTCCACTGGAGCTATCCACTTCTACCTCTCCAACTACCATCCTGGCTAGTTTGGGTCCTCCAGGAGATTTGCGAGTTGTTCTAGCCCGGCGAGGAATTTCTTCCATCCGGACTGGTCCTAATGAGAGCTCCGGAGGAATTTGAAATAAGGTGGCCCGGGGAAGAGGGTTGCCGGAAGAGGAGCTCTCAACGTTGGGAGTTTGCTTTTCGGCTTCTAAGTATGAGGCGGCAGGGAGTTCCTTTGTGGAGGCCGCACTTTGAGGATCAATTGAGATTGAAGTAGTGGAAGCGAAGCGGGAATGTCACCGATCCGAGGTGAAGCGGCGGTAGCGATACTACTAACCGGTGGTGGATAAGCGCCGGGGATAGGGACGATCGTGATGCATCCGGAGTAGAGGCAAAAACACCGCTGGCGGGAGCTGTAGCGAAGCTTTATTTCTTAGAAAGCTAGCTATGCTAGCCTGGAAATTAGAAGGTACCCTGCAAAAAGAAAGCACTTTTAATAAGACTGGGATAAGGAACATTGGTCGATTTTTGGAACTACGACGAGCGAAATAATTTAAAGAAGATTTAGACTTACGCGGAAGCCTTCTTGAAGCCGGTGGAGATCTTAACCTTCTTGGACGGACCACAGGTATCTCCACCACTTTTGTCTGTAGCCCTTTTTTCCACTCGGATTGACTTGTGGAGTAGGAGTTGCGACGAAACATCGCGTGAACCGGTCCGGTGGCCATACCGGGACCTCTTGGGTACATTGGACAAGGGATCGGCCGAGGGAGGGATACTTTGAGTTTTTCCCAAAGAAGCTTCAAGAATAGCTCGAGCTGCTCGGCGATTGTTGGTATTTCTTACGTCACGAATAAATCCGCAAGCGCACGGAATACCGTTGTAGCACTTCACCCGGGAGTATTCCAAGGTATCGTATTTATATCCGCAGGGAACGGAGTATTTCTGCAACAAGGTTAGTTTACCCAAGGACAACCAAGACAACGAAGCAAAATAGGGTCGAGAGGGTGACTCTTATCTATTTATCCTTTAAAGGTAGACGAACGCAAGCTAGACTTGTTTACTTCGGGCACCGTCTTAGGCTTGGTCCGCCAAGCCACTCCGGTCTACGAAAGCTCTACTATGTACCCGAACGTGGAGGGTTCCTTTGGATGACAGGGCTGTCACTTCCTGCCACCTACCTCTACAAACCGTGGGGCACACAGCAAACAAAGGCGATCTCCAGCCTAGACACCACGTCTATGCTATTGACCACTACTCTAGCCTCGGCCTTAGAACCGAGTTCGAAAGCTAGAGTACTTCTTGCGAAGCGATGATCCCGTAAACAAGTATAACAAGAATTACGTCTAACACAAAGATATGTCACGATAGATAAGTAGATCACCACGTATAAATCACCAAAAAGAGTGTTTATACGCCAAGGTAAAAGAAAAGGAAATACTACTCCACTTTACAAAAGGGAGGAACACTCCTTCCTCTTCCTTGCCCTCTCTCCTATTCTACTAAAATACAAGAGGCCCTTGGCCTAAGGATGAGAGTTTTGTCTTGTATCTTGATGTTGGTGGTGTCTTGAGAGAGGGGGGTGTAGCCCTTTATTTATAGCCTTGGAAGGTCGGCAACTTGGAGGCGGTTCCGGACGTCGGTGGCATTAATTGCGGGTGGAACCGACCTCCGGACGTCGGTGACAAACCGCCGGAGAAAGATGGGCCGGGGGCCCAACCGTCGGCTCGGCCGAACCCACTAGGGTGGTTCGGCCGAACCGGCCCGGACTCCCCGGGCTTGATTCTTCTCTCGGTGCCTTCCCCGGCTGTGTACTGGCCCAATCCACTTGCTTGGTTTGATGTTGAGGCTCTGTTTTGTGGTTTTGGGCTTTTGGACTATATTCTTTAGTCCGGGGAAAATCCGTCGATTGCAAAGTCCATGTTTCGTGCATGTTTTCCCCTCGTTTTCATATGAATTGCACCCGCATTCATAATTTCACCAAGACTAGTGGAATTTGTTATAAATAATCCCTATGTCTATTCTTGGTGATGGTGTTTGATTCAAAAAGATGCAACATGTTGACGGTAAAATTGGACCATAAGGACCGTCAACAAGACCCCCACACTTAGCTCTTTGCTCGTCCTCGAGTAAAGGTGGGAGCGTAAGTTGAGAGATCTCTCCCCTTAGAGACCTGCACACATGTTATTACAAGCCACACCGTTTTACTTGTGAACATGACGGTGGCTAACATGCATTCTTGGATGATTGATAGGTGGAACAGCTCATGACTCAAGTCACTATACTTTTGCTCACTAAGCACCTTGGGTTTTTGAAAGTTTTGAAAATAAACAACATGACTCCCGCTCCTCTTCGATTCTCTTGAATCGCTCAAAAAGTGTTTTCCTCCCCAAGGCATTGTGTTGCCTCTCTTTTTCCTACTTCTTAGGCTTGTATGTGGAGCTCGGTAGGGAATGAGAGAGGCATACTTGTATCACAAATATTGCTAAGCCAAAAGAAAGGATCCATGGAGAAGCCAAGTCATGTAACCTTGATCAAGAAGTGCGTGTGTGTATGGATATGAAAAAGTGACAACTCCTATTGCAATTGACCTCTCTTTATTTTGCATTTTCGAGACATGGCTATCTTTTTATTTTCTTTCTTTTCTTTTCTTGCTCTATGCTTGAGCATCTCTTTTCTTCTCTCTTTTTCATTGCTCATCTTTGTGAGCTTTTCTTTTTTTTTTTTTTTTTTTTTTTTTACATAGCCATGTCTCGTTTATGCGTGATTTGAGAGAGAGAGAGAGAGGTAAAAAGAGGTGCAAACGAGGAGTGTCTTTATTTTGGTGGGGTGCTAGCTCCCGGTGTAGGAGTTCAGCCCTTTTTTGGTGGAGTGTCTTTATTTTGGTGGAGTGTACGTGATCTTGATCAAGAGAGCATGACAAGTTTCTCTCTAGGGTCACTCGATTTTGGTAAAGCTCATTGCAATCACAAGCAGCATATGTATGTAAGTTTTGCAAGGTATGATCATCATATGGCATTGGTAGGCATTTTTGTATCAAGAGAGGAGCATGAAGCCATGGTATTTTTGTTTTGTGAAATAAAATTCCCAAGGACTCGGTAAGCTAAGCATAAGATCATTTCGTCGAGCCATATCACACTTGCCAATAATCTAGAGAAACATGGGTCCTATGGATTTGATTATTTGTTCACGTGCAAGTGGTGATGAAGCGAGTAATAAAAAGTGTGCAAGATCATCATGAGAGCATTAGGGAGAGACTTGGGAAAAGGTATTCAAAAGAAATCTTCCCAAGTTTTAGTTGGTCAAGTTTTAGTAATTGTTTTTCGCGTCTCGTAATGAACTTGACAAATAAAGTAGGCGAAAAGGAAGTGTGGGAAACAAACTCAAGTGCCACGAGGAAGCAGGGGCTGAGTGGGACCTACCAGGGTTCGGCCGAACCACCCTTGTGGGTTCGGCCGAACCGGCCTCGGGCCCCACCGGTGCTCGTTTCGCAGGTTGTGTTTGTGTTGTTTTCCTCGTGATGTTTCTGCGCGCTACGCGTGTGTTTGTCTTTGCTTTCCGCGATGTCCCCCCCACACTTGCCTTTTGCCTCGTTTTCTTCAAAATAGACAAAGATATTTCGAAACAAAACTTGCTCTACCGGTAAGGGAAGACCGGGGAGCACTAATATGATTAAAAATTTAAAAGAGCAGGCGCATTATAATTTTGAGGAATTGAAAAAATGAAAAAAAAGGAAATTAAACTAAATGCGCTCGCGGGAAATGATGAACGCGGGAAGGTTCATTTTAAACGTCGTATTCGTCCTCCTTCCCCGCGTCCTTGAAGAGACGCTTGATCTTGGAGTTGGTGCTGCGGCGATGGCTCGCCCGGGCATCCTTCAAGTCTTCAATAGCGTCTTTGATCTCCGCGACATTGTCACGTAGGCGTTCATGGGCTTCGCGGAGATCAACGTGTTTAGCGAGGAGGATTTGGTAGGGGCTTTTTTTAGGAGTTTTCTCCTCCTCGCTTTCGTACATTCCCCCTGCCCTCTTGATGGGAGAGGGAGAGAGACGCCTCCTTATCCTCTTAGGAGGAGTGTCGCCCACGGATTCGCGGGCGTCTCTCTTTTCCGCCGAGGTGAGCGGCGGGATGAGCTGCTTTCCGCCACCGCGGATTCCCTTGATCTTGAACCTCTCGCCGGGCTTCTTGATGGGGCTAGGCAGGTTGCGCCCTCATATTGATGGTGCACCACCTGCCCGCTCTTGGTAGCGAGGGTGCCGACGTACTTCTCTCCGGGAGGGAGAGCGTTGTCGGTGGCGTCGGCGCTCTTCTTCTTGGGGGTAGATTTCCCCTTCTTTTGGCGAGGTGCCACAGCAGCGGGAGAGCTCTTGGAGGGTGTTCTTGCTGCTGTGGGTGGAGGTTCAATAGCGAGCGGTAGATCATGGATCATCAAGGCTTGCTCGCTGGGAATGGAGACATGATCAAGGATGTCTTCGAGGCCGACTTGGCGGCAAAGCTCGCTGGTGGTGACGGAGACGTCGAGGCTTGGGATGCTGCTGTCCATGGTGCTGGGCAAAAGCTTTTTTTTTGTGCGAAATGGACAAGGTGGAAGAAAGGTGCAAGGGAAAAATGAAAGAAAACACCTTCATTTATAGATAAAAGCATGGAAAGAATTAATTTGATTTTTCCCGCAGCATGGAAGGCACTAAGCAGGGAGATTTGATCTTGTGACCGTTGGAGACAAAAGATGAAAGAAAAAAGTGACCGTTTGGGGTTCAGATCTGGTTCGGCCGAACCAGCAAGGGGGTTCGGCCGAACCGTAGTGGGCCCCTCTCGGTCCCCTTCTTTTTCTCGGTTGATTGCTTGCTAAAATTATTTCAGGGAAAGAGCTACTACGGGATATAGATAAGAAAGAGCTATCATGAGAGAAAATTTAAATTAATCAAGTGCATGACATCAAATTCTTTATCTTTATCGGGCTCGAAATAAATTTTAAGGCGCTGACCATTTACCTTAAATATTTTACCTTCGTCGTCTTGAAGTGTGATTGCTCCATGTGACGAGGTGTCAATAACCGTGTATGGTCCGTCCCATTTACTTCTTAATTTTCCATGCCCGAAGAGTTTCACCCGTGAATTGAATAGCAAGACCTTATCTCCAACCTTAAATACCTTTATCTTTATCTTTTTGTCGTGCCACCTTTTTGTCCTTTCTTTGTATATAGCTGAGTTGTGGTAAGCTTTGTCTCTCCATTCTTCTAACTCAGCTATCTCCATTTTTCTTTTGCGTCCGGCACCATTAAAGTCCATGTTCCATTTCCGGATGGCCCAATACGCTCGGTGTTCCATCTCGACGGGTAAATGACATGTTTTCCCGTACACGAGCTGGTATGGGGACATGCCTATGGGTGTCTTGTATGCTGTACGGTATGCCCATAGTGCATCGGGTAGCTTGTCCTTCCATCCCTTCCCCATTTCTGTTACGGTCTTTTGCAGGATCCGCTTGATTTGCTTGTTTGAGGTCTCGGCCTGCCCACCGGTTTGAGGGTGGTATGGAGTAGCGATATTATGCCTTGATCCAAGTTCTCTTAGGAAGCTTCGGAAGGTCTTATCAATGAAGTGAGACCCTCCGTCGCTTATCACTAGCTTCGGTGTTCCAAACCTTGGGAAGATAATTTCGTGGAACATCCGGCGAGCATGCTTGGCATTTGCGGCCCTGCAAGGCATTGCTTCCACCCACTTAGATACGTAGTCTACCGCCACCAAGATGTATTCGCAGTCATGTGACTTGGTGAACGGTCCCATGAAGTCAATGCCCCATACGTCGAAGAGCTCGACTTGTAAATTGTAGTTGAGGGGCATTGCATCTCTTGCCGTGATGCCTCCAACTTTTTGACATTCCGGGCATCGCTCGACAAATTCCTTTGTGTCTTCGTACATGGCTGGCCAAAAGAAACCACTTTGCCATATCTTGGCCTCGTGTACGAAACACGCCGTAGTGTCCCCGTATGGCGATGCATGGCACTTCTCAATGATTCGTGTGCTCTCGGGTATGGGCACACATCGCCTTAGCAATCCATCGGCGCAGTACACGGTAAAGGAAGGGCTCTTCCCATAAGTGACGGCGACTCTCATAGATGAGTCGTTTCTTGCTCTTTCCAGGTGGTACGTACCCCGTTGCCATGAAGTTCACAATGTCGGCGTACCATGGATGTGAGTCCCTCACTAGGAGCAGCATGTCATCGCGTAGGAAATCATTGATGGGTAATTCCTGCAGGTTAGTGAATTGTATACGCGACAAATGATCTGCCACGGAATTTTCTACTCCTTTCTTATCACGGATTTCTACATCAAACTCTTGGAGTAGAAGAACCCATCGTATCAAACGAGGTTTAGCATCCTTCTTATTGAGCAAAAACTTTAAAGCAGCATGATCGGTGTAAACAATGACTTTTGCTCCAGTCAAGTAGGATCTAAACTTATCAAAAGCAAAAACAACAGCAAGGAGCTCTTTTTCAAGTGGTAGTGTAATTTAACCGAGCTCCGGTCAAGGTTTTGCTTGCATAGGAGATTGCATGATGCTTTTTATCTCTAGTTTGGCCAAGAACAGCCCCCACAGCAAAATCACTAGCATCACACATTATCTCAAAAGGCAGCGTCCAATCAGGGGGTTGGATAATTGGCGCTGAGATGAGTGCATTCTTAAGGGTAGTGAAAGCAGTCATGCATTCATCAAGTAAACTCAAAGGGTGCATTCTTCACAAGCAGATTTGTAAGGGGTCTAGCAATTTGAGAGAAATCTTTGATAAAACGACGATAGAACCCCGCATGTCCCGTAAAGCTGCGAATGCCCCTAACATTCACAGGAGGTGGAAGCTTTTCTATAACTTCTAATTTAGCTTTGTCCACCTCTATCCCCCTTTCAGAAATCAAATGCCCCGTAACTATGCCTTCTCTAACCACGAAATGGCATTTCTCCCAATTGAGCACTAAATCATTTTCTTGACAACGTTGCAAGACTTTGTCTAAATTTTCTAAACAATGATCGAAGGTTTTTCCATAAACAGAGAAATCATCCATGAATACTTCCATAATCTCTTCGATCATGTCGAAAAGATAGACATCATGCAACGTTGAAAAGAAGCAGGTGCATTGCAAAGCCCAAAAGACATTCGTCGATAGGCGTAAGTTCCATAGGGGCATGTGAAAGTGGTTTTACTTTGATCGTCGGGATGGATGGGGATTTGATGATATCCTGAATACCCATCAAGGAAACAAAAGAAAGAATTGTTTGCCGACCGTTCCAACATCTCATCGATGAAGGGCAGCGGAAAATGATCCTTCTTTGTAGCCTTGTTAAGTTTTCGGTAATCTATGCACATCCTCCATCCCGTGACGGTGCGTTGAGGGATCAACTCATTTTTGTCATTATGGACGACCGTCATTCCTCCTTTCTTGGGTACAACCTGCACTCGGACTCACCCACTCGCTGTGTGGAACAGGATAGATAATGCCAGCATGTAAAAGTTTTAAGACCTCCTTTTTAACGACCTCCCGCATCGCATTGTTCAACCTCCTTTGAGGTTCCCTAGATGGTGTACTATCGGGGTCTATGGGAATGCGATGGGTGCAAAGAGCAGGGCTGATTCCCTTGAGGTCTCCAAGCGAGTACCCAAAAACGGAGTGATGTTTTTCTAGCACGGCTAAGAGTTTTGCAGTTTCCTCCTCCGAAAGCTTGTCACTTATGATGACAGGGGTTTCGGGATTTCCGTGAAGAAAAACGTAGCGCAAGCCTCGGTGGAAGAGTTTTGAGCTCTACGGGAGGTGGCGTAGGTGTAAAAGTTTCGGGCAGCTCAAAAGTTTCCGCCGAATCATCCTCTTCTAAAATGAAATCAAGAGCATCTTCATCCAAGGATGATTCGGGGTTTTCATGAGGAAAAATTGCCATAACCTCCTCCGTGCATTCTTCTTCCACAAGCGGCTCCTCGGCAAAAGAGTTTTGTGCATGAATGATAGGAAGAGAAAAAGTTTTCTTGCCGAGGGTGAAGTCTAAGGTTCCTGAAGGTGATATCCCTAAGAAAAGCTTTTCTATGGGATGACCGACCAAAACATCGAAATCCAGGATTCCGAAAACGTGAAAGTCCAAGGAAACCTCTCGCTTCATTACGCTTAATGCAAACATCTCTAATGATCCCCAAACTCTCAAAAATTGCCCCGGTGGGGTTTTAAGGAGTTTGTCGGAAGGTGCCCATGTCTCGTTTCCAAATAAAGTTGAAGCAAAAGATTCGGACATGATGTTGGCACCTACTAGAGGATTATAGAGAACATCTACCATTACTCCCCGAATTGAGCCACGAATGGTTGATCTAGGATGATCAAGTTGAAGAACTTCCGAAGAAAGTTCGTTTTCCATCAACCATTCATCGCTCATAATTGCTGTCAACTTCCGAACAATTTTTGAGAGAAGAGATTTTTCAATAGGTTCGGGGTTGGTGCAGGGAGTGCTGGTTTCTTTTGATAGGAATAGTTCAAGGTGTTTCCAAAATCTTCAAAAATTTCTTCCTTGAACTCAAATGGGAAATCAAGAGGTTCATCTTCCTCTATCATTGTTCTTGTGTTAGATGAGGACTCGAGTGCTAGGTGCTCCATCATGGGCACCAAGTGTTGTGTCTCTTGCACAACGAGTTCCTCATCTTCCGACTCCGGCTCTACGAGTAAGTCAGCGGAAAAAGGTGTGTTTTCCACAATTCGATCCAAAAGTTCGTGTGCTTCCGCTATGGTCTTATGAGAAAAAGATCCACCCGCGGCCGTGTCAAGATAAAGTGCGGTATCGTTGCTCAATCCCGAATAAAAGTGTTGTAATAAAACGGGTTCGGGGAGCAATAATTCTGGTCCGGAGTCTCGTTAGAGAACAGAACCGAATCCATGACGCACTTAAGGTTTCCTTTTCTTCTTGTCGAAAGCCTATTATTTCCGCTCGTAGAGAAGTGATACGAGATACGGGGAAGAATGCTAGACAAAATTTGTCTCGCAATTCTTTCCAATCACCGTTCACTCTCTTAGCGGTGTAAGTGTACCATTGCTTCGCCTTCTCATTGAGAGAGAAGGGAAACAACTTCCACTTCAATGTTTCTTGTGTCATGCCATGGATCAATCGGCATGAACACAAATGTTCAAACTCTCGCAAGTGTTCATAAGGATTTTCATGTTTAAAACCCGAAAAGGATAAACCTCTAATCATCGAAATGTAATCGGGGGAGAACTCATAGCCAGGTGAAGAAATAGGTTGTGATGATGATGGTGGCTCTAAGAGTTCACCCCGTGGAGTGGAGAAAGATTGGATGGTTGGGTGTGACTCCATGATATGTTTTTGTGAAATTTTGAATGTAAGGAAAAAAATAAAAACAGAACGGTAAGTAAGATAGATTACGAGGGCAAACCTGATTCGTTACAAAGATAACAACCGTTCCCGGCAACGGCGCCGGAAATGCTTGTTGGTATTTCTTACGTCACGAATAAATCCGCAAGCGCACGGAATACCGTTGTAGCACTTCACCCGGGAGTATTCCAAGGTATCGTATTTATATCCGCAGGGAACGGAGTATTTCTGCAACAAGGTTAGTTTACCCAAGGACAACCAAGACAACGAAGCAAAATAGGGTCGAGAGGGTGACTCTTATCTATTTATCCTTTAAAGGTAGACGAACGCAAGCTAGACTTGTTTACTTCGGGCACCGTCTTAGGCTTGGTCCGCCAAGCCACTCCGGTCTACGAAAGCTCTACTATGTACCCGAACGTGGAGGGTTCCTTTGGATGACAGGGCTGTCACTTCCTGCCACCTACCTCTACAAACCGTGGGGCACACAGCAAACAAAGGCGATCTCCAGCCCTAGACACCACGTCTATGCTATTGACCACTACTCTAGCCTCGGCCTTAGAACCGAGTTCGAAAGCTAGAGTACTTCTTGCGAAGCGATGATCCCGTAAACAAGTATAACAAGAATTACGTCTAACACAAAGATATGTCACGATAGATAAGTAGATCACCACGTATAAATCACCAAAAAGAGTGTTTATACGCCAAGGTAAAAGAAAAGGAAATACTACTCCACTTTACAAAAGGGAGGAACACTCCTTCCTCTTCCTTGCCCTCTCTCCTATTCTACTAAAATACAAGAGGCCCTTGGCCTAAGGATGAGAGTTTTGTCTTGTATCTTGATGTTGGTGGTGTCTTGAGAGAGGGGGTGTAGCCCTTTATTTATAGCCTTGGAAGGTCGGCAACTTGGAGGCGGTTCCGGACGTCGGTGGCATTAATTGCAGGTGGAACCGACCTCCGGACGTCGGTGACAAACCGCCGGAGAAAGATGGGCCGGGGGGCCCACTGTCGGTTCGGCCGAACCCACTAGGGTGGTTCGGCCGAACCGGCCTGGACTCCCCGGGCTTGATTCTTCTCTCGGTGCCTTCCCCGGCTGTGTACTCGGCCCAATCCACTTGCTTGGTTTGATGTTGAGGCTCGTTTTGTGGTTTTGGGCTTTTGGACTATATTCTTTAGTCCGGGAAAATCCGTCGATTGCAAAGTCCATGTTTCGTGCATGTTTTCCCCTGTTTTCATATGAATTGCACCTGCATTCATAATTTCACCAAGACTAGTGGAATTTGTTATAAATAATCCCTATGTCTATTCTTGGTGATGGTGTTTGATTCAAAAAGATGCAACATGTTGACGGTAAAATTGGACCATAAGGACCGTCAACGGCGATCTTTTTCCATAGCTTCTTCTTCACGTCGTTGATCTTCGAGTTTTTGTGCCTCCGAGCGAGTGTCGGCGAGAGTGGTGGAAGAAGAAGTAGATTTACCAATGGTCAAAGAGGCGAGTACGTTTTCTGGTATTAGGAGCTTGAACCACGGTCCCGGATTTGGTGATTTTTGGAGTGAGGCTAGGAGGTAAGGGAAATGACCGGTCCGAAGGCCTTTTATCTAGGCCGGCTTGGACAGCAAGAGGAGCGGTATTGTTGGTATAATCTTCCCCCCAAGTGTCGTTAAGAGGAAGCGGAGGATGACTCCTGTAGCTGTCCATTTTCTGCAATTACAAAGATTGTGTCTTTGTAAGTAAATAAAGATAATAAGTAATAAAGATCTGAAGGAACAAAAAAGAGATACTTACAGGGTCGCGAGGATTGCACGAGCTAAAGGCCGGACCCACTCTTGTACATCCGGATAAATGCGGGTTCAGCTGCAGCATTTGCTTAATGCGAACCTCTAACCGCTCTTTGTCGGGAAGAAGGGTTCCATCCAAAGGCATAGCGGTGTCTTCGTTAAAAAGCCAAGCTGGATGCTCTTGCCTCTTGAGCGGTTGAACTCCTCGCACTATGAAGCTCCGGAGAACTGTTTCGGCGGTAACGCCTCTAACGATCTTCAAGTATTTGATGTTGGCGAGGAGTGCAATAACTTCATTGTCTTCTTTGAGCTTTTCCCCGATGTTTCTTCTAACATTAATGTTTTCTTTTTTCATACATTTTATATTTTCTTATACTGTGTTTTTATATGTTTTTTTTAGTTGAGGGTTGTAGCTAGAACATGCTACGCAGAAGTGCATGCTGATGATGTGCATCGGGTTGATGAAGGGGCTGTTGATCAAGGCACAAGATCATGTTCTCGCAGTGCTTGTACGTGCTAGGGGTGGTTTGATGCATCGGGATTTGGTCACAAAGACTCCGGATAGACGTTCAAAGAAACTTGCCAACAAACGCCCAGCACTACTCGTGATCACGAGGCCCCTTATGCTGCTCCCGTATCTCGGAATCCCGTTCCTAACACCAGCATTTCCCCGATGTGTTTATGCGTCAACCACCGCTTGCCGGCTGCTTCGATTCTTTAACCGATGAAGGGCGGAAGGAACGTGCGATATCAGCTCTTGCTTCATATGACAAGTGTCGGGTACCTAGATTAGGGAGCCCTAATCAGGGTACTTAATCCGGCTAACAGCTCCGTCTTGTACGCGTAAAGGATACGAAGTGGGGCCCGAAACCTCGCCTCGCCCGACCCCGAGTCGGGCAAGGTCCACAACTTCCGCCTCGCCCGACCCCGAGTCGGGCGCGGCCCACAACTTCCGCCTCGCCCGACCCCGAGTCGGGCGAAGTCCACGACTTCCGCCTCGTCCGACCCCGGGTCGGGCGGGCCCACGATCTCGGCCTCGCCCGACTCGGCGTCGGGTGGGACCGCAATCCCTGCCGCGTTTGCCTTTGCTTCGCGGAGAAGCGACCTCACCCACCGGATAGGGGAGGAGTTGCGGCAGGCCGGTAGGCGCAATTACGGCGCACGGGAACTCGTTTCACCAACATGACGTGATGTGACCGGCGCAGTACCTAACCGTCCCGTTCCGCAGCGCCGCACGCTAGCGCTAGCTCAGCTGCAGAGCAGCGTGATCATTACCAAGCCCATGATGGCTCGTGGACCGGACGGAGGCCGGGCGATTGACGGGACAATAGCCCGTAATCTGTCCCGTGGCTGACCAACAGCATCCGCCTAGGCCTACGAAGGCTACGAAAGCCGGGCCCGCGGCCTCCGCCTCGCCCGACTCCGGGTCGGGCAGGTGCACCACTTCCGCCCCGCCCGACTCGGGACTCGGGCGGGCTCGGCGATCCCCGCCTCGCCCGACTCGGAGGCAAATGGCTTCTTCACGAAGCCTCACGGGTGAACAGGGATCGCCATAACTCCGCTCGGGAACTCACCAATCCACGGGGATTGGGTGAGATCAGCGCAGCTCCTCTTGTCTCATCTTCACGCGTCGCCCGACACCCCGGCACGATGACAAGACGGAGGCGTCAACACCATCTCTGCCGGAGCCATGATGAACGGGAGTGATGGATGGAGACCGCCATGCGACAGGACGGCTGCCACGAGTGACGAGCGTGGCATTGACTCCGGCGCTACCAATCAAGACTAACCGTACGCCGCACGACCGGAGCGCCCAAAGCGGCCCGCATGCGAGCGAGGGTAGTGCACGACGGCCCCGACCCCGCTTGGGACGATAGGTAGTAACTCGACCCCACCTGTAAGTGGCCCGGCCCTTGGACTATAAAAGGGACCCCACACACACGCAAGAAAGGGGGACACACAACACAGATTGAGCTAATCGAACTCATCACACACACACATCCTAGAGCACATTGCACACGGAGGCTTGGAGCAACCCTCCTCCCTCGCATCCTTTGTAGCTCTTTTTGCAAGACAAAACACGAACAATCCTCGAACCGGACGTAGGGCTTCGATCGCCCGAACCGGTATAAACCACGCTCTCCTAAAACATCCAAGGCCCATCCGAATAGTAGCGTCGATCCCCTCCAAACACAAATTTACTTGTCGGCCGGTTTCACAACACCGACGGTTGGCGCGCCGGGAAGGGGACCTCGACGCGTTCGACGATCGTGAAGATGGCGAGCCACACCGTCGGCTCGGACTCGAGGCGCCCTCGTGACCTTCGGGAGCACTGGAGTTCATCGTGACCGGAGCCGGGAGCCTGTCGCGCGTTCTCCCGCCGACCTCCCGGTCTCCACACCACTTTCCCGCCGTGTCCGCCGGCGCGGAGCTCGCGGGCATGACGGACTCGGCGGTGGATCCGATACCGGCAGCCACCACCCCTCGCGGGAGTGTATGATGGTGGAGGACGGGGACACCAGCGACACCGACGGCATCAACGACACGGGCCGTGCGGCCCCGGCGGCCGCTGGACTCCCGGCCGGGGTAGCGCCGCCGTCCGCGGCGGTAAACGCCGGCGGTGCAGGGAACGCACAGCCGCACGCCGCGGTGCCACAACAACAAACCCCTCCGGGAAGCCCCGAGCCCCGGGAGGAGGACGACCTAGAGCAGCTCGCTCCGACGCCGACGCGAGGTCGCGAGAGACCGAGCGGCGGTTAAAGGAGGAGCGCGAACGCCTCGAGTGCGAGGTGGCGCGGCGCCGGGCGCAGCGCGAACTCGCTCGCCGGCGTGGGCGCGAAGCCCTCAACATCAAGCCGGGATCGAAACCGGTCAAGCAACGACTCCGCCGCTTCGACGAGGAGAAACGCCGGGCAATCGGTGAAGAGTTAGCGAAGCTCCTCGCCGCCGGCTTCATCAAAGAAGTGTACCATCCCGAATGGGTTGCCAACCCTGTACTTGTAAGGAAGAAAAGCGGGAAATGGAGAATGTGCGTTGACTACACAAGTCTCAACAAGGCGTGTCCCAAGGATCCGTTTCCCTTGCCACGCATAGACCGGATAGTTGAGTCGGACCGCGGGGTGCGAAACCCTGTGTTTCCTAGATGCCTATTCGGGTTATCATCAAATTCCGCTAAGGATTGGTGATCAAGAGGCCACCGCGTTCATCACACCCTTCGGCACGTCTTGTTACGTCACTATGCCGTTCGGGCTAAAAAATGCGGGAGCCACATACCAACGCTGCATGATCAAATGCTTCGGTGACCTCATCGGACGCATTGTGCGGGCATATGTGGATGACATCGTAGTCAAGTCCACTCGGACCAACGATCTAGTCGCCGACCTCGAAGCCGTGTTCCGGCGGGCGAGAGCCAACGGAGTCAAGCTCAACCCCGAGAAATGTGTCTTTGGGGTCCCGAAGGGAATGCTCTTGGGATACGGCGTCTCGCAACGTGGCATCGAAGCCAATCCCGAGAAAATCGAAGCCATCGCGAAGATGGGGCCGATAAAAAACGTAAAGGGCGTGCAGAAACTCACGGGCTGCCTCGCGGCGCTAAGCCGTTTCATCTCCCGACTCGGAGAAAAGGGGCTGCCACTTTATCGTCTGCTCAAGAAGTCGGACAACTTTGTCCGGACAGCCGAGGCGCAGGAGGCCCTCGACCACCTAAAAGCCAAACTTTCAAGCGCGCCGACCCCGACTTCGCCGGTCGAGAAGGAGCCTTTGCTGCTCTACACGGCGGCAACAAATCGGGTGGTGAGTACGGCGTTGGTGGTGGAGCGTGACGAGCCGGGAAAGGCGCTCAAGGTGCAACGGCCGGTCTACTACGTCGGCGAAGTCCTCTCCGACTGCAAGACGAGGTGGCCGAAGATCCGAGAAGGTGTTGTACGCGCCGATCGTCACTCGGCGCAAGCTTCGGCACTATTTCGACTCTCATCCGGTGACGAGTCGTCTCCTCTTTCCCGCTTGCTGAAATTTTGGGCAATCCGGAGGTAGCGATGAAAATCTCGAAGTGGGCGCTAGAATTAATGGACCGGGGCATAGAATACACGCACCCATCCGCCATAAAATCACACACTACGGTAGATTTCATAGCCGAGTGGACGGAGACCCGGTTGCTCGTGGTTCGGGCGAAATGGATCATTGGCGGCTGTACTTTGACGGCTCCCTCACGAAGAGGGGTGCCGGGAGCGGATGGCAGCTCATCTCGCCGAGAGGTGCATGCATGCAATACGTCATCCGACTTAACTTTCCGGCCTCTCACAACGTGGCCGAGTACGAAGCCTTGCTCAACGGCATGAAGGCAGCGATTGATGCGGGGATCCGTAGACTCGAAGCCTTCGGCGATTCCCGGCTCGTCGTGGATCGGGTGATGAACGAATCGACTTGCACCAACCCAAAGATGGCGGCTTATTGCGGTGAGATCCGCCGTCTTGAAGAAAAGTTCGATGGATTCCAAGTCAAACATGTCCTTCGGCGGGACAATGAAACGGCCGACTCATTGGCCAAGATGGGATCCAATCGGCTGCCAACACCGAGAGGCGTTTTTGCTTGCGACCGGGATGAGCCGTCTATCAAGGAGCCAACGGCGGCCGACCCTGCAAAGGGAGAACAAGAGCCGGCTCCGACCGAGGCCGCGGAGGTCCTGGTCTCCGAGCTTGGCGCCAACGACGACACGGCGGGTCCGGTCGATCCAACTCCCGACCACTGAAGGGGACTCGGGGCTGCGCCCGAGTCGGCGGATGACCGGCGGCAGCCCTACCTCGACTATACTGTTGCGGCAAAAATTGCCCTCCGACGTCGTGGAGGCGCGCCGACTCGCTCGACGCGCCAAAACCTTTGTCGTGATCGGCGATGAGTTATACAAAAAGGGGCACACCGGCGTCCTCCAACGCTGCATCCCTCTCGACGAGGGTAAATGGCTGCTTCGGGACATCCATGGTGGAACGTGCGGGCATCACGCCGCACCACGAAGTCTCGTTGGCAACGCTTTCCGACATGGCTTCTATTGGCCGACCGCGATCGCCGACGCTGAACGAGTCGTGCGCACCTGCGAAGGGTGTCAACATTACGCACGTAAAACACACCGGCCGGCCCGGGCCCCGCAAACCATCCCCATAACATGGCCGTTTGCCACGTGGGGCCTAGACCTGGTCGGCCCGTTCAAAAAGGCACCAGGAGGCTACACCCACTTGCTCGTCGCCGTGGACAAGTTCTCCAAGTGGATTGAGGCGAGGCCGATAAGCAAAATCGACTCGGACCGGGCCGTAAAATTCTTCAACGACATAGTGCATCGGTTTGGAGTCCCAAACACAATCATCACCGACAACGGTACGCAGTTCACGGGAAAAAGTTCCTAAACTTTTGCGACCACCGGGGCATCCGAGTTGGCTGGTCGGCCGTCTCACACCCCCAAACGAACGGGCAATGCGAGCGCGCAAATGGCATGGTCCTCCAAGGACTGAAACCCCGGATATTCAGCAAACTCAAAACATTTGCCGGGAAATGGGCGAAAGAGCTCGGTGCGGTGTTGTGGAGCCCGAGGACGACGCCGAGTCGGGCCACGGGTCATACTCCCTTCTCCATGGTGTACGGGGCTGAGGCCGTGCTACCCACCGATTTGGATTATGGAGCTCCGCGCGTGCAAGTTTTCGATCCAGAACTCAATAAGCGTTATCTCGAAGATGCGGCTGGACCAAATCGACGAAACAAGGGAAGCTGCACTTGCTCCACTCGGCCGGATACCAACAAGCACTCCGCCGTTACCACCACCGCAAGGTCAAGAAGCGCGCCTTCGAGCCCGGCGATCTCGTCCTTCGACTCCTCCGGGGGAATCAAGGCCGGCACAAGCTAACTCCGCCATGGGAGGGGCCCTACACGGTAGCCGAGGTGCTCCGACCCGGCACGTACAAGCTCAAGGACGCCAACGGAAACGTGCTCACCAACGCATGGAACATCGAGCAGCTACGTCGCTTTTACCCTTAGCTTGTTGTTTCGAGTTATCTATGCAAAAAAATATAAAGAGAAAACCTTTCTCTTTTTTCTCTTGTTTTCGACAAATAACGAATAAGTCCAAATTTGCCGGCCGCCGGCCTCGGCTCTCCCGAGTCGGGGGCTCCACCCGGCGGGTGCGCAAAGGAGGCCGTGTGCGGGTCCCGGTTGTGCCCACGGCTGCGGAACTCACACGAAAATCCCTCGGTGCGGGCCCGACTTGGACAGAACCTAAGCGGCGACGATGGCTCGGCCGGTCCGGCTGGTCGGCTCGGGACTCCGACGCCTCTACGACTAGGAGCGGCCCGAGTTGTCGATCACCCGAATGAAAAATCTAAAGCAAGCGGGCGGTGCTGAAAGAGAAAGGAGCCACGAAAGGGCAAGAGTTTAAAATTTTGAACGAAGTCTAATCCCATAGTGCAAGTCCAACTCGGACGGGACCTGGAACGCCAACGACTACTCGGCCGATCCGGCGGCCGACTCGGGACTACGACGCCCCGGCGGCTAAGAGCGGCCTAAGTCACCGATCAATCGAATGAGGAATCTTAGGCTACTAGACGGTCCGAATGAGAAGGAAGCCACGAAAGGGGAACATGTGAGAAATTTCGAACGAAATTAAAACAGATAACTTGTTTACAAAATAAGCGAGTTCTTTATATCTTGGCCACCTGGCCGACTCGACTACGGCCACTCGGCCGACTCAGCTAACACACTACATCATCTACTCGTCATGCGGCGACGACGGCGGCGGGAAGGCGCGCGAGGCGAGGAGCTCGGCAAGCTTGGCGGCGATCGGCGCGGCTTTCCTCTTCATGTCCTCGATCTCCTGCTCGGAGAAGCCGGGCACCATGCCTAGCCGCGCAAGCGTGTCGAGGTCAAGGTTGTCCTCGAAATGTGTCTGCTCCGGTACCGAGTCCACGGGACCCCGGCTTCAAAACTCTCACGCCGCGAGCACCAAAGCGGTTGGCGATGGAGAGAAGGCGCGGCTCCAAATTGGTGGTCCCGGGCGGCTGTGGCACCTCCGGCTCGTTGCGAGAGGAACTCGGCACCGATGCGGATTCGGTCGAGCCGAACTTCTTCCTGCCGCAGCCCGTCCGGGTCCGTCTTGAGCTCCGAAAATGAAAAGGAAGAAGAAATCATGAGACATGACACCAATCAAAAGCAAAATAGGAGGAGGGATGAGAAACAAAACTTACGGTTAACCTCACTCTCCAACGTCGAAAGTTGGGAAGTGAGCTTGGAGACCGATTGGGAGACGGCCTCCTTGAGCTTGCGCTCGGTGTCCGTCGCCTCGCGCGCGCTCGCCGCGTCCTCCTCCGCCTTCAACGCCCTCACCACTGCCGCCTGGACCTCGGCCGGCCGGGACTCGGCCACCGACGAGCGTTCGCGGCATCGGACTCGGCCTTCTTGGCCCTTTCTTCCGCCGCCTCGGCCCTCTTGATGGCTTCGGCCGAGGCGGGACTCGGCCGTCCTCCGCGCATCGTTGGCCTCGGCCGCCACCACGGCCGCCTCGGCCCTCTCCTTCTTCGCATCCTCGGCCTCTCGGACGGCTCCGAGGGCCTGCTCCGTGGCGCTCTGCGCCTCCCGAGTCAAGGCGGGTCCGTTCCCTTTCTTGGAAACGGATGCGGGCATGCTTGGCCCGGCTCATCATATCCGAGTGCGAAAAGGAGGACAAAATCATGAGCGAAGCGAAAAAGACCGATATTCCGCGAAGGAACGAACTCGCGCTCACCTCGGCCGGCTCCGCCGGCGGCCCGACGAGATGGAGCGCCGCGCCCAAGACGTCGGCGGCCTGGCCGCGATCGCGGCGGAACGCGCCCCAAAGGGTGCGCTCCGCCGGCTCGTCAAACGTGTGCGTCCGCTCTTGGGGCCCCACAACGTGCACGACCCCCGGCTCCGGCGCCGGGCTGGTGCGGCGTGGCGGAGGAGCTCGGCGGAGGTCCCTGCGGCGGGAACGGCGCGGAGGCGGCGGCCGCCGTCACCATGGCCGTAGTTGGCGCCGCCGTCTCCGGCCGCCCCCACGGTGCTTGCCGGGCGAGGGGCTGCCGGGGATGGCGCGGCGGGGCCCCCGACCCTAGGGCCAGGCGCTTCCGAGCCCCGGCCAACGGACCCCTGCGGGATGCGCAAGTCAACAAACCGAAAGACAAGAAAGAAGGAAAGACGAGAAGGAAGCAACGCTTACCGGTACGGTTGTCGTTTGGGTGGCGGACTGACCGCCGACCCAAGGCCCTCACGCTGCCTCTTGCCAAGAGCCGCCCGGGGCACTCGGCGCTGCCGGCTGTCGCGGGGGCCGACGTCGCCGAGAGACTCGGCGTCGTCGCCGGCCTCGGCGCCGCGGATGAAGAGGTCGTGGAGGCCGGCGCGGCCGTACTCGGACCCGACGGGGTTGCGGCCACCGCCGGAGCGAGGGCCGCCGGCGGGCGCGGTCACCGGCGCTGAACCGACGCCGGCGAAGCCGCTGAGGCCATTGTCACCGGCGCACGGACGGACGCCGATGGCGCCGCGGAGGCCGTCGCTGCCATCGCCGACGAGGTGAGCCCTCCCGTCACCGTTACCGGCGCTACGGTCACCACGGTCGACGTCACCGCGGCGGCCGAGGCCATCATCGCCCCCGCCATGGTCGTCGCCAAGGGGACCGGCGTGTGGGCGGCGAGGGCGGCGTGGTGACGATCGCGGAGATCGGGGCCGCGACCCCGGGCACGGCGGCCGGGGCGGTCGGCGTTGTGGTGGTGGTGGGCGCCGAAGTCGGCGGCTGCGGCGCCGGCATGCGCCTCGGCCTGCGGGGAGCCCGGCGCTCCTTCTGGCTCGGACCGGCGAGCGACGTGCCGGCGTCGTCCGGCGGGGCCCACTTCCGAGAGGGCCGGCCGAGTCGGGCCCTGCTCGATGTCCTCCTCCTCGGCGAGCTCGCCGATGGGAGAGGACATGTCGACGAGTTCCTCGTCGTCACCCCAATCGTTGTCGTCGGAGTCGGTGCTGCTGCTCTCGGAGATGACGATCCGGCCCGAACGGCGCCGGCGCTCCTTCTCCGCTTTCCGCTGTTGCCGCGCCGCCTTCCTAGCCTTCTTGGCATCCTTTCGAGCTTTTAGCTCCTCGGCGCGCGCCCGATTGATGGCCCGGACGTCGGCATCCTCGGGCAATGGGGCCGGGAAGGAATAAATTGCAAACCTCTACGCAACACGGAAATTAGAAAAGTAAGAGAGGTCGGCACTTAAGACCGACTCAACCGAAGGCAGAACTAAAAACTTACAAACAAAATCGCCCCCGTTGCGGGAGCATTGGTGGGTGATTGGGAACCGGCCAATCAAGCCGATCCCACGCGGCGGCCGTCTTCGGCATCGCCTCCGCGAGTCGGGCCTTCAACTCCCGGAGCGAAATCCGAGGGTCCGCCCGGGGTCCACCATGCGGGTTCCCTCCCGGGCGAAGTCACTTCCCATCTCCGACATCATCCGACGCCGGGCCTGCGGCGGTGCAAGCCGGCGCAGGTGGTAGGAGCCAATCACTCCAACGCCGGTCACGCCGGCCTGGTCGGCGCTTCGACCGCCTCCAACGACGCGACGATCCCCCTCTTCTCGTCGCCGGGCACCCCGAAGTGCCACTTCTCCGGCGCGGCGGTGATGAGGTTGCCGGTGAACTCGGGGAGGGGTGTGGCAGCGGTGTTCCTGAGGTAGAACCACTGCTCGTGCCGGCCCTTGTTGGAGTCGGTGAGGGCGATGGAGATGTACTTCTGGACCGGCCGCCCCGCGATCGGAAGGCGGCGCTGCCGATGGGGACGGCGCGAGGGTTCCGGCCGTGTCCTTCTTCGTCACCAAGCGGCAATCGAAGAAGTGCTTGAACAGCCTGAAGTGGGGGCGATCCCCGGGAAGCCCTCGCACGAGCGCCACGAAGGCGGCGAGGTGCTCGGACGGAGTTAGGGTTGAGGTGCTGCAGCTCCGGCCCGTAATGGTGGAGGATGCCGCGGAAGAAAGGGTGAGGCGGCATTCCCAAGCCGCGCTCGTGGAAGTGGCGGAAAGAGACGACGTAGCCGTCCGGCGGCGCCGGCGGGGCCTCATTCCCCGGCACCGGCCACTCCATGGCGTCGGTGCGCGGCATCGGAGTCCACGCGCGACAAGGGCCTCAAGGGACCCGACGGTGCGGCGGGACGGAGTCCAATCCGCCATGGCGGGGCTCGGATCGGATGCGCGACGGTGGATTGGGGAGAAGTGAGGAAGGCGGCGAGCGGCGGACGCGGCGAAGAAAGGCGAGTCGACGGAGCACGCGAGAACAAAGGAAGGGGATGAGTTTTTGCGAGCGCAAGGTGAGAGAGAGGTAACCGAGATGCGTCCCCCTTTCCTTTAAATAGCGGTCATGTCAATTGCCCCCGCGGCGCCTCGACTCCCGCACCTCTACTGTTCCGCGATTTAACCGGGTGCGAGGAACCGAAGAGGCCGCCGCACGCGCCGACGCGGAGCCATAATGCGAACGCAAATTTCGCATCTACAGCGAACCGCCGCGAGATGCGCGCCGTCATGGGAGGCGAACCGTTGCGCTTCGACGGCGCCCGATGACGGGCCGATTGGGCTTGGAATCCCATAAGGCCCGCGAGTAAATAAGGCTAGGGGATGAAAACGCCCCGACGCCCGGTTTCCAACCCGGGGGTTCGAAGGGCGGCCCGGCGAAAGGGTTCGGACGCCCGCCCTTGGACAAAAGTAAGTGAGGGGTTGTCGGAGAGGGATCCTTAGCGATCAACACCCGTGCACCGTAGCACAATGGGCCTCTGCGACGGCGTCCGAGTCCGAGTTGAAAAAGCCGTGATCTTGAATCCCGCGAAGGGAGGGCAACGAGCCCGCCGACCCCGATCGAAAGGGGTCGGAAATCACAAAAGACGAGGCACTCGGATATGAATGAGGCCGACTCCCGCTAGTCTCCGTCGGATCCCCGCTAAGGGCAAGCCGAGGCCATCACTCGGACATTCCCGTTTGGAGCTTAAACGAGCACCACGCATCGAACCATCGAGGAATGACGTGGCCGCTCACTGCACGCCTCATCTTATCGCAAAGATGCGCGGGTGTGAACGAAATAAAAAGACGAAACAGCCCTCGGACGGATCCGAGCAACGAGCGAAGACTCGGGGGCTCGCTTTCGCGAATAAACGATAAAACCGCTCAAAATCGTTAACCCTCGGCGCAAGTATTCTACTTGCCCCGAGGCTCGGGAGCTACACCGGCGGGTGCGCTCGCGCGCACCCACCGGAAAAACAAACGCACGGAAAAATCTAAGGATTTGTCGGGAAAAGCCTCGACGGCGACCATTTGCCCCGGCCGCCGCCAAGGCTCGGGGGCTACTGTCGGGTACCTAGATTAGGGAGCCCTAATCGGGGTACTTAATCGGCTAACAGCTCCGTCTTGTACGCGTAAAGGATACGAAGTGGGGCCCGAAACCTCCGCCTCGCCCGACCCCGAGTCGGGCAAGGTCCACAACTTCCGCCTCGCCCGAGCCCCGAGTCGGGCGAGGCCCACAACTTCCGCCTCGCCCGAGCCCGAGTCGGGCGGAGTCCACGACTTCCGCCTCGTCCGACCCTGGGTCGGGCGGGCCCACGATCTCCGCCTCGCCCGACTCGGCGTCGGGTGGGACCGCAATCCCTGCCGCGTTTGCCTTTGCTTCGCGGAGAAGCGACCTCACCCACCGGATAGGGGAGGAGTTGCGGCGAGGCCGGTAGGCGCAATTACGGCGCACGGGAACTCGTTTCACCAACATGACGTGATGTGACCGGCGCGGTACCTAACCGTCCCGTTCCGCGGCGCCGCACGCTAGCGCTAGCTCGGCTGCGGAGCAGCGTGATCATTACCAAGCCCATGATGGCCTGTGGCCGGGACGGAGGCCGAGGCGATTGACGGGACAATAGCACTGTAATCTGTCCTGTGGCTGACCAACAGCATCCGCCTAGGCCTACGAAGGCTACGAAAGCCGGGCCCGCGGCCTCCGCCTCGCCCGACTCCGGGTCGGGCAGGTGCACCACTTCCGCCCCGCCCGACTCGGGACTCGGGCGGGCTCGGCGATCCCCGCCTCGCCCGACTCGGAGGCAAATGGCTTCTTCACGAAGCCTCACGGGTGAACGAGGGATCGCCATAACTCCGCCTGGGAACTCACCAATCCACGGGGATTGGGTGAGATCAGCGCAGCTCCTCTTGTCTCATCTTCACGCGTCGCCGACACCCACGGCACGATGACAAGACGGAGGCGTCAACACCATCTCTGCCGGAGCCATGATGAACGGGAGTGATGGATGGAGACCGCCATGCGACGGGACGGCTGCCACGGTGACGAGCGTGGCATTGACTCCGGCGCTACCAATCAAGACTAACCGTACGCCGCACGACCGGAGCGCCCAAAGCGGCCCGCATGCGAGCGAGGGTAGTGCACGACGGCCCCGACCCCGCTTGGGACGATAGGTAGTAACTACGACCCCACCTGTAAGTGGCCTGGCCCTTGGACTATAAAAGGGACCCCACACACACGCAAGAAAGGGGGACACACAACACAGATTGAGCTAATCGAACTCATCACACACACACATCCTAGAGCACATTGCACACGGAGGCTTGGAGCAACCCTCCTCCCTCGCATCCTTTGTAGCTCTTTTTGCAAGACAAAACACGAACAATCCTCGAGCTGGACGTAGGGCTTCGATCGCCCGAACCAGTATAAACCACGCTCTCCTAAAACATCCAAGGCCCATCCGAATAGTAGCGTCGATCCCCTCCAAACACAAATTTACTTGTCGGCCGGTTTCACAACACCGACAACAAGCGAGTAGCTAAAGGATCAGAAATGATGGCAGCAGCCACTAAAATGTTTAGTGATGGAAAGAGAGAAGTTGTTGATACTCAAAAGAAGATCAATCTAAGCCTCATGAAGAACCTATCACCATATCCCGGGATCTACGTGCTAAACAGGGTGCTGCTTGTGAGTAACTCTTTTCATTCGAGTAATTCTCCCTGTTTGTTCTAGTAATTCTTTTTAGTAATTCTCCCTTCTGTCCCAGTAATTCTTTTCATACAACAATTCTTTTTATCAGATTCAGTAATTTGTATCCATCTTTGTCGATAATTCTTTTGAAACCAGTAACTTTCTATTTTCCCCAGTAATTTCCTTTTTATCCAGTATTTTATATCAATCTGCCTCGGTGATTATTTATCATCCGAGTAATTTACCAGTTGTTTATATTAATTTTCATCGGTAATTATTTATCATTCAGGTAACCATATCTCGTAAGCCCCGAAATATTTCTTTATCTTCCTCAATAATTTGTTTCATCTAGTAACAATATATATTAATATTCCTCATTAGTTTACTATCTTAAATTTATATCTATCTTTTTATTTGCAGGTGTCCAATTTATCTGGTTCCAAGTGGCGGAAAATAGCATCCACACCCGTTTCAATTTCCATGGATCAAGATGATAATGAGGTATGCCAATGCAATAAGTAATTATTAGCATGCCTACCTTTGTATTTATTGTCTATCCCTTGTTTTGCCTTTTTTGTTTGTGGTTCTCTGTAATTTTTTGATTCAACGTCAATAATCTATTTTATTTTTCAGGATACTAATCAAATCAAGGCTACACAAATACAATCTACGTCGACTCAATCTTTGCATGCAGCGTCATCACAACCTCCTCAAGGGAACAAGACGGTGCGTGAAATGTTAATTGACTTCTATGCTCAGCATCCGGGCGTGAAATGTTAATTGACTTCTATGCTCAGATCCGAAAGGCTTGCAGGCTTGAATAGGACACAACGAGACAATGGCTGCACATACACATGATGAAGCTGTATGCGCAGCTCGCTTCTTTTCCGACATTATTACAGGCGTTGAAGCTAAAATCAGGGTTTATATTTGTTTTGCAATCTTTATTCCTTTTTTAGCTTCTGTATTTTTTATTGCACTCTTAACCAAGGACTTTTTTTTCATTTGTTTCCTTTTTTGTGCAGAGCCAGCCTCATGAGGTCAATGTGCAAGGAGAGCAAGGTGGTAATGAGGAACAACCAAATGCTCCTAACATCAATGATGCTGTAGATAGACGAGAATGAGTCATCGAAGACTATTGACTCAAATCTTCAAGGACATCAAGCTGATGGGGAGCAGCCTCGAGGTTGTGCTTTTGAATGTGATGTTTCTTTTGGACACGTAGATTTAAATGTCGATTTCTGTTTGCACTAGGACTCGAAGGTGTTTATTCTTTCCGTTTTATAATTATTTTTGGCAGAGCCAACCTGATGAAACTTTGATAGAGAAAGATGGTTGTGTTGGAGAGCAGCCTCATGTCGATGAAAGTACAAGAATCTCGGGTTTTTGTTTTTTTTTTGTATTTGTATTTTTTTGTGTCTCGAAGTTTGTACTTATTAAAATGCATCCAATAACCAAGTTTGTATTGTAAATAAATTCTATTATTAATGTTTCTTAGCCCCAATCTACTGGTGTGGCTGCTGGATCTTTTGACAATGATCATTGGAAAGATATTGTGTCCTGTTCTTCGTGACATTCAAGATGATGCTTCACAAAAATTAGCAATTGATGATAGTACCATTGAAGCTGATGCTTCACAGCCATCTACAAAAGATGATAGTAATATTAATGAGGTTTGTGGCAATCTAGTTCGTAGTCTCATGTAAATGTCAATGCAAGTAATTTAGTCGCTAATAATTTATTTCTTTTGTTTATTTCTAATTTAATGTGTATGATGTGTTTCACAGAAGGTGGATGATGCTCCTATTGTTGGTGAACGCAATTATACCCCTGCAGGCCGCCGTGTTACCCGATCAATGAAGGTATCAAGAAGTAAATTGGTAAAGCTTACCGCGAAGAAACGGAAGCAGCCAATGAAGCCTGCTGACAAGGGGAAAAAGAAGCCAGTTTATGATGATGATGAGATTCCAGTTTTTGAGTTTCTCAAACCCCCGTTCTTAGGTGTCCCTCGAGTTATGGGCAATCGGGCCTGTTTTCGAATCCGACAACCCGTGCTTGGCATCTCCATTTGAAAATCAGGATTCGACTCCCAATGAGGCAGCTATCAAGAATGCACTTGATTTGAGGGCAGAAATGATTGAGGTGGGAAAATTAGATGAATTCAAAAGGTAGCCAATTTTGTATTCAGTTATTTCAGAATTTCAGTAACTTTAACCATTCAATAATTATTTCCATACTACCATGTTTAGCAATTGACATCGGTATTCAGGAGATCTACATTTAGTAATTTGTATACTATTCAATTTGCACTCAGTAATTCGTTCCATTCAGTAATTTTCTAATTCAGTAATCAGTACTATAATTAAGTAATTTTACTTCAGTAGATTCCATGTACAGAATTTGTAGATATTCCATTTGTATTCAGTAATTTTATTTGTTCAACAATTTCATTCAGTAATTTTACTTTAGTTGCTTTTACTTGTGCAGCAAATGATCTTGGATATATAAGTGAAATGCATTCAGTAATTCATGTAGTTTCCTTGATTTATCCATTCAGTAACTAAATGATTTATACAGAGTTTATCTTATTGAATGCACGGAGAAAGTTATCGGTACCAAAGATACACCACATCATTTTTCTATAGCTGGGCAACTTATTGCTGATAGCTTTGGCGATGGTTTGATCGCTGAAGCTGCAGACCTGGATTACTTTGTCCAATGCCCGATGGATGATGATGCAAAACTAAGTGCTGAACAATCAAGCTACAGGATGTAAGTTACATGTTTTTTCAGTAATTGTTTTTTTTACACTTGATGTCTTTATGACAGCAAATTCTTTTTTTGTGTGTATGCATGATAATTAGTTTTCACTCATTCGTTAATTGGTTTTTTTTTGCTCCTTTTTTGTGCAGCAAATGATTTTGTATGAAAATTATTTCCCCGGTTCTGCATATGACGGTGAAGTTGCATACAAATTTATCAAGTATCGATTTTCTGCGGAAAAGATACTCAATGCAAGACTTGTAAGTACAATTGGGCTCCATATTTATCTGTTATACAAATTCAAAGATATTTATACAATGTCAGTAAATTCAAGATATCTATACCTTGACAAGTAACTTTTGCATTTTTAAAAAATATTTGTAGATCTTTATTCCTGTCCACAACAGATATCATTGGGCGACCTACTGTTTCAACATGTTTCATGGGCAGATTGATATTCTCGATTCGCTCAACTATGGTCAACAGTATGATAAGGACAGGTGGCATAATGATGTATGCGAACATGTCAGAGAAAGGTTGAACACAATCTTTAGAAGAATCGCGAAGGGAAAATCTGTTAACATGAGGAACTGGGAGATGACTTATGTAGATGTGCCAGACCAGGTGCTTCCAAATGATTGCGTCTATTTCTGCATGATGTTTGTTCAACGCTACTACGGGTTGACTCGCAAAATGATTCCTGAAATTGTGCCGGTTAGTAACTCATTCTTATGAAGTTCAGCAAAGGTCTACATGATTAATAATTACCTTCCCTAATCTTCATTGTTTGTTTTGAATACATGAACAGGAAAAGGGGAGCGAGTACCGGTGGAGCTTCTGCACTACATCACGTTCCATGATAGAAACCAATATCGCAAGACTCTCCCGAGCAAGGATCGAGCGATACTCCACTCCCAATGTCGACCCATGATCTGTTTTTCTGCTTTGGATGTAAAGAACTGTGTATTTAGTGACACCTGGATGGATCAACACTTAGCGTATTTTGAATAGTCTCATCTGTTTTACATGGATCAGCTCCTACCGTATTTTGGATGGAGTGATCTGTGGATGTAGTGACTTTGGAAGACACTTTGTTGGATGGTTGGGTTCCTAGTTGTAAATACATACCTTTTTTAGTTGCTGACATGGTTTGTATCACATTGGTTTTTTTCTATGTTTGGAATCGTGACGCATAGAATTACCATACAATGATGAGTTTACAACTTTATGCTTAGAAAATTCCAGTAATTATAGTCCTTTTATTAAATTTATTGTAAACCGTACTCGGTAGAGAATGTCGAGTAATTAGTCCCGAGATCGTCAGTAATTTCACCAAATCAGTCAGTAATTTTCCGTCAGGTGTCGGTAATTTTTATTTAACCCATAGAATGTCAGTAATTTGGCAAAAGGTTCAGTAATTTTATGGTCAGGTGTCGATAATTTGTCCTGATATTGTTAGTAGTTTAACCAAAACATTCAGTAATTTTATGGTCATGTGTCAGTAATTTGTCCTATAAGTAGTTTTACGAAATCATTCGGTTATTTTATGGTCAAGTATGTGTAATTAGCCCCAAGACTGTCAGTAATTTTACTAATTCGTTAAGTAAATTTTATGGTCAAGTGTCGATAATTTGTCCTATAAGTAGTTTTACCAAATCATTCGGTTATTTTATGGTCAAGTGTGAGTAATTAGCCCTGAGACTGTCAGTAATTTTACTAATTCGTTCAGTAAATTTAATGTCAAGTGTTAGTAATTGTCCTGAGAATATAAGTAGTTTTACCAATTTTGTTATCACTATCCGTAATTTTAATGGAATAATACACTTATGATGGAAAATGGCAAGGATGTGAAGATATATAACAATAACATACTAATATTTCTTTTCTTTCTTTCATCATGTAGAAATGGTCGAATCAAGTTCAAATGAAGCGAGAAGGTAGTGAGGACAACGTTATTGGTGGGCAAGGAACTGTTGAAGTATGTTCTTCGGAAGATGAAGTTGATGATGAAACATTGTTGAAGAGTGTAAAAATTCTTAGACGAGTATTTCCATTTCCTTTGCTGGTTGTTGTTATTTTGTTTTTTTCAATTTTTCATTGTTTCAATTTTGTATTTTTGTCCATCTGTAATTTATATCTGTAACAAGCTATCAGTAATGATTGCCATTCATTTGACAACATATGTAGTACTTTCACAACATAATATTCTACAAGCTATCAGTAATTATGTGATTGTTAGTAATGATTATCAGTAATTTAGCCAACTCATCCATTAATTTCAGAACATAATAATCTTGTTTCTTCGTCTTTATTTTGCATGTATGTCTTTGGAATGTGTAAATACAATTAACCACCAGATTGTAAATATTTTCTCGGTACCGGATGTCAAAATGCATCATACGGGATAGTGGACTTGCAGCTCATACAAGGGGTAAGAAAAGATGTGGGAACAAAGGTGATGTCGGATCATCTAAGAGAGCCAATGAAGGTGAAGTTAGGAATTTTAGGCAGGCTTTGGATCAGCGTTTCACTACCTTTCCCGAAAATGTAAGTTTCATGTGCACTCGTTTGTTTGCAAATCGTTTGGTTCCAATTGAGTAATAGCTTATGGCATACACCTGCAATTTGTTTTGCTTAAGTGAGAGACGTCTTGTGTGCTTTGTATGAGGAGTTCTCCAGGGAATAGTTTCGTGCTCCAGATTATACTCCGGACAAGCTTATCTTGTCTATGTTTGACTATTTGCATGCAACGAATTTGGATGGTTCTCCTGTTGATGAAAACGCTGATAAGGTGTTGCCAATGTACATTCATCGGATGCTATAGATCATGTTAGTGCCAATGTAGATGTTGCAGATTCACGGGCTCATGCTATCGGCGGTGGTGGTAACAAGGTTGCTGAAATTGATCATGATAAGGGTGCTTCTCAAACAACTCCTATGGTTATTATTTCGACACAACATTCTGGTTCAAAAGGTAACTTTAAAAATATATTGTGGTTGCAAAATTTGTCATTTGCTTTTATTTATTCTTTTGCATGTGATGAAAATTCAGGTGCTGAAGATGATAATGGTAGTTCTCAATCTACTTTTCTTGTCTCATCACAAAATGGTGGTTCAAAAGGTAAAAATAAAAGCTGGTTGACAAGATGATTTCAATTTTCTTTTTTATTCCGATTGTTGTAGTTTTCTCTCGCATCCGGTTATTTGTAGATAAGGTCTCTATTGCTCGAAGGAAGAAATCAAGTGCATCAAATAAGAGGAAAGCTACTTTATCTAGTGTTGTCCATAATCCAAGAAAAAAGAAGACGAAAGATAGTACATTTGTTAGCAGCCCACAATCGTCTTTAGAATCTGTTGCCTCTAGGACCAGGAATGCACTTGTTTCAAGACGTTTGGGAAAGTCGCCATGAAACTACCACCGCCTCGAGAAGTTAGTATCGGTTTAATTATTCCTAACTTCTTTTGAATTAAGTTTTGTATTATTTTTAAATCATTTGATTTTTATAATGTTTCTATAATGCAGCATGTGGATGAAGGACAAAGTAAGGAAAAACCTTTATTTGTTGAAGATGATGACACCTTACCAGCTCCATGTAATCAATTGAGCTTTATTTGTCAAAGTAAGGAAAAACCTCTTTTTGTCAAAGTAAATGGTGATGAGCTTCAACATGTACCAAAAACAAGAAGAGCATCAAGACATGGTTAGATATTGTATTTATTTGTAGTTTATTTATTTATTTATCCATATCTGATATGGATTTCATATTTTACATTCCTATGAGTCTATTTGTTATCGTAGGTTCCTGCAACTCGGTGCTGGTGCTGCAAACATGCCATGTAATCAATTGGATAAAAGTGCTGACCATGTGAACAAAAAAGTTGTAGTCTCAAACCGTGGTATGATTCTTAGTATATCATTGTATCTTTTACGATATTTGTTGCATAATAAAACAATTAGACTTGTTTTGACGAATATTTTGTGTTGTTGTTAGATAAATTGGTTTCAAAGAGAAACTCTCCGTATTTCAATTCTCCATTGGTTCCATCATTCCGCATTTTCGATGATGAGGATGATCTTGGAAATTATATTCCAGATCCAACTAAACGAAGGCCTGTTGGTTCATCCGGGGCACCATCATTGGATATACCTAGACAGGTCCAAGTGTTTATTTTGAATAAAAATTGCCTCGATGTACATATATATGCTTGTTTTCATTTTAGATTTATCTATTCTATTCTCGGAATTACAAGGAAGCAACTTCCGGTCCAAGGAACCAGCATGATGTTGCAATGAATACTTCAGAGCCCGAGGATGAACACTGCTGGATCTATTCCCAAAATGACAAGCTTCAAAGTCTTCGGAGCATGAGAATGAAGACTCTAAAGTATGTTTTTTGGAAATCCGTAGTCCAGATTTTTCTACATTTTATAGCTTTATTTCATGAGCTTTATCTGAATATGTAAATCGTTGTAGGATTATTTGATTATGGTGTCCCTTCCGTACACCGATGAAACTTCGAAGAATTTGCAAAACGACGTAAAATAGAGCAATCTAAAATGAACCTTGAACCCGACACGTAAGTTGAACAACCTCGTACCCCTAGCTTTAGACACGCCTCACTTCCAGATACGTTGACCTTGTGAGTGTGTTTGTGTGATTTCCTTCGCTACATGTGTCGAGTCTTAAACTCGGCAATAGTACTACCCGGTCCCTCACGAGCATGGAATTAGATGGTGCAACACACGTAACACACAAGAAAACGCGATTTTAGACAGGTTCGAGCCCCTCGGATCGAGAGTAATACCCTACGTCCCGTATGTTATGTATTGCCTTTAGCGATTTGCTAATTGCTAGATCTCGAGAGAGTTTTCGGGGTCCCCGCTCCGCCTTATATATCCGAGGGAGCTGGGGTTACATGCAGAGTCCTAATCGATTACATGAATTACATATATGGAGTTCTATTTCTAACTTTCTTTATTGATTCAGAGTCCTAATCAGACTACAAATTGCTCAATAACTTGCTCCTCACGTCATTGTATACCGGTCTTAATGTCCGCCTTGCTTCCATACCGGTATTCAGGATCTTCTGTTATCCCGGACCGGTCAAGGACCCGTCTGTTGCCTATCGCCACCATCTTTATCCTCCTTGATTTGTCACCATGTCTCTGCGCATCCATTCCTTCATCATTTGTATACCCATAAGGCAAGTATACGACAGCAGCCCCGAGTAATTTTTGATTTAACCTTGAATAAACCCAACCGAGTCTTCTACATGTTGGTCTTTATTCCTGGTAAAATTAAAAAGAACTCCAATCTGCTGCACTTGTTCTTCTTTCTTCACAAGTGCTTTAAAAGAAGCCCGAAAAAATTATTGTTTTTCACCTTTCATATCACCTAATTAGGTAATCATAGCTTATTCTTCTCACGGTGCGCCGAATAGGCGCACCCAATTGAGTATAGCCCCCGACTCTTGGATCATTTGAACTTCTTTCAAATAATGCAAGAGTCCACTAGTTGATTCTTCATTATTTCCTTTAATATGCACTTCCTGCAGACCGCTCCTTTCAATTTCCATCCTTTTCCGCTTCCAAAATTTCTATAGACTGCTCTTTGAATACGGTGCACCGGTCGGGTGCACCTAATTAGGTATAGCCCCGACTCTTGTATCATTTGGGAATCGCAAATAATGCAAGAGTCTTTCCTGAGAGACTATACTTTATCAAATCACATTCCTTTTAGCAAATTTTCACCAAGAACATATTTTTCAGATCGGTTATTCCCTTCGAATTTCATATCTCCTGTATATTTTCACCATTTTCACATAACAGACCGCCTAAATCAGCCTGAATTCATAATCCGGATGGTGGGGGCGCACGTGGATTTGCGGCTGTGGTTGTGCGCTGCCATGAATTGCTCCTTCCTGCAGAAAAGTTAGTTCGCGCACTAGCATGTCGTCCCTGCACTTCTCGTTCAGTTTTGCAAGCAAGATGAAACAAACGAGTAATAGATGTATAATCTTTATACTCTAGAATGTCCTGAATTTCACGGTTTAAACCAGCCAAAAACCTAGCCATAGCAGCATCTTCATGTTCCTCTATATTACAACGCATCATGCCAATTTGTAATTCCTGATAATAGTCTTCGACACTTTTAGACCCTTGTTTTAGTTGCTGCAATTTATTTATTAAATCACGTTGATAGTATGAAGGGACAAATCTAGCTCGCATGACCCTTTTTAAAGCATCCCAATTATTTGGTATGTTATCAGGATTTTTAGTGCGATATTCTTTCCACCAAACAGATGCAAAAATCAGAAAATTCACTAGTGGCTGCTCGAACTCTAGCATTTTTAGGAAAGTCATAACATGCAAATTTTTTATCAACAACCATCTCCCACGTAATGTATGCATCAGGATCATATTTACCATTAAAAGGAGGTATTTTAAATTTAAGCTTGGATAAAGGATCATCATTGTTGCGTACCTCATGTCGACGGTGTCCACCCATGCCATGACGATTCCGACGAAGGCGACGATGAGCCGCTTGGTCATCAAATTCTGAATCAGCAGAATACTCCTCCTCCCAATTGTCCTCCACATCTTCATGGTCACCATTAGGTTGTTGACGCCGCTCATGCTCCCGTGTCATGAAGTCATCAAAACGCCTCAACAAAGCAGCAACGAATCATTGAGGCTTCCATCACACCAAGCCTCTCATTAGTTACCTGCAAATCTGCCTCCATGCCCGCCACATCGCGCGCCGGTTTGTCCGCTTCGGTTTGCACGCCGTCCACTAGAGCCTTTAATCCGCTCGTACTAAGGGTAATGTCATCATCCTCATGTCGTGACCCTGCCATCTCAAAGACACAAAGCAACAAGAGCGAACAAGTGAAGAAAGAAAATCCCTAGCACTACAGCAGGGCACTAACTCTAAACTTGTCCAAGCAAGCTCTTACTAATTCTTACCTTGCTGAGCAGGAGGGTATGACAACCAACAAGGAAGTAACTGGATAGAAAGTGTATCGGTGCTTCTGCAACAATCTTTGTCAAGCCGTAGAGGGGAAATATGTGGAGTTCTAGGTAGGGTGAAAGTAGTATACAAGGGAAAAACTAGCACCACGTTAGTTACAAAAGCAAGTTGAGAAATTGTTCAACGGTGGTCCTATGCTGGTCCTAGGCTAGACTATGCTAGAGACGCGAGCCTAGACACAAAGGAAGTCACAAAGCACCACCCGAACAAGAAGAAGAAACACACAAAAAAGCCCCTTGCTTTTTACTCTCTTTTTTTTGCTATTTCTTTTCTCTTTTCTATTTTTTTTCGATTTTTTTTTCAATTTTTTTTCAGGGGGACTTCAAATCTAAATATATGAACAAAGGGAGTGCAAATGAGCAATGGACCACACACACTTTTTCTGTAGAGAGCAGGGGTAAATCTCTTTCTCGTAACACCCTAGAAATCACACTTAGAGCATTACTAAAACTACACTACTACAACGAATAGTAAGGCAACTATTAACAACAGAGCACGCGGAAGCTTCAAACAAGATTGATAAAAAAGATAGTGGGTATAACCATAGTATAACATTCTAGCATTCAAATCCAAACAGAGATTATAAAATTATTATAAAAAAACTCGTTCCACAAGTCGACAAAGAACTCCAACTAAGAGAAAAAAATTCTTTATTAAAACTGCATAGATGAACTAGCATTATGTGATAAGTGAAGAGTCGTGCTTCTATATCCCATCCCACGTTCATGTCCTCCAAGCTCAAACACCCGAGGGGAAAAAATTATAGCGTATGAGGTTTAAGAAAAACCTCAACAAGTAAACGGCTTTAACAGGTGTTATTTGAACCACAGTTTATTAAACAACCATTTAAAAGATAGCATCATAGTAAGATAGCTGAAATATAACTTCAAATAATAGATAAGACATCAATAACTTCATAATGAGAACTTCGATGCAAATGCCGGATGCCAATGATGCAATGCAATGCATGGCTTCACTTCTACCCTCAAATCCGAACAAAGGAAGTGAGGGCTGCAACCACATTGCTTATTTCAATGTGCGTTGCTGTACCGGTACTTACCGCACCAACATCGAAGCTACGGTGTCTTCTTATGCATCCAAAGGAAGTGCAAAAATGCATAGATTGTTATGTATGCACTTCATCATATGCTTCAACATCAAATAATTATAATTCATAATTAACAACAAAACTTCAAGTCAGAGATTAAATCCATTTAGCAATTATCTGGCTGGTTTGAAGTATTTAATTAGTGGAGGCAATTCAAATAACAAAGTTAAAGCAAAGGGGCCACAACGCTACGTTTACTTGCCTTCACCAATCAACAAGAGGGAGCTAAGCACGCTCCGAAGGGGCACCACCTGATCACAAACATTTCTCAGTAGCAATTCAATCATATACATTAATCAAATACAAACAAAACGCTCCTACGCAACGTGCCCACCCAAAACCGAAATACAACAAGCATAAAACTGAATTTCAGCAGCACTGTTGCTTAACATTTTTGTATCTTTAAGAATACAACAGATATAGATACAAGTAAATACATTATAAGCATTTACACAGAAAAACCTACAACTTTTGTACTCATAATAAAAATTAATTCGATCATCTACTATTTGTAAAACAGCTCGCAAAGTCAGCACTGCTATCTGTCCTCTACTGCAGGACAGTTAAGTTTAGAAATTCATAACTAGCTCAATACTGCTCCAAAAATAGTGAATAAATTATCCACAGGAAGATCATAAAATTCACTACAAAACATTCCATAGAGTCTCTGTGAGATTAGAACCCTAGAGCACCCTAACAGGTCATGCAAAACAATCGGTTCTGAATCTATGACAGACTGACTGTCAAAACTAACTGCAATAATTAGAGCCCTATAACTCCAGTTCTGCTCAACTAAAAATTACAAATAAATACTCCGTGGAAAGATAAACAAATTATCTACAACTTTTCTTATAACCAAGCTTCATGATTCGATCAATAAAGTTCCCAAAACTTGGTCGCAACACTGCTGCGTCAGATTAAAAACAGGGTTGAACTCTGAATCTAGATCGTCAGTCATAATAAACAAATCCGTAACTCCTTCATTTCTCAACCAAAAATTATGTATAAATACTCGTTGGAAAGATATCGAAACGATCTACAACTTTCCTATTAAACCCAGGGTCAGATTCCGATCTTAGTAGCCTGTAAAGACGAGTTTAACACAGCATGCATAGGCTGCAACGAAGCTGACATGGCCTGGACGATTTCTTCCTAGAAATCAAGGTTCTAACGGCAAGAAAAATAGATGAAGGCCTTAAGGTAGATCATAGGGTAATGATAGGGCTCTGTTACCTAGGGAAGGTCAGGTCCTCTCCTGCTCCAACTATGTCTCTCCCTTTCCTTGACACAATCTGTGATCGAAGTAATAATTTTTCCCTAGCAGCAGGAACGAGAAATACGCCTCTGGGACTCCTATCGAAGAACAATCGATCGTGGAAGAGAGAACCACCAGAATATACGTGAGTTCAGTCTCTCCCCTTCTATGAAACGTTTTTTCTAATTAAGGCCAAGATTAATGTCCACTAAGCCCCTTAATTACGCCCCACACAAAAAGAAAAAGGAAAAAAAAACTTTGAAGCGTTACATTCTACCCTCCTAAAAGAGAATTCGTCCACGAATTCCATCGTCTCTACGATACTTCAAGAATGTAAACGAGATAAAAAACTCGTAGAACTCACCGGTCTCAAAAAGATTGGGGTACTTCTTACGCATATGGTCCTCAAGCTCCCAAGTAGCTTCACGCTCGGTTTGATGACTCCACAAAACCTTTACGTACTTGATAGTTCGATTGCGCATTACACGCTCCGAGAACTCCATTATACGCACCGGTTGATAGTCAATAGTGAGGTCTTGCTGAATAATCACTTGTTCAGGTTCTATCTTCTTCTCCGGATCGTTCAAATATTTTCTTAACATAGAGACATGAAACACCGGGTGTACTCCAGCCATAGACTCAGGCAACCGAAGACGATATGCCAATGAACCTACTCGAGCCGTAATCAAATAAGGTCCAATATATCTTGGGCTAAGCTTCCCTTTGATGCCAAAACGAATGATTCCTTTCGTCGGTGACACCTTAAGGAGAACTTCATCACCCACTGCAAATTCAATATCCCTCCGTTTTAAATCAGCATAACTCTTCCGTCGACTTTGAGCAGCCAACATATTCTGTCGGATTTGACGTACTTTATCATGTGTTTGTTGTACCCAATCCGGTCCAACCAACAACTGCTCGCTAGGTACTTCCCAACACAATGGAGAAACACACTTCCGTCCATACAAAGCTTCATAGGGAGCCATCTTGATACTCGCTTGATAACTATTATTATAAGCGAACTCAGCCAAAGCTAGATGATCCTCCCAACTTCCCTTCCATGAAAGGACACAGGTACGTAGCATATCCTCCAAAGTCTGTATAGTGCGCTCGGATTGACCATCTGTTTGAGGGTGAAAAGCGACGCTCATGTCAAGCCTCGTCCCCAAAGCAGCATGTAAACTCTTCCAAAAATTAGAAACAAATTTGGAATCTCGATCAGAAACGATGGACTTTGGCACACCATGCAACCTCACAATCTCCTTGATATACAAGGGAACCAAGTCTGCAGCAGAATTAGTGCTCTTCATCGAAATAAAATGGGCCACCTTAGTGAGTCTATCCACAACAACCCAAATTGCATCCTTACCTCGTGGTGAGCGAGGTAAACCAACCACAAAGTCCATAGTAATATTCTCCCATTTCCATTCGGGAATCTCTAGAGGTTTCAGCAAACCTGCTGGCCTCTTATGCTCCGCTTTCACCTTCCGACATACACCACAAGCTGCTACATACCGAGCAATATCGACCTTCATCCTCTTCCACCAGAAAATCTGTTTAAGATCTCTATACATCTTGGTTTCACCAGGGTGAACCGAGTAAGGAGTTCTATGAGCCTCTCTTAATATATCCATCTTGACATCTGATTTCTGTGGCACACAAAGGCGTCCTTTGAAACGAACCACATCATTCTCATCAATGTTGAATTGACAAGATCTGCCATCCGCTATCCTCTTGCGAACCTCTTTAATCGGACGATCATGCTGTTGTGCCTCACGCACCCTCTCAACAATAGGTGATTGAATGAGCATCCGGGTCTCCTCTCTAGCAGTGCCAGCATAGCACAAAGCGATACCCATCCGATCCAAATCTGCAATTAAGTGCATGGCCACTTTAGGAACACTAGTCCTACTAAGAGCATCAGCCACCACATTCGCCTTTCCAGGGTGGTACGAATTGTAAGATCATAATCCTTTATCAATTCAAGCCATCTACGTTGCCTCAAATTCAGCTCCTTCCGAGTGAAAATATATTTGAGACTCTTATGGTCGGTGTAAATATCACAACACTCACCATAAAGATAATGCCTCCAAGATTTTAGAGCAAACACCACCGCAGCCAACTCAAGATCATGAATAGGGTAATTTCTCTCATGCTTCTTCAACTGTCTAGAGCCATAGGCAATAACCTTTCCCTCCTGCATCAACACGCAACCAAGTCCAACACGGGAAGCATCTCGTATACACGGTGAAACGCTTGCCGCTTTCGGACAAGGCTAAAATAGGAGCATTAACCAGCTTGTGCTTTAAAGTCTGAAAACTAGTCTCACAATCATTGTCCCATTCAAAATCAGCACCTTTCTCTCGTGAGTTTAGTCAACGGCTTTGCAATACTTGAGAAGTTCTGCACAAAACGCCGATAATAGCCAGCGAGACCCAAGAAACTACGAATTTCAGTCACAGTCGCAGGCCTTTTCCAGTTAACCACGAAGCAACATTCTTGGGATCAACCTTAATGCCATGTTGATTAATAATATGGCCAAGGAAAGCCACTTCAGATAGCCAAAAGGCACACTTCTTCAATTTACCATAAAATTGATTCTTCCGAAGAGCATCAAGAACAAGACCGAGATGTCGCTCGTGCTCTTCCTCGGACTTGGAGTAGATCAAGATATCATCAAGGAAAACGACGACAAAGTCATCCAAGTACTCATGCAGCATCCTATTCATTGCTTCCATAAAAGCAGCAGGGGCATTAGTTAGTCCAAATGACATAACGACATATTCAAAATGCCCGTACCTCGTGCTAAAAGCTGTTTTCTCAATATCCTCTTCCCGTATTCTCAATTGATGATAACCAGAATTTAAATCAATCTTGGAGAATACCTTGGCACCTCTCAACTGCTCAAAGAGCACATCGATACGAGGCAAAGGATATTTGTTCTTGATGGTCACCTGATTAAGTGCGCGATAATCGACACATAATCGCTTACTTCCATCCTTCTTCTCTACAAATAATACCGGAAAAGCCCAAGGTGACTTGCTAGGTCTAATGAAACCCTTAGCAAGAAGATCATCCAACTGCCTCTTCAACTCGACTTGCTCCTTGGGTGCCATCCTATACGGACTCTTATAGATAGGATGTGTACCAGGAATCAACTTGATTTCAAAAACAGCATCCCGTGTAGGCGGAATACCTGGAAGCTCAAGTGGAAAGACATCCGGGTAATTGCGAACAACTCGAATATCCTCCACTCGTAGAACAACCTCAACATCTCCGACCATAGAAAAAAGAATTCCAGATTTTCTTGTCCAGCGGTCAGGAAGTAGACGGCACAAAAAGGCAAGAGAGTACTTCATAGGACTTCCAACAAAAGTCACCTCTCTACCCGACGGTGCAACTAAAGATATCGTCTTCCGTAAACAAGAGATGATAGCTTGGTACTGAGAAAGCCAATCCATCCCAAGAATAGCATCAAATACGTCCAATGTAATAACCACAAGATTAGCCACAAAGTCCTCATCCGCTAAGCGAACCACGCAACCAGGGCAAACAAAAGTACTAGAGATGGGACCTTTAGCAGAACTAACTGTAATAGACCGCCCAATCTGTTGTACAGAGAAACCCATACGACCAACAAAAGTCTCCGATACAAACGAGAAGCTAGAGCCAGAATCAAACAAGTACAAATGCATCAAATGAATCAACAGATACGGTACTCGTGACAACATCTCCGCGGTCCCTAGCATCACCTGCGGGCAAAGTGTACACCCCAGGCACACCGATCGAAGTAGAAGGTCCGGAAAAACCAGCTGGTGCAGAAGTCAAGGCAGTAGACGGAGTAGGACCTCGATAAAGCCAATACGCACCACTAGAAGCAGGTGCCCGTGAAGTGCCAAGTGTCGATGCCACCGTAGGCGGCGGTAAGAATTGCTGCAAGGAAGGTGCAGGCAAATACTGCTGCACCGGCGGTGCGGACAAGTACTGCTGCACCGGTGGCGCAGGTAAGAGCTGCTGCGCCGGTGGCGCAGTCAAGAGCTGCTGCGTCGGAGGAGTAGGGTACTGCATCCCATAAGGAGCGCCGATCATCATGTTTGCAATACCACGCTGTCCGGAAGAAGAGCCAACCACGGGCTCCCAAATCACCTTACTATTTGGATTCTTTCTGCACACCGCATCCTTGTGATCCTTGCCACACCTAGAACACCGACCCTTCCAGCGACAATCTGCACGGCGATGAGCATCACCACAATGGAAGCACACAAGACCCAATCCCGGCTTAGCAACAGGCCGGAACCGAGTAGATCCTCCGGAACCGTAACCTCCTGAAGTACGAGACCGAGAAGAATTACTGCCATAAGGATGGTGACGATGATTCTTATCCTTCTTCCGAGCGGGGCCTCCGGTCCGACCCTTATGATCCTTCGATCCTTCGTCCATGAGAATGATCTCCTCCTCTCAACTCATCGGTGAAGTCATCCTGCACCTCAACTCCCAAAGCACGCTCAACAATAGAGCGAAAGTCCTCTAGAACAAAAGCACCGAGGACTCGACGGATAGAAGCCTTCAAGCCCTGTCTCGAAAATCCTTGCCTTCTCATACTCATTGTGCGCCACATGAGGTACAAAGCGCACAATTTGATTAAAAGCAATCTCATATTCAGCCACTCGTCTTCTTGCCTTGATGGCACTTCTCAAGCTGGGTCTTCATCTTATCCATAAAAGCAACTGGATAAAATCTCCTCTCAAATTGACCGACAAACTCCTGCCAAGAGAAAGGACCATAAGCAGCTGCACGAGACGCCAACATATTCCTCCACCATACTAGTGCCTCATCCTTCAATAACTGGGTGGCAAAGCGAACCCAGTCTAAAGGTGGAATCTGAAAAGCCTCAAGCTTGTCCGTAGTAGCAGAAAGCCAATTTGCAGCATCAATAGGAGCACTAGTACCACCAAACTTCTCCAAAGGCATACCACACCAGTCCCTCAAGTCCATAGGACGATTAGGAACTGCTCCTCGGCTGCACTATACCACCTGCTCCATCCACATTACCACCAATGGGAGCATCTCCACCAATAGGAACATTTCCACCAATAGGAGCAGCACCACCAACCCGAGCTTGGCGAATCACATTCATCTCAGCCCGCATAGCTTGCATCTCTCGCTAAAATAGCTGCCATATTTCCATTTTGTTCGGCTTCATGAGCAGCTTCTTCCTCACCACGGCCACGTCCACGGCCACGGCCACGGCCACGACCACGACCACGACCGCGATTCATCTATAGCCCACATACAAGATCAAACATCAATACCAACACATCCATATAGTACAAACAAGTAAGGCCTATAAATAGAATAAATAAATAAAACAGCAACAAACAAACTCCCTTCCTATAGTGCAAGTGTGTCAAATTTTAGCAAAATTAACTTCACCGAGAATCAAAAACCTATGCTCGATACCAACTGTAACACCCTAGAAATCACATTCTAGAGCATTACTAAAACTACACTACTACAACGAATAGTAAGGCAACTATTAACAACAGAGCACGCGGAAGCTTCAAACAAGATTGATAAAAAAGATAGTGGGTATAACCATAGTATAACATTCTAGCATTCAAATCCAAACAGAGAGTATAAAATTATTATAAAAAAACTCGTTCCACAAGTCGACAAAGAACTCCAACTAAGAGAAAAAAATTCTTTATTAAAACTGCATAGATGAACTAGCATTATGTGATAAGTGAAGAGTCGTGCTTCTATATCCCATCCCACGTTCATGTCCTCCAAGCTCAAACACCCGAGGGGAAAAAATTATAGCGTATGAGGTTTAAGAAAAACCTCAACAAGTAAACGGCTTTAACAGTGTTATCTGAACCACAGTTTATTAAACAACCATTTAAAAGATAGCATCATAGTAAGATAGCTGAAATATAACTTCAAATAATAGATAAGACATCAATAACTTCATAATGAGAACTTCGATGCAAATGCCGGATGCCAATGATGCAATGCAATGCATGGCTTCACTTCTACCCTCAAATCCGAACAAAGGAAGTGAGGGCTGCAACCACATTGCTTATTTCAATGTGCGTTGCTGTACCGGTACTTACCGCACCAACATCAGAGCTACGGTGTCTTCTTATGCATCCAAAGGAAGTGCAAAAATGCATAGATTGTTATGTATGCACTTCATCATATACTTCAACATCAAATAATTATAATTCATAATTAACAACAAAACTTCAAGTCAGAGATTAAATCCATTTAGCAATTATCTGGCTGGTTTGAAGTATTTAATTAGTGGAGGCAATTCAAATAACAAAGTTAAAGCAAAGGGGCCACAACGCTACGTTTACTTGCCTTCACCAATCAACAAGAGGGAGCTAAGCACGCTCCGAAGGGGCACCACCTGATCACAAACATTTCTCAGTAGCAATTCAATCATATACATTAATCAAATACAAACAAAACGCTCCTACGCAACGTGCCCACCCAAAACCGAAATACAACAAGCATAAAACTGAATTTCAGCAGCACTGTTGCTTAACATTTTTGTATCTTTAAGAATACAACAGATATAGATACAAGTAAATACATTATAAGCATTTACACAGAAAAACCTACAACTTTTGTATTCATAATAAAAATTAATTCGATCATCTACTATTTGTAAAACAGCTCGCAAAGTCAGCACTGCTATCTGTCCTCTACTGCAGGACAGTTAAGTTTAGAAATTCATAACTAGCTCAATACTGCTCCAAAAATAGTGAATAAATTATCCACAGGAAGATCATAAAATTCACTACAAAACATTCCATAGAGTCTCTGTGAGATTAGAACCCTAGAGCACCCTAACAGGTCATGCAAAACAATCGGTTCTGAATCTATGACAGACTGACTGTCAAAACTAACTGCAATAATTAGAGCCCTATAACTCCAGTTCTGCTCAACTAAAAATTACAAATAAATACTCCGTGGAAAGATAAACAAATTATCTACAACTTTTCTTATAACCAAGTTTCATGATTCGATCAATAAAGTTCCCAAAACTTGGTCGCAACACTGCTGCGTCAGATTAAAAACAGGGTTGAACTCTGAATCTAGATCGTCAGTCATAATAAACAAATCCGTAACTCCTTCATTTCTCAACCAAAAATTATGTATAAATACTCGTTGGAAAGATATCGAAACGATCTACAACTTTCCTATTAAACCCAGGGTCAGATTCCGATCTTAGTAGCCTGTAAAGACGAGTTTAACACAGCATGCATAGGCTGCAACGAAGCTGACATGGCCTGGACGATTTCTTCCTAGAAATCAAGGTTCTAACGGCAAGAAAAATAGATGAAGGCCTTAAGGTAGATCATAGGGTAATGATAGGGCTCTGTTACCTAGGGAAGGTCAGGTCCTCTCCTGCTCCAACTATGCCTCTCCCTTTCCTTGACACAATCTGTGATCGAAGTAATAATTTTTCCCTAGCAGCAGGAACGAGAAATACGCCTCTGGGACTCCTATCGAAGAACAATCGATCGTGGAAGAGAGAAACACCAGAATATACGTGAGTTCAGTCTCTCCCCTTCTATGAAACGTTTTTTTTAATTAAGGCCAAGATTAATGTCCACTAAGCCCCTTAATTACGCCCCACACAAAAAGAAAAAGGAAAAAAAAACTTTGAAGCGTTACATTCTACCCTCCTAAAAGAGAATTCGTCCACGAATTCCATCGTCTCTACGATACTTCAAGAATGTAAACGAGATAAAAAACTCGTAGAACTCACCGGTCTCAAAAAGATTGGGGTACTTCTTACGCATATGGTCCTCAAGCTCCCAAGTAGCTTCACGCTCGGTTTGATGACTCCACAAAACCTTTACGTACTTGATAGTTCGATTGCGCATTACACGCTCCGAGAACTCCATTATACGCACCGGTTGATAGTCAATAGTGAGGTCTTGCTGAATAATCACTTGTTCAGGTTCTATCTTCTTCTCCGGATCGTTCAAATATTTTCTTAACATAGAGACATGAAACACCGGGTGTACTCCAGCCATAGACTCGAGCAACCGAAGACGATATGCCAATGAACCTACTCGAGCCGTAATCAAATAAGGTCCAATATATCTTGGGCTAAGCTTCCCTTTGATGCCAAAACGAATGATTCCTTTCGTCGGTGACACCTTAAGGAGAACTTCATCACCCACTGCAAATTCAATATCCCTCCGTTTTAAATCAGCATAACTCTTCTGTCGACTTTGAGCAGCCAACATATTCTGTCGGATTTGACGTACTTTATCATGTGTTTGTTGTACCCAATCCGGTCCAACCAACAACTGCTCGCTAGGTACTTCCCAACACAATGGAGAAACACACTTCCGTCCATACAAAGCTTCATAGGGAGCCATCTTGATACTCGCTTGATAACTATTATTATAAGCGAACTCAGCCAAAGCTAGATGATCCTCCCAACTTCCCTTCCATGAAAGGACACAGGTACGTAGCATATCCTCCAAAGTCTGTATAGTGCGCTCGGATTGACCATCCGTTTGAGGGTGAAAAGCGACGCTCATGTCAAGCCTCGTCCCCAAAGCAGCATGTAAACTCTTCCAAAAATTAGAAACAAATTTGGAATCTCGATCAGAAACGATGGACTTTGGCACACCATGCAACCTCACAATCTCCTTGATATACAAGGGAACCAAGTCTGCAGCAGAATTAGTGCTCTTCATCGAAATAAAATGGGCCACCTTAGTGAGTCTATCCACAACAACCCAAATTGCATCCTTACCTCGTGGTGAGCGAGGTAAACCAACCACAAAGTCCATAGTAATATTCTCCCATTTCCATTCGGGAATCTCTAGAGGTTTCAGCAAACCTGCTGGCCTCTTATGCTCCGCTTTCACCTTCTCGACATACACCACAAGCTGCTACATACCGAGCAATATCGACCTTCATCCTCTTCCACCAGTAAAATCTGTTTAAGATCTCTATACATCTTGGTTTCACCAGGGTGAACCGAGTAAGGAGTTCTATGAGCCTCTCTTAATATATCCATCTTGACATCTGATTTCTGTGGCACACAAAGGCGTCCTTTGAAACGAACCACATCATTCTCATCAATGTTGAATTGACAAGATCTGCCATCCGCTATCCTCTTGCGAACCTCTTTAATCGGACGATCATGCTGTTGTGCCTCACGCACCCTCTCAACAATAGGTGATTGAATGAGCATCCGGGTCTCCTCTCTAGCAGTGCCAGCATAGCACAAAGCGATACCCATCCGATCCAAATCTGCAATTAAGTGCATGGCCACTTTAGGAACACTAGTCCTACTAAGAGCATCAGCCACCACATTCGCCTTTCCAGGGTGGTACAGAATTGTAAGATCATAATCCTTTATCAATTCAAGCCATCTACGTTGCCTCAAATTCAGCTCCTTCCGAGTGAAAATATATTTGAGACTCTTATGGTCGGTGTAAATATCACAACACTCACCATAAAGATAATGCCTCCAAGATTTTAGAGCAAACACCACCGCAGCCAACTCAAGATCATGAGTAGGGTAATTTCTCTCATGCTTCTTCAACTGTCTAGAGCCATAGGCAATAACCTTTCCCTCCTGCATCAACACGCAACCAAGTCCAACACGGGAAGCATCTCGTATACACGGTGAAACGCTTGCCGCTTTCGGACAAGGCTAAAATAGGAGCATTAACCAGCTTGTGCTTTAAAGTCTGAAAACTAGTCTCACAATCATTGTCCCATTCAAAATCAGCACCTTTCTCTCGTGAGTCTAGTCAACGGCTTTGCAATACTTGAGAAGTTCTGCACAAAACGCCGATAATAGCCAGCGAGACCCAAGAAACTACGAATTTCAGTCACAGTCGCAGGCCTTTTCCAGTTAACCACGAAGCAACATTCTTGGGATCAACCTTAATGCCATGTTGATTAATAATATGGCCAAGGAAAGCCACTTCAGATAGCCAAAAGGCACACTTCTTCAATTTACCATAAAATTGATTCTTCCGAAGAGCATCAAGAACAAGACCGAGATGTCGCTCGTGCTCTTCCTCGGACTTGGAGTAGATCAAGATATCATCAAGGAAAACGACGACAAAGTCATCCAAGTACTCATGCAGCATCCTATTCATTGCTTCCATAAAAGCAGCAGGGGCATTAGTTAGTCCAAATGACATAACGACATATTCAAAATGCCCGTACCTCGTGCTAAAAGCTGTTTTCTCAATATCCTCTTCCCGTATTCTCAATTGATGATAACCAGAATTTAAATCAATCTTGGAGAATACCTTGGCACCTCTCAACTGCTCAAAGAGCACATCGATACGAGGCAAAGGATATTTGTTCTTGATGGTCACCTGATTAAGTGCGCGATAATCGACACATAATCGCTTACTTCCATCCTTCTTCTCTACAAATAATACCGGAAAAGCCCAAGGTGACTTGCTAGGTCTAATGAAACCCTTAGCAAGAAGATCATCCAACTGCCTCTTCAACTCGACTTGCTCCTTGGGTGCCATCCTATACGGACTCTTATAGATAGGATGTGTACCAGGAATCAACTTGATTTCAAAAACAGCATCCCGTGTAGGCGGAATACCTGGAAGCTCAAGTGGAAAGACATCCGGGTAATTGCGAACAACTCGAATATCCTCCACTCGTAGAACAACCTCAACATCTCCGACCATAGAAAAAAGAATTCCAGATTTTCTTGTCCAGCGGTCAGGAAGTAGACGGCACAAAAAGGCAAGAGAGTACTTCATAGGACTTCCAACAAAAGTCACCTCTCTACCCGACGGTGCAACTAAAGATATCGTCTTCCGTAAACAAGAGATGATAGCTTGGTACTGAGAAAGCCAATCCATCCCAAGAATAGCATCAAATACGTCCAATGTAATAACCACAAGATTAGCCACAAAGTCCTCATCTCGCTAAGCGAACCACGCAACCAGGGCAAACAAAAGTACTAGAGATGGGACCTTTAGCAGAACTAACTGTAATAGACCGCCCAATCTGTTGTACGAGAGAAACCCATACGACCAACAAAAGCCTCCGATACAAACGAGAAGCTAGCGCCAGAATCAAACAAGTACAAATGCATCAAATGAATCAACAGATACGGTACTCGTGACAACATCTCCGCGGTCCCTAGCATCGCCTCGCGGGCAAAGTGTACACCCCGTGCACACCGATCGAAGTAGAAGGTCCGGAAAAACCAGCTGGTGCAGAAGTCAAGGCAGTAGACGGAGTAGGACCTCGATAAAGCCAATACGCACCACTAGAAGCAGGTGCCCGTGAAGTGCCAAGTGTCGATGCCACCGTAGGCGGCGGTAAGAACTGCTGCAAGGAAGGTGCAGGCAAATACTGCTGCACCGGCGGTGCGGACAAGTACTGCTGCACCGGTGGCGCAGGTAAGAGCTGCTGCGCCGGTGGCGCAGTCAAGAGCTGCTGCGTCGGAGGAGTAGGGTACTGCATCCCATAAGGAGCGCCAGTCATCATGTTTGCAATACCACGCTGTCCGTAAGAAGAGCCAACCACGGGCTCCCAAATCACCTTACTATTTGGATTCTTTCTGCACACCGCATCCTTGTGATCCTTGCCACACCTAGAACACCGACCCTTCCAGCGACAATCTGCACGGCGATGAGCATCACCACAACGGAAGCACACAAGACCCAATCCCGGCTTAGCAACAGGCCGGAACCGAGTAGATCCTCCGGAACCGTAACCTCCTGAAGTACGAGACCGAGAAGAATTACTGCCATAAGGATGGTGACGGTGATTCTTATCCTTCTTCCGAGCGGGGCCTCCGGTCCGACCCTTATGATCCTTCCGATCCTTCTGTCCATGAGAATGATCTCCTCCTCTCAACTCATCGGTGAAGTCATCCTGCACCTCAACTCCCAAAGCACGCTCAACAATAGAGCGAAAGTCCTCTAGAACAAAAGCACCGAGGACTCGACGGATAGAAGCCTTCAAGCCCTGTCTCGAAAATCCTTGCCTTCTCATACTCATTGTGCGCCACATGAGGTACAAAGCGCACAATTTGATTAAAAGCAATCTCATATTCAGCCACTGTCTTCTTGCCTTGATGGCACTTCTCAAGCTGGGTCTTCATCTTATCCATAAAAGCAACTCGGATAAAATCTCCTCTCAAATTGACCGACAAACTCCTGCCAAGAGAAAGGACCATAAGCAGCTGCACGAGACGCCAACATATTCCTCCACCATACTAGTGCCTCATCCTTCAATAACCGGGTGGCAAAGCGAACCCAGCCTAAAGGTGGAATCTGAAAAGCCTCAAGCTTGTCCGTAGTAGCAGAAAGCCAATTTGCAGCATCAATAGGAGCACTAGTACCACCAAACTTCTCCAAAGGCATACCACACCAGTCCCTCAAGTCCATAGGACGATTAGGAACTGCTCCTCGGCTGCACTATACCACCTGCTCCATCCACATTACCACCAATGGGAGCATCTCCACCAATAGGAACATTTCCACCAATAGGAGCAGCACCACCAACCTCGAGCTTGGCGAATCACATTCATCTCAGCCCGCATAGCTTGCATCTCTCGCTAAAATAGCTGCCATATTTCCATTTTGTTCGGCTTCATGAGCAGCTTCTTCCTCACCACGGCCACGTCCACGACGCCACGGCCACGGCCACGACCACGACCACGACCGCGATTCATCTATAGCCCACATACAAGATCAAACATCAATACCAACACATCCATATAGTACAAACAAGTAAGGCCTATAAATAGAATAAATAAATAAAACAGCAACAAACAAACTCCCTTCCTATAGTGCAAGTGTGTCAAATTTTAGCAAAATTAACTTCACCGAGAATCAAAAACCTATGCTCGATACCAACCGTAACACCCTAGAAATCACATTCTAGAGCATTACTAAAACTACACTACTACAACGAATAGTAAGGCAACTATTAACAACAGAGCACGCGGAAGCTTCAAACAAGATTGATAAAAAAGATAGTGGGTATAACCATAGTATAACATTCTAGCATTCAAATCCAAACAGAGATTATAAAATTATTATAAAAAAACTCGTTCCACAAGTCGACAAAGAACTCCAACTAAGAGAAAAAAATTCTTTATTAAAACTGCATAGATGAACTAGCATTATGTGATAAGTGAAGAGTCGTGCTTCTATATCCCATCCCACGTTCATGTCCTCCAAGCTCAAACACCCGAGGGGAAAAAATTATAGCGTATGAGGTTTAAGAAAAACCTCAACAAGTAAACGGCTTTAACAGTGTTATCTGAACCACAGTTTATTAAACAACCATTTAAAAGATAGCATCATAGTAAGATAGCTGAAATATAACTTCAAATAATAGATAAGACATCAATAACTTCATAATGAGAACTTCGATGCAAATGCCGGATGCCAATGATGCAATGCAATGCATGGCTTCACTTCTACCCTCAAATCCGAACAAAGGAAGTGAGGGCTGCAACCACATTGCTTATTTCAATGTGCGTTGCTGTACCGGTACTTACCGCACCAACATCAGGCTACGGTGTCTTCTTATGCATCCAAAGGAAGTGCAAAAATGCATAGATTGTTATGTATGCACTTCATCATATACTTCAACATCAAATAATTATAATTCATAATTAACAACAAAACTTCAAGTCAGAGATTAAATCCATTTAGCAATTATCTGGCTGGTTTGAAGTATTTAATTAGTGGAGGCAATTCAAATAACAAAGTTAAAGCAAAGGGGCCACAACGCTACGTTTACTTGCCTTCACCAATCAACAAGAGGGAGCTAAGCACGCTCCGAAGGGGCACCACCTGATCACAAACATTTCTCAGTAGCAATTCAATCATATACATTAATCAAATACAAACAAAACGCTCCTACGCAACGTGCCCACCCAAAACCGAAATACAACAAGCATAAAACTGAATTTCAGCAGCACTGTTGCTTAACATTTTTGTATCTTTAAGAATACAACAGATATAGATACAAGTAAATACATTATAAGCATTTACACAGAAAAACCTACAACTTTTGTATTCATAATAAAAATTAATTCGATCATCTACTATTTGTAAAACAGCTCGCAAAGTCAGCACTGCTATCTGTCCTCTACTGCAGGACAGTTAAGTTTAGAAATTCATAACTAGCTCAATACTGCTCCAAAAATAGTGAATAAATTATCCACAGGAAGATCATAAAATTCACTACAAAACATTCCATAGAGTCTCTGTGAGATTAGAACCCTAGAGCACCCTAACAGGTCATGCAAAACAATCGGTTCTGAATCTATGACAGACTGACTGTCAAAACTAACTGCAATAATTAGAGCCCTATAACTCCAGTTCTGCTCAACTAAAAATTACAAATAAATACTCCGTGGAAAGATAAACAAATTATCTACAACTTTTCTTATAACCAAGTTTCATGATTCGATCAATAAAGTTCCCAAAACTTGGTCGCAACACTGCTGCGTCAGATTAAAAACAGGGTTGAACTCTGAATCTAGATCGTCAGTCATAATAAACAAATCCGTAACTCCTTCATTTCTCAACCAAAAATTATGTATAAATACTCGTTGGAAAGATATCGAAACGATCTACAACTTTCCTATTAAACCCAGGGTCAGATTCCGATCTTAGTAGCCTGTAAAGACGAGTTTAACACAGCATGCATAGGCTGCAACGAAGCTGACATGGCCTGGACGATTTCTTCCTAGAAATCAAGGTTCTAACGGCAAGAAAAATAGATGAAGGCCTTAAGGTAGATCATAGGGTAATGATAGGGCTCTGTTACCTAGGGAAGGTCAGGTCCTCTCCTGCTCCAACTATGTCTCTCCCTTTCCTTGACACAATCTGTGATCGAAGTAATAATTTTTCCCTAGCAGCAGGAACGAGAAATAGGCCTCCGGGACTCCTATCGAAGAACAATCGATCGTGGAAGAGAGAACCACCAGAATATACGTGAGTTCAGTCTCTCCCCCTTCTATGAAACGTTTTTTTTAATTAAGGCCAAGATTAATGTCCACTAAGCCCCTTAATTACGCCCCACACAAAAAGAAAAAGGAAAAAAAAACTTTGAAGCGTTACACTCTCTCTCTCTCTCTCTCTAGAGTAGGGTCAAAATCTGAACTATGTGATTGTGGTTTTCACGGCTAATAGATTGGCCAGCAACAAGGTTTGACAGCAACTCGGACTTGGGCTTAGCCAGCTTCCCGCCGCAACAAGTATAGAATTGAACTCGGACTCGGACTAGTGATGTGACCAGAACGTGATCAGAACTCGAAACTCTAAAGAGACTAAACCTAAGACCAGCAACTCGACGCTACCAATGCAACCAAAAACTCAACAAGCCCTAACTAATTAGTACTAGTAAAAGGCTCAAAGGGTTTCTGGGATACGGGAAAACTAATCTAATATTTTTTTTGGCTTTTCTCGGACTGTAGGAAAAAGAAATTAGGTAAAAAACAAGAAGTCTCTCACCGATAAACCTTGCTCTGAATACCACTTGATGGTTACCCGGAAGTGTTTGTTCCCGATCTTTCGGTGGAGACGTGGGGGATAACTCGATTGATGGCGAAGTCGACGTTCACGGCCCGACTACAACTGTCCGGAGACGTTGCGCCTTAGCGACCGATACACCAACTCCGATGGTTGCCGCGAACTTGTGGTGCGCGACACCCGGCCACAAGGGCACTCGTCCTGCAAGCAATCGAAGAACTAGCAAGAACAAGTAGAACAAGCACTGAATTGCGGAATAAAGGTGAAGAACACGAACTGAAGTCTCAATAATGTGGGGTTCTGGAAACAAGCAAACGGGCGGTATAGCCAACACGCGCGCAGCAAGCCGAATAGCAGTAGCTAATTCTAATCAACAAAACCCAAGTGTCCTTGGCGGCGGCCAAGGGGTATAAAAACGTGAAGGGACGACCACAGGGGTACCGGAGTCGTCCTCCAACCCTAGGACGCGTCCTTAGTGGACTCAACTTGATACACGGCCCGTTGGGCCAAAACTGGACAGTTCTGATATCCTTGCACTTAAATGAAGATTGCGGTCGACTCGGAGCAGATATAGACTTGATCTCGGATCTGTTGGAAAGTAGACTCCGTGATCTTTCCATGCTATGCTTGAACACCCAAAACGGAGTCCGGACGAAGTCGTGGCAGCCATCAAAAGTCAGCATTTTTCTGAAGTCCGAATCCATCCAGCGCGAGTCCGTTTCCCTTTAGCTCCTGTCCATCGTTCCTAAGCAAAACAAGAGTGCAAACGTTTCCATGGTCTAAACAGGATTGAAAAGAGCCTAAGAGCGAACTCACTTGATTGTTCAATTGTCGAGCACGAGCACGCGTAATTGGGCCAGTAATAGGGTCCTGTGTAGGTATGGACGTATCGATGGTGTTGATGTCCTCATCAAGAGCAAGCACTGGAAGAAGGCTCTCGTATCGAAGAGCAACAGGCGGCACGGATTCGAGAACTCGAAGGTGAGCTTACTGCTAAAGATAACATACTAGCTCAAGCACTTCGCTCCAACAAGATGCTAGAGACCGAGAACGCTCGCTTGAAAGCTGAACCGGCTGAAGCATTAGAAGCAGCGAAATCAGCTCAAGCGAGACAAAGAGAAGGCCTTGAAGACTGCCCAAAAGCTGAAAGAATCTAACACAAACATCAAGGGCAGATTCAGAGCAGCTGAGATCAGGCACATGCGTAAGTCCCACCTTTCTTGTTTATTCTTACGTTATCTTTTGAAAATACCGGTCTTCAGCAATATCCAGTCTTAAATTTATACTTGTTTTCTCGGAACTTACTGCAGGCACGAGTGCGTACTCTAGAGTATCTCAATGGCGGTCAAACTATTGATCCCAACAAGATAGACCTCGAGTCCGCCATCCGGGCAATCCCGAGAAGAATCCGAGAACATTCAAGGATGATTGCTGCTTCAGGAGGAGGACACATCGCCGCTATAATCCGAGTCTTGGACTCCGGTCGAAGAATGTGATTTTAATTTTATCGGAGATGGTGCCCACCCTAACACTATCGAAGACCAGTTCAATGAGCTGAAGAACTCACTCATTGGCACTGTTTCGGAGTTGGTGGAAGATGTTCCTCTTGACCCAACAGGCGTCCCTCTCAACGTAGCGCCAGCAGCTTTTGCCCTGGATGAAGATGCTCATGATGCAGCAACCGCCGCCGGACGAGAGAATAGAAGACGCCTTCGAAGATCTTGATAGGGATTTGCCCATATCCTCCTCCGATTCTGAAGAAACGCTCGGATGATAGGCTTGAGGAACCTAAGACCGGTGACACCGGTACTTCCAGCGGTCCTGCTGAGTAGACTTTGTAATAGGTCCCCCTCGCTTTTGTAATCAAACATCTTTGAACATCAAGTCGTTTATATTATTTGAAATACCGGCTGCTTTTCTTTTTCTATATGAATACTGGTTTCACCATCATACTTTCTAACTTATTTACTTAAGACATGATGGTTATTTCAACTGAATAATCATGACCCAATTCTGGCTCTTAATCAGCACAGATCACAATTCATAATTATAGCATACTTTAACAAGATCATGTAACATAAGCAAAAAGCTAGTTTGTAGGATTTCAAGATTTCACAGATCTGTCCTTAACACAACAGTCTACCAAACAATATATATCATAGACTGCTCTTAATCATAGCAGAATAGCAAAGTATGATAGACTGCTCTTATCATAGCAGAATAGCAAAGTATCACAGACTGCTCTTATTATAGCAGAATAGCAAAGTATCGCAGATCGCTCTTATTATAACAGCCCCTGGCTCAATAATTTAATTCAAAATTATAGTATGGAGACACAAAAACAAACATCATCATTAGATAAAATTACTTTATTATAATATGAAAACTTTACAATAAATACTCTTAAGTATAAAAACGACGAAGCTGATCAATGTTCCAGGAATTTGGAATCTCTTCCTCCTCCAAGGTCATAAGCCTATAAGCCCCTGGTCCGGAAACCGATTTAACCAAAAAAGGTCCTTCCTAGACCGGTGACAACTTATGCCTGTTCTTGTTAGATCGAATCTTCCGAAGAACCAAGTCTCCTACTTGGAACTCCCGAGTGCGAACATTACGATCATGATAACGACGTAATCCCCGATGATATTTAGCGGCTTGAATTAGAGCTTGATCCCTCAATTCTTCCGCAGCGACCAATTCAATCTGACGTTGATCATCATACGTTTCTTCATCATAATATCGTACTCCGAGCCGACACCATATTTACTTCTGTAGGTAGCATAGCTTCATATCCATACACCAAAGAAAATGGAGACTGTCCCGTAGCTCGCTAACATTAGTGCGCAGCCCCCAAAGTACCCAGGGCAGTTCCTTAACCCACTTTCCTGCATACGGCTTCAACCGGTCAAAAATTCTTGGTTTAAGACCGGTCAAAATCATTCCATTAGCTCGCTCCACTTGTCCATTGCTTTGCGGGTGTGCTACCGACGCATATTGCACCTTGATCCCTAAACTCTCAAGCATAGTCCTTGAAGAGTTCCGAGGTGAATTGAGGCCCATTATCAGTAATAATACTGTATGGAACCCCAAATCGTACGAAGATACTCTGCAAAAACTTGATTGCACGAGCCGTAGTTGTACTAGTAACTCGCTTCGGCCTCAATCCACTTGGAAAACTTGTCTACTGCCACAAAAATATGCGTAAATCCTCCTAGCGCCCGTTTAAAAGGTCCAACTATGTCCAGCCCCCAAGTAGAAAAAGGCCAAGTCATTGGGATTAATTGCAACTCTTGAGCCGAAGTATGAGGTCTGTCTTGCAAAAAACTGACATCCTTGGCAATTCTTAACTACTCTATGCGCATCATCCGTCGCCGTAGGCCAATAAAATCCTTGTCCGAACACCTTTCCAACCAATGTCTTCGAAGAAGCATGATTTCCGCAAATTCCCTTGTGTATGTCTTCAAGCAATTGAATGCCATCGAAACCGATACACATTTCATCAAAATATTAACTCCGCGCTTATATAATTCTCCTTCGAGAATTAAATAATTACGGGCTCGAACTTCCAATCTTTGCTTCTCTATTTTATCTTCCGGAGTTTTACCAGATTGCAAATAGTCAAGATACGGGGTACGCCAATCAAAATCAATAATCATAACATCCAATGGCTGAATATCGTCGCATTGATTCCGCTCACTCGTCTTATCCGGTAAGACCGCTCCTTCAGATCGGTCTTTCAAGACCGCCTTCTCCGCCTCGATCCTTCAAAGTTGCTTCATCCGCAATCTCTCGAAATAGTAGCCTTGTGCTCCATCTTGATGGATGGCTTATCTAATACTTGAAGAAAGACACCAGGCGGAACCGCCTGTCGTGATGATCCCGGTCCGGCTAACTCATCCGCAGCAGAATTATTTCCGCGCAAGTATATGAGAAAACCGCAAACCATCAAATTTTTCTTCAAGTTTCCGAACCTCTTGACGGTAAGCAATCATATGCTCATCATGAGCATCCCATGTTTTATTGATTTGACTTATCACCAACATCGAATCACCATAAATGTCCAATCGTCGGACTCCCAGTGAAATGGCTACTCTAAGCCCATGAAGCAAGGCATCATATTCCGCTGTATTGTTGGAAGCTCGAAAATGCATTTGTAACACATATCTTAGTGGTTCCTTTTGTGGGGTGAGAAGCACGACCCCAGCCCCCGCGCCCGAAAGCTGCAGTGGACCCATCAAAGAACATCTCCCAAGTACTCCAGTGCTTGAATCTCCTGCGGTACTTGTGTCTCTAACCACTCTGTAATGAAATCAGCTAACACTTGTCCCTTAATAACCGTTCGCGAAGAAAACGTAATTTCATATTGACCAAGTTCTATAGCCCACTTTGCAACTTGCCCAATTGCTTCTCGATTTCGGACAATATCTCCAATGGCAAACCCAGTCTTAACTTCAATAGGATGCGCTTGGAAATAATGCTTTAACTTTCGAGAAGTTATCACTACAGCTTACAAAATATACCGGGTGTTGCACCAGTTGTAGATGTCCTTCTTCCTTCCGATCAACCGCCGTAACCGTGCTCACCACATGGGTTGTTGCGGAGATATATAACTCGGATGGTTTCGTCCGGCTCTGGGGGCACCAACACCTGAGGATTGCTAAGGTATTCCTTGAGTTGATCAAGCGCCGCCTGCGCCTCATTAGTCCACTCAAACTTATCTTGCTTCTTAAGCAACTTGAAGAACGGAAGTCCACGAACTCCCAACCTCGAAATAAATCTGCTAAGAGCCGCCATACTACCCGTCAGCTTCCGAACATCCTTTAAGCAATTCGGAGGTTTCATGTCGATTATCGTCTCGTATTTTTCTCGGGTTGGCCTCAATGCCTCGCCATGACACTAGGTAGCCCAAGCAATTTCCCGCAGCGAACTCCAAATACACATTTTCCGGGGTTAAGCTTCATGGAAAAATTCCGCAGATTATCGAAGGTCTCTCGCCAGGTCGGAGAGAAGATCCTCGCTTTTCGAGATTTAACCACTATATCATCAACATAAGCTTCTGTGTTTCTTCCCAATTGCGAATCCAAGCAACGTTGTATACCACGCTGATATGTAGCTCCAGCATTCTTTAATCCAAAAGGCATAGTCGTATAGCAAGTATGCTCCAAAGGGGGTGATAAATGCGGTCTTAATTTGATCTTCAACTCTTAGCGGTATTTGATGGTATCCTGAATAAGCATCAAGAAAACAAAGACGCTCGCAGCCAGCAGTCGAATCAACAACTTGATCAATTCGAGGCAGCGTGAAAGGGTCTTTGGGGCAAGCTTTGTTGAGATCAGTATAATCGACACACATTCTTAATTCTTTAGTATTCTTTTTGGGTACAAGAACCGGATTGGCAAGCCAATCTGGATGATACACCTCCCTAATAAACTTAGCTGCTAATAACCTAGTTATTTCCTTCTTAATAGCTTCCTTGCGATCTTGAGCAAATCTTCGGAGCTTCGTTTGATCGGCTTCGCATCGGGACGCACCAACAAGTGCGTGCTCAATCTTCTCCCTAGGAACACCCGGCATGTCGAAGGCTGCCATGCAAAGATATCCCTATTTTCCCGGAGGAAAAGAATGAGCGCGCTTTCCTATTTATCCCCCAAGTCAGCCCCTATATGGGTGACCTTGGAGGGGTCCGACTCATCAAGCTCGAATAGTTTTGGAAACCACCGCATCGGCCTTCAATTTCTCCTTTGCAACCTTCTTGACCGGGACTTCATCCTCCAGCCTTGCCTCGGACTTCTAGAGCCTCTGCCGCTTCTCCGATTTCTCGACGTTCATCCTCCGAATTGGTCCGAGAGGCCAACTCGGTGCTATGTACCTCACAAGCATAAGCGGTCTTGATGTCACCTCGAAACGACAAAACTCCGTTTGGTCCTCGGCATCTTTAGCATCAAGTATTGATAATTTGGAATGGCCATAAACTTTGCTAAAGCTGGTCTTCCAAGTATCGCATGATACGCTGAGTCAATATCAGCCACCCGGAAGATAATATTCTCCCTCCTGTAGTTCTCTTTCGTCCCGAAGATCACCGGCAGAGAAATCTGCCCCAAAGGATAGCTATTCCGTCCAGGTATTATACCATGAAACGGTGAAACGCTGCGCTCCAAATCAGCTACGTAAAGGCCAAGCTCGAGCAGAGTTTTGGCGAACAAGATATCCAGGCAACTTCCGCCATCAATGAAGGTCCTCTTCAACCGCACCTTATGAACAATAGGGGCCAAGATGAGCGGATATCTACCAGCTTTTGGCAATGCCTCGGGATGATCAGCTCCGCTGAAAGTAATGGGCACTTCCGACCATCGTAAGTACTCGTGTGTAGCAGGAGCGACGGCATTAACTTCTCGAAACGCCAACTTTTGCTTTCTCTTCGATTCGTAGGCGTCCGGGCCTCCAAAAATCATGTTCACCTCTCGAGCTGGTTCTTGAAAACCTTCATCATCCCCATTGTCATCATGTTCTTTGTCCTTGCCCTTGTCATCCTTCCGATTCCGATAAGCGGATCGGGGTGCGACCTTTAAGGCGAACCGAGCGAACGGCCTTAACAGAAGCACTCTTTGGCTTTATGATTCCCATTATGAATCATGCAAGGGCCTTCTAGAAGTGTTTCGAATGACAATCGTTCTCTCGGACCTCTCTTGGGAGGTGGCGGCTCGGTCTCCTCCATGAGACCGGTCGACAGCCGCAACAAGGTGGTCAGCCTTGCGCTTGTTGTTGTTCTTGGATCCAGATCGGTTGCCTTGATCATGCTTCGGTTCCTTCCCTTTGTTCCCGCGCAAATTGACCACGTTCGATTCACCAGCAAGCATAGTCGTCCGCTATCTTGAAGCACTCGACGCCGTCATGGTAAGGTTCCGATTTCGCCTTCCAATCTTGTGAACCAAAGCTTCACTTCGGACGCCGGCTTGAAACGCAGCAATTACTTGCTGGTCGGGAACATTGGGGATTAAGGCCTTCTTGTTGCGTAAACGCCCGATGAAGTCGGTGAGGGTCTCGTCGGGCTTCGCTCAGCTCGTTGAGGTCGAAGTAATTCCCCGGCTTCTCACAAGTCGCTTGGAAGTTCTTTACGAACTTTTTGGTGAGATCGCCCCAAGAAGAAATAGATTTCTCGGTAAGGACTGCAACCATAAGCGTCCAGCCTGCTCCATGCACATGGGGAGGTAGTTGGCTAGCACAAATGTATCTCCTCCCGCTGACCGGATGGCGGTGGTGTACATGCGTAGCCATTCGGCGGGAGGTGCTTTACCATCATACTTATCAATGGCCCCAGGCTTAAATTCCCCGGGGTATTTGCAAATGCGTAAATCCCTCATGAAAGCGGGAATCACGTAGTATTCATCGTCCTCCGGACCGGTCCAGCACCGGCGAAGGGGAACGTCGACGAGGGTAATGCCGGTAGTTGCGGTCCCCGTCATCATCGGAATAGTCGTAATAGCGGTCATCTTGATACCTATCTCCCGAACCACCCCGACCATCATTATTCACCGGTTCCGCGTTCCGTGAGGGAGGCGGAGGCGGAGGTGGAGGCGCCGCTTGACGATCATTGTTTGTTGGTTCCTCATGCCGCGATGGAGGTGGAGGTGGAGGTGCCGCTTGACGATCATTGTCGCACGTCGGGGTTCAATGTTTCTCGTCCCGGTTATCTCGCCCTCTTCGGTTTCGTTATCATGACGATCATCTCTTCCGGGCCGCTCATCCCGATGAGCATGCCCGTTGCTATGTCCTCGGTGATCATTGTGCGGATGATTTCCACCGGGGGCGGCGCCGAAGCGGTCGGTCCGTGCCGAGGTGAATTAGTCACGTGTGCTCGAGACGGGCGGGGTCGCGTGGACGATCATCTACATGACCGGTGCGACGCCTCTCATCTTCCTCATGTCTCCGGCGTTCTTCTCGCTCTCTCGCATGGCGATCAATGAGGACGTTACGAGCGTCCCGGTTGCCATTAAGCGGTACGCGCAAATCTTGGTTCGGAGCTCGTTCGTGTGCATCCGCGATCGGGGTGTGTCGAGGCCCGAGCCTTCCGCTAGAGGAAGCTCCTTCGGACCGAGCTCTCACAGGCCGCTCGGAGCGAGAACGCCGGCGGTTTGAAGATTCCGATCGGTCATGGACGAGTTGATTGGTTTGCGGAGCAGCTGTTGGTATTTCTTACGTCACGAATAAATCCGCAAGCGCACGGAATACCGTTGTAGCACTTCACCCGGGAGTATTCCAAGGTATCGTATTTATATCCGCAGGGAACGGAGTATTTCTGCAACAAGGTTAGTTTACCCAAGGACAACCAAGACAACGAAGCAAAATAGGGTCGAGAGGGTGACTCTTATCTATTTATCCTTTAAAGGTAGACGAACGCAAGCTAGACTTGTTTACTTCGGGCACCGTCTTAGGCTTGGTCCGCCAAGCCACTCCGGTCTACGAAAGCTCTACTATGTACCCGAACGTGGAGGGTTCCTTTGGATGACAGGGCTGTCACTTCCTGCCACCTACCTCTACAAACCGTGGGGCACACAAAGCAAACAAAGGCGATCTCCAGCCCTAGACACCACGTCTATGCTATTGACCACTACTCTAGCCTCGGCCTTAGAACCGAGTTCGGAAAGCTAGAGTACTTCTTGCGAAGCGATGATCCCGTAAACAAGTATAACAAGAATTACGTCTAACACAAAGATATGTCACGATAGATAAGTAGATCACCACGTATAAATCACCAAAAAGAGTGTTTATACGCCAAGGTAAAAGAAAAGGAAATACTACTCCACTTTACAAAAGGGAGGAACACTCCTTCCTCTTCCTTGCCCTCTCTCCTATTCTACTAAAATACAAGAGGCCCTTGGCCTAAGGATGAGAGTTTTGTCTTGTATCTTGATGTTGGTGGTGTCTTGAGAGAGGGGGTGTAGCCCTTTATTTATAGCCTTGGAAGGTCGGCAACTTGGAGGCGGTTCCGGACGTCGGTGGCATTAATTGCAGGTGGAACCGACCTCCGCACGTCGGTGACAAACCGCCGGAGAAAGATGGGCCGGGGGGCCCACCGTCGGCTCGGCCGAACCCACTAGGGTGGTTCGGCCGAACCGGCCTCGGACTCCCCGGGCTTGATTCTTCTCTCGGTGCCTTCCCCGGCTGTGTACTCGGCCCAATCCACTTGCTTGGTTTGATGTTGAGGCTCTGTTTTGTGGTTTTGGGCTTTTGGACTATATTCTTTAGTCCGGGGAAAATCCGTCGATTGCAAAGTCCATGTTTCGTGCATGTTTTCCCCTCGTTTTCATATGAATTGCACGTGCATTCATAATTTCACCAAGACTAGTGGAATTTGTTAGAAATAATCCCTATGTCTATTCTTGGTGATGGTGTTTGATTCAAAAAGATGCAACATGTTGACGGTAAAATTGGACCATAAGGACCGTCAACAAGACCCCCACACTTAGCTCTTTGCTCGTCCTCGAGTAAAGGTGGGAGCGTAAGTTGAGAGATCTCTCCCCTTAGAGACCTGCACACATGTTATTACAAGCCACACCGTTTTACTTGTGAACATGACGGTGGCTAACATGCATTCTTGGATGATTGATAGGTGGAACAGCTCATGACTCAAGTCACTATACTTTTGCTCACTAAGCACCTTGGGTTTTTGAAAGTTTTGAAAATAAACAACATGACTCCCGCTCCTCTTCGATTCTCTTGAATCGCTCAAAAAGTGTTTTCCTCCCCAAGGCATTGTGTTGCCTCTCTTTTTCCTACTTCTTAGGCTTGTATGTGGAGCTCGGTAGGGAATGAGAGAGGCATACTTGTATCACAAATATTGCTAAGCCAAAAGAAAGGATCCATGGAGAAGCCAAGTCATGTAACCTTGATCAAGAAGTGCGTGTGTGTATGGATATGAAAAAGTGACAACTCCTATTGCAATTGACCTCTCTTTATTTTGCATTTTCGAGACATGGCTATCTTTTTATTTTCTTTCTTTTCTTTTCTTGCTCTATGCTTGAGCATCTCTTTTCTTCTCTCTTTTTCATTGCTCATCTTTGTGAGCTTTCTTTTTTTTTTTTTTTTTTTTTTTTTTTTTACATAGCCATGTCTCGTTTATGCGTGATTTGAGAGAGAGAGAGAGAGGTAAAAAGAGGTGCAAACGAGGAGTGTCTTTATTTTGGTGGGGTGCTAGCTCCCGGTGTAGGAGTTCAGCCCTTTTTTGGTGGAGTGTCTTTATTTTGGTGGAGTGTACGTGATCTTGATCAAGAGAGCATGACAAGTTTCTCTCTAGGGTCACTCGATTTTGGTAAAGCTCATTGCAATCACAAGCAGCATATGTATGTAAGTTTTGCAAGGTATGATCATCATATGGCATTGGTAGGCATTTTTGTATCAAGAGAGGAGCATGAAGCCATGGTATTTTTGTTTTGTGAAATAAAATTCCCAAGGACTCGGTAAGCTAAGCATAAGATCATTTCGTCGAGCCATATCACACTTGCCAATAATCTAGAGAAACATGGGTCCTATGGATTTGATTATTTGTTCACAGTGCAAGTGGTGATGAAGCGAGTAATAAAAAGTGTGCAAGATCATCATGAGAGCATTAGGGAGAGACTTGGGAAAAGGTATTCAAAAGAAATCTTCCCAAGTTTTAGTTGGTCAAGTTTTAGTAATTGTTTTTCGCGTCTCGTAATGAACTTGACAAATAAAGTAGGCGAAAAGGAAGTGTGGGAAACAAACTCAAGTGCCACGAGGAAGCAGGGGCTGAGTGGGACCTACCAGGGTTCGGCCGAACCACCCTTGTGGGTTCGGCCGAACCGGCTCGGGCCCCACCGGTGCTCGTTTCGCAGGTTGTGTTTGTGTTGTTTTCCTCGTGATGTTTCTGCGCGCTACGCGTGTGTTTGTCTTTGCTTTCCGCGATGTCCCCCCCACACTTGCCTTTTTGCCTCGTTTTCTTCAAAATAGACAAAGATATTTCGAAACAAAACTTGCTCTACCGGTAAGGGAAGACCGGGGAGCACTAATATGATTAAAAATTTAAAAGAGCAGGCGCATTATAATTTTGAGGAATTGAAAAAATGAAAAAAAAGGAAATTAAACTAAATGCGCTCGCGGGAAATGATGAACGCGGGAAGGTTCATTTTAAACGTCGTATTCGTCCTCCTTCCCCGCGTCCTTGAAGAGACGCTTGATCTTGGAGTTGGTGCTGCGGCGATGGCTCGCCCGGGCATCCTTCAAGTCTTCAATAGCGTCTTTGATCTCCGCGACATTGTCACGTAGGCGTTCATGGGCTTCGCGGAGATCAACGTGTTTAGCGAGGAGGATTTGGTAGGGGCTTTTTTTAGGAGTTTTCTCCTCCTCGCTTTCGTACATTCCCCCGCCCTCTTGATGGGAGAGGGAGAGAGACGCCTCCTTATCCTCTTAGGAGGAGTGTCGCCCACGGATTCGCGGGCGTCTCTCTTTCCGCCGAGGTGAGCGGCGGGATGAGCTGCTTTCCGCCACCGCGGATTCCCTTGATCTTGAACCTCTCGCCGAGCTTCTTGATGGAGCTAGGCAGGTTGCGCCCTCATATTGATGGTGCACCACCTGCCCGCTCTTGGTAGCGAGGGTGCCGACGTACTTCTCTCCAGGAGGGAGAGCGTTGTCGGTGGCGTCGGCGCTCTTCTTCTTGGGGGTAGATTTCCCCTTCTTTTGGCGAGGTGCCACAGCGAGCGGGAGAGCTCTTGGAGGGTGTTCTTGCTGCTGTGGGTGGAGGTTCAATAGCGAGCGGTAGATCATGGATCATCAAGGCTTGCTCGCTGGGAATGGAGACATGATCAAGGATGTCTTCGAGGCCGACTTGGCGGCAAAGCTCGCCGGTGGTGACGGAGACGTCGAGGCTTGGGATGCTGCTGTCCATGGTGCTGGGCAAAAGCTTTTTTTTTTTGTGCGAAATGGACAAGGTGGAAGAAAGGTGCAAGGGAAAAATGAAAGAAAACACCTTCATTTATAGATAAAAGCATGGAAAGAATTAATTTGATTTTTCCCGCAGCATGGAAGGCACTAAGCAGGGAGATTTGATCTTGTGACCGTTGGAGACAAAAGATGAAAGAAAAAAGTGACCGTTTGGGGTTCAGTATCGGTTCGGCCGAACCAGCAAGGGGGTTCGGCCGAACCGTAGTGGGCCCCTCTCGGTCCCCTTCTTTTTCTCGGTTGATTGCTTGCTAAAATTATTTCAGTGGAAAGAGCTACTACGGGATATAGATAAGAAAGAGCTATCATGAGAGAAAATTTAAATTAATCAAGTGCATGACATCAAATTCTTTATCTTTATCGGGCTCGAAATAAATTTTAAGGCGCCGACCATTTACCTTAAATATTTTACCTTCGTCGTCTTGAAGTGTGATTGCTCCATGTGACGAGGTGTCAATAACCGTGTATGGTCCGTCCCATTTACTTCTTAATTTTCCATGCCCGAAGAGTTTCACCCGTGAATTGAATAGCAAGACCTTATCTCCAACCTTAAATACCTTTATCTTTATCTTTTTGTCGTGCCACCTTTTTGTCCTTTCTTTGTATATAGCTGAGTTGTGGTAAGCTTTGTCTCTCCATTCTTCTAACTCAGCTATCTCCATTTTTCTTTTGCGTCCGGCACCATTAAAGTCCATGTTCCATTTCCGGATGGCCCAATACGCTCGGTGTTCCATCTCGACGGGTAAATGACATGTTTTCCCGTACACGAGCTGGTATGGGGACATGCCTATGGGTGTCTTGTATGCTGTACGGTATGCCCATAGTGCATCGGGTAGCTTGTCCTTCCATCCCTTCCCCATTTCTGTTACGGTCTTTTGCAGGATCCGCTTGATTTGCTTGTTTGAGGTCTCGGCCTGCCCACCGGTTTGAGGGTGGTATGGAGTAGCGATATTATGCCTTGATCCAAGTTCTCTTAGGAAGCTTCGGAAGGTCTTATCAATGAAGTGAGACCCTCCGTCGCTTATCACTAGCTTCGGTGTTCCAAACCTTGGGAAGATAATTTCGTGGAACATCCGGCGAGCATGCTTGGCATTTGCGGCCCCGCAAGGCATTGCTTCCACCCACTTAGATACGTAGTCTACCGCCACCAAGATGTATTCGCAGTCATGTGACTTGGTGAACGGTCCCATGAAGTCAATGCCCCATACGTCGAAGAGCTCGACTTGTAAATTGTAGTTGAGGGGCATTGCATCTCTTGCCGTGATGCCTCCAACTTTTTGACATTCCGGGCATCGCTCGACAAATTCCTTTGTGTCTTCGTACATGGCTGGCCAAAAGAAGCCACTTTGCCATATCTTGGCCTCGTGTACGAAACACGCCGTAGTGTCCCCCGTATGGCGATGCATGGCACTTCTCAATGATTCGTGTGCTCTCGGTATGGGCACACATCGCCTTAGCAATCCATCGGCGCAGTACACGGTAAAGGAAGGGCTCTTCCCATAAGTGACGGCGACTCTCATAGATGAGTCGTTTCTTGCTCTTTCCGGTGGTACGTACCCCGTTGCCATGAAGTTCACAATGTCGGCGTACCATGGATGTGAGTCCCTCACTAGGAGCAGCATGTCATCGCGTAGGAAATCATTGATGGGTAATTCCTGCAGGTTAGTGAATTGTATACGCGACAAATGATCTCGCCACGGAATTTTCTACTCCTTTCTTATCACGGATTTCTACATCAAACTCTTGGAGTAGAAGAACCCATCGTATCAAACGAGGTTTAGCATCCTTCTTATTGAGCAAAAACTTTAAAGCAAGCATGATCGGTGTAAACAATGACTTTTGCTCCAGCCAAGTAGGATCTAAACTTATCAAAAGCAAAAACAACAAGCAAGGAGCTCTTTTTCAGTGGTAGTGTAATTTAACCGAGCTCCAGTCAAGGTTTTGCTTGCATAGGAGATTGCATGATGCTTTTTATCTCTAGTTTGGCCAAGAACAGCCCCCACAGACAAAATCACTAGCATCACACATTATCTCAAAAGGCAGCGTCCAATCAAGGGGTTGGATAATTGGCGCCGAGATGAGTGCATTCTTAAGGGTAGTGAAAGCAGTCATGCATTCATCGATAAACTCAAAGGGTGCATTCTTCACAAGCAGATTTGTAAGGGGTCTAGCAATTTGAGAGAAATCTTTGATAAAACGACGATAGAACCCCGCATGTCCCGTAAAGCTGCGAATGCCCCTAACATTCACAGGGAGGTGGAAGCTTTTCTATAACTTCTAATTTAGCTTTGTCCACCTCTATCCCCCTTTCGTAAATCAAATGCCCCGTAACTATGCCTTCTCTAACCACGAAATGGCATTTCTCCCAATTGAGCACTAAATCATTTTCTTGACAACGTTGCAAGACTTTGTCTAAATTTTCTAAACAATGATCGAAGGTTTTTCCATAAACAGAGAAATCATCCATGAATACTTCCATAATCTCTTCGATCATGTCGAAAAGATAGACATCATGCAACGTTGAAAAGAAGCAGTGCATTGCAAAGCCCAAAAGACATTCGTCGATAGGCGTAAGTTCCATAGGGGCATGTGAAAGTGGTTTTACTTTGATCGTCGGGATGGATGGGGATTTGATGATATCCTGAATACCCATCAAGGAAACAAAAGAAAGAATTGTTTGCCAGCTCGTTCCAACATCTCATCGATGAAGGGCAGCGGAAAATGATCCTTCTTTGTAGCCTTGTTAAGTTTTCGGTAATCTATGCACATCCTCCATCCCGTGACGGTGCGTTGAGGGATCAACTCATTTTTGTCATTATGGACGACCGTCATTCCTCCTTTCTTGGGTACAACCTGCACTGGACTCACCCACTCGCTGTGTGGAACAGATAGATAATGCCAAGCATGTAAAAGTTTTAAGACCTCCTTTTTAACGACCTCCCGCATCGCATTGTTCAACCTCCTTTGAGGTTCCCTAGATGGTGTACTATCGGGGTCTATGGGAATGCGATGGGTGCAAAGAGCAGTGGCTGATTCCCTTGAGGTCTCCAAGCGAGTACCCAAAAACGGAGTGATGTTTTTCTAGCACGGCTAAGAGTTTTGCAGTTTCCTCCTCCGAAAGCTTGTCACTTATGATGACAGGGGTTTCGGGATTTCCGTGAAGAAAAACGTAGCGCAAGCCTCGGTGGAAGAGTTTTGAGCTCTACGGGAGGTGGCGTAGGTGTAAAAGTTTCGGGCAGCTCAAAAGTTTCCGCCGAATCATCCTCTTCTAAAATGAAATCAAGAGCATCTTCATCCAAGGATGATTCGGGGTTTTCATGAGGAAAAATTGCCATAACCTCCTCCGTGCATTCTTCTTCCACAAGCGGCTCCTCGGCAAAAGAGTTTTGTGCATGAATGATAGGAAGAGAAAAAGTTTTCTTGCCGAGGGTGAAGTCTAAGGTTCCTGAAGGTGATATCCCTAAGAAAAGCTTTTCTATGGGATGACCGACCAAAACATCGAAATCCAGGATTCCGAAAACGTGAAAGTCCAAGGAAACCTCTCGCTTCATTACGCTTAATGCAAACATCTCTAATGATCCCCAAACTCTCAAAAAATTGCCCCGGTGGGGTTTTAAGGAGTTTGTCGAAGGTGCCCATGTCTCGTTTCCAAATAAAGTTGAAGCAAAAGATTCGGACATGATGTTGGCACCTACTAGAGGATTATAGAGAACATCTACCATTACTCCCCGAATTGAGCCACGAATGGTTGATCTAGGATGATCAAGTTGAAGAACTTCCGAAGAAAGTTCGTTTTCCATCAACCATTCATCGCTCATAATTGCTGTCAACTTCCGAACAATTTTTGAGAGAAGAGATTTTTCAATAGGTTCGGGGGTTGGTGCAGGGAGTGCCGGTTTCTTTTGATAGGAGTAGTTCAAGGTGTTTCCAAAATCTTCAAAAATTTCTTCCTTGAACTCAAATGGGAAATCAAGAGGTTCATCTTCCTCTATCATTGTTCTTGTGTTAGATGAGGACTCGAGTGCTAGGTGCTCCATCATGGGCACCAAGTGTTGTGTCTCTTGCACAACGAGTTCCTCATCTTCCGACTCCGGCTCTACGAGTAAGTCAGCGGAAAAGGTGTGTTTTCCACAATTCGATCCAAAAGTTCGTGTGCTTCCGCTATGGTCTTATGAGAAAAAGATCCACCCGCGGCCGTGTCAAGATAAAGTGCGGTATCGTTGCTCAATCCCGAATAAAAGTGTTGTAATAAAACGGGTTCGGGAGCAATAATTCTGGTCCGGAGTCCGTTAGAGAACAGAACCGAATCCATGACGCACTTAAGGTTTCCTTTTCTTCTTGTCGAAAGCCTATTATTTCCGCTCGTAGAGAAGTGATACGAGATACGGGGAAGAATGCTAGACAAAATTTGTCTCGCAATTCTTTCCAATCACCGTTCACTCTCTTAGCGGTGTAAGTGTACCATTGCTTCGCCTTCTCATTGAGAGAGAAGGGAAACAACTTCCACTTCAATGTTTCTTGTGTCATGCCATGGATCAATCGGCATGAACACAAATGTTCAAACTCTCGCAAGTGTTCATAAGGATTTTCATGTTTAAAACCCGAAAAGGATAAACCTCTAATCATCGAAATGTAATCGGGGAGAACTCATAGCCAGGTGAAGAAATAGGTTGTGATGATGATGGTGGCTCTAAGAGTTCACCCCGTGGAGTGGAGAAAGATTGGATGGTTGGGTGTGACTCCATGATATGTTTTTGTGAAATTTTGAATGTAAGGAAAAAAATAAAAACAGAACGGTAAGTAAGATAGATTACGAGGGCAAACCCGATTCGTTACAAAGATAACAACCGTTCTCCGGCAACGGCGCCGTAAATGCTTGTTGGTATTTCTTACGTCACGAATAAATCCGCAAGCGCACGGAATACCGTTGTAGCACTTCACCCGGAGTATTCCAAGGTATCGTATTTATATCCGTTAGGGAACGGAGTATTTCGCAACAAGGTTAGTTTACCCAAGGACAACCAAGACAACGTAGCAAAATAGGGTCGAGAGGGTGACTCTTATCTATTTATCCTTTAAAGGTAGACGAACGCAAGCTAGACTTGTTTACTTCGGGCACCGTCTTAGGCTTGGTCTCGCCAAGCCACTCCGGTCTACGAAAGCTCTACTATGTACCCGAACGTGGAGGGTTCCTTTGGATGACAGGGCTGTCACTTCCTGCCACCTACCTCTACAAACCGTGGGGCACACAAAGAAACAAAGGCGATCTCCAGCCTAGACACCACGTCTATGCTATTGACCACTACTCTAGCCTCGGCCTAGAACCGAGTTCGTAAAGCTAGAGTACTTCTTGCGAAGCGATGATCCCGTAAACAAGTATAACAAGAATTACGTCTAACACAAAGATATGTCACGATAGATAAGTAGATCACCACGTATAAATCACCAAAAAGAGTGTTTATACGCCAAGGTAAAAGAAAAGGAAATACTACTCCACTTTACAAAAGGGAGGAACACTCCTTCCTCTTCCTTGCCCTCTCTCCTATTCTACTAAAATACAAGAGGCCCTTGGCCTAAGGATGAGAGTTTTGTCTTGTATCTTGATGTTGGTGGTGTCTTGAGAGAGGGGGTGTAGCCCTTTATTTATAGCCTTGGAAGGTCGGCAACTTGGAGGCGGTTCCGGACGTCGGTGGCATTAATTGCAGGTGGAACCGACCTCCGGACGTCGGTGACAAACCGCCGGAGAAAGATGGGCCAGGGGGCCCACCTGTCGGCTCGGCCGAACCCACTAGGGTGGTTCGACCGAACCGGCCCGGACTCCCCGGGCTTGATTCTTCTCTCGGTGCCTTCCCCGGCCGTGTACTCGGCCCAATCCACTTGCTTGGTTTGATGTTGAGGCTCGTTTTGTGGTTTTGGGCTTTTGGACTATATTCTTTAGTCCTGGGAAAATCCGTCGATTGCAAAGTCCATGTTTCGTGCATGTTTTCCCTCGTTTTCATATGAATTGCACCTGCATTCATAATTTCACCAAGACTAGTGGAATTTGTTAGAAATAATCCCTATGTCTATTCTTGGTGATGGTGTTTGATTCAAAAAGATGCAACATGTTGACGGTAAAATTGGACCATAAGGACCGTCAACAGCAGCCGCATCTACTAAATTCAGGGCGCGTCGCAGCCCTGGTGTGGCATTGAGAACTTCTTCCGGTATTGTCTCGAGGATTTGTTTCACTCCAACAATATTGTGAACCGGCGACGTGAAGACCCGAGCGCCGTTTAATTCCACTTCCATGGAGCCTAAATCCAAAGCTCGCTCGAAGAACGATGCCGCCTTCCACTGCGACACCCACGTCGACTCGTTATATCATGGGGAAGCTTCTTCCGTATCTCCGGACCGGGTCCGGCAACGGGCCCGTGGCTCGGGGAGCAGTCGCCGGAGCGCTTCCTCCGGCCCGATCAGCAGTACTTGCGCGCGGGTTTGCAAGCGAAGGTCGTGGAGGTTGTTCATCTCCATCCGCTTCTTCTTCTTCACGGCGCCGACGAGCTTCTTCTTCTCTCACCGGCCTTGCTTCGTCCTCAACGGGTTCCTCACGAGTCGGTTGGCGAATGATCGGTCCTGTCATGAACACTTGGAAGAAGGCTGGATGTTCTTCTTCGAAGTCATTAAAGGACTCGCTAGAGCAGCTCTTCTCTACAGATTGAGCTTCAATCCGAGATGCTAGCGATCCGATTGTTCGCGCTAAAGCTGCATCGGATCCGCCAAGTTCCGAACCGGGGATACCAACAGTGGCGGGTGATCGCGCTTCGTAAGCTGCGGCCGACAACGAGTCGGATTCATCAAAGCGGTTTCCGGCCGAATCAGCTTCAAAGTCAAGGGACCCGAAGCGGATCTTGAAGCCGGGCTCGAAGTCGACGACGAACGAAGAAGCCATCGAACTCGCTGGGAACTCACCGGGACCCCTTCCTGGCGCGCCAAATGTCGAGTCTTAAACTCGGCAATAGTACTACCCGGTCCCTCACGAGCGTGGAATTCGATGGTGCAACACACGTAACACACAAGAAAACGCGATTTTAGACAGGTTCGAGGCCCTCGGATCGAGAGTAATACCCTACGTCCTGTATGTTATGTATTGCCTTTAGCGATTTGCTAATTGCCGGATCTCGGAGAGTTTTCGGGGGTCCCCGCTCCGCCTTATATATCCGAGGGAGCTGGGGTTACATGCGAGTCCTAATCGATTACATGAATTACATATATAGAGTTCTATTTCTAACTTTCTTTATTGATTCATAGTCCTAATCGGACTACAAATTGCTCAATAACTTGCTCCTCACGTCATTGTATACCGGTCTTAATGTCCGCCTTGCTACCATACCGGTATTCGGGATCTTTTGTTATCCCGGACCGGTCAAGGACCGATCTGTTGCCTATCGCCACCATCTTTATCCTCCTTGATTTGTCACCATGTTTCTGCGCATCCATTCCTTCATCATTTGTATACCCATAAGGCAAGTATACGACAACATGTTTGTTTAAAAGATTCATATATTTTGTCCTTACTATTTGTCCGTACTATTTGTTATGTTTTAGAGTCAAGAATCTCAGGAGTGTGTCACTCGTCATTGGCAGCAAAACCACTCTCGATAAGTGTTCCGAGCTGTCGAAGAAGAAGTCCGATGAAATTTACAACAGCTCGTTTGACACTTTTCCATATGCTCAACATGGTTCGGAAGTTCTTTTGGCAAGCATGCTCTTTACACGACTAGGAGATTTAAGGGGTGTTTGGATCCTCCGGTGGCTAAAGTTTAGCTAACTAAAGTTTAGTCACCTAAAGTTTAGCCAACTAAAGTTTAGGAGATGCATGTTTAGATCCATGACTAAAGTTCATGACTAAACAAAAAGTGGACATATCTAACCCTTAATAAATGTTTCTTCACCTTTACTTTTTCTATCCCTAACATGTGATGAGGGGTACTTTTGACTTTATTTGCCTTTATCTAAAGTTTAGGAGAGTTTAGCAAGGTTGAGATGACTAGTGGTCTAAAGTTTAGAAGGTGACTTGGCTAAAGTTTAGGAGGTCATGTTTGGAGAAAAAGTAGCTAAACTTTAGTCAACTAATGTTTAGAAGGTGGATCCAAACAGGGCCTTACTGTCGTATGCAAATTTGTTAATCAGCATATACCAGTTTACGTGACCCCAAAAGAAAAAGATTTTTGTAGGATCCTTCGAGCAATTGCTAACACCAGCTATGCCCAAGTACGTTTCATGTAACCATTTGTAGTAATTCCATTTGCATTCGGTAATTTTACTCGAACTTGCTTCCATGTAACCATTTGTAGTAATTCCATTTGCATTCGGTAATTTACTCGAACTTTCTTCCATGTAACCATTTGTAGTAATTCCATTTGCATTCGGTAATTGGATTTAAGTTGCTTTTGCATGTAGTTTTAGGAAGTGTATGATGTTTGAACATATGTCTTATGCTTCCATTCTATTGTACTTTGTTTTCGGAAAAGATATAACTGATTACCATGGCGTTAGAGTCCAAATTGTAGTACTAGCGAGCTCGTTGCAAATTGGAGGAAGGGTCCAATCGTTTCTTGTCAATGCACTATGCAAGAAAATATTTGACTAGAAGCATGCTCATATAAGTAAAAAAGCACTTCTTCTTCACCACAGCTTGGTGTAAGTTCTGCTAATCTGTTCTAAATACATCTATGTATTTGCTTCCTTACTCATAGTGCGACAAGGTTTCTTGCTGAATAAGCATCAAAGTGCGACAAGGTTTATGCAAAAGCTTTCAACTCATTCAAGGCTGCTCATGGTGCATATTTCTTATACAATTCCCTACCGGTATATTGTATTGCTAACTTCCATCTTCCACTTACTTTGCTTGAAACTCGTATTATAGTATACTTGAGTATGTTTGTAGTTTTTTTTTTTTTTGCCAGCTATTTTTCTCGGTTTTCTATAAGAGCCAATGGTGTGTCATGGTGCGTGTCGTTAAAGAACATAAGTGGGTTGTTCTTCATCCTAACCTTGAACAATTTGGTCCAAACTTTGAATTTCATCACCACTTGGAGGTTGTTTTTGTAAGAACACTAGTGATGTAGTTTTAATGTTTGCTAGTTCTTAATCTCTTCTAAATTTTATTGATCTCTTTGCAATAATTGTATGTACATCTTGGGAATTTCAATAAAGTATGGAAAGGGACTGGCAAGCTTGATATTGGGTTGAAAAGAAACGAATTTGTTTTTGCGGATGTCCGAAAGTGCATCTAGGCCCCTCATTTTATTTTGGATGATTGTAACAACTCTCGGAAAATAATGCACTTCATGTCATCATGAGCATGTCATCACATTGTTGCATTTTTGAAAATGTCAAATGTTGTGTTGATAATAAGCACATAAAATAACAAAAGAGATAAAGAAGAGAGGAAGTGTTAAAAAGGAATAAAATAAGTAGAAAATTCAGGTTTAATATTTTCCTTGGCTCAAATATCACAAATAAAGATTTATGAAAATTTCCTGAAATCATTTTGCCTTGTAAAAATAATTACAAGAAATAAACAAAGTTCCTTTTATTAATTTAACTATGAATTTTTAACCCAAAAATGATTTGAAGTTTTACCCTGGACTTAATAGGAAATATGCCTAAAATGTTTTCATTTAAACCCCTGAAAAATTTGGGAATTTTTGGAGCACCGGAAAGTCTATTTTTAATTTTACGAAAACTTGGGGGTGTTTTTGCAAAATTGCCAAGATCGGCCCCGCTGCCATTCTCTTCTTCTCTCTCCCTCTCTCACCGCGCCCTCCCCACCGCCCGCGGCCGCACCGCCTCTCCGGCCGGGCGCCACGCCCCAAGCCATGTAGGCTGCCGGCCGGGCTGCCTTGCCTTACCGCCTCTCCCGGAGATAAGACCCCCCCCGCCGGAGTTTCTTTTCCCTTTCTCTATTCCGCCATTGCCGCTCGTCTCCGGAGCTCGCTGTCCGGTCGCTCCGATCCCTCCCCGTTCAAGCCGCTACTATCGGAAGCTCCGACGAGCACGTTGCGAAGCTCCATGACCCGAGCAAACACCTTGAGCACCTTCACTCCGTCGAAGCGAGGCCGTTTTCCTCATCGGATCCCCACCGTCGTTCTCCCGCCAATTCTTCGAATTGAACCGCGACGATGAGTGATTGGTCTTCGTTTCTTTTCCCGGAGGTGCGCAAGAGGCTACTCTAACCTTCCGTGCACTTACCATAGCATGTTTCATGCAAAGTGCCCACGAATCGCCGTTCTTCCGCAACTCCGGCCATCGTCGTCCGCCATCTCCACGGTGAGCACATCTTTCCGAGCTTGCTCATGTCCCTTTGATCCCACGACAAGCTTGCACATGCTCCGTAGTACGTGTCGGTAAGTTTTCCCCAAATGTTATGCATCGTGGTGAGCTCGCGCCATCGCCGGAGATGCGCCATGGCCGCATCTCGCCGCCGGTGCCCCTCCGATGGAGCTCATGTACGCGCGTCCCCACCGGCGGGCTCGCCTGTTCGCGTGGAGTAGAAAGGTGCCGTCGCGGCGAGCTTTGGCTCAACGGCAACCAACTACGGTGGCCGCGCCGCCGCTGGCCCGCTGCCGCGGTGGTGCCACACCGCGGACCGCACGCGGGTGGGATCACGTGTGGCCACGTGGAGATTCCGTGCGCCAACCACCGTAGCCTTCATGTGGCACGATTCAAATTCACATTTCCAAAATTCGTAGAAAATTCATTAAAAATCGGAAAAATGTCAAACCAAGTTTGTTAGACTCAGAAAAATAAGATCTATTTATTGGTGAAATAAAATGTTTATTTTGAGTAAATTTATTTTATAAATAGTAATTTATCATTTTCTTTAATTAAAGAAAAGCTATTATTTTATGTTAATAAAATGTTTAATTACGAAAAGTAATTTTATTTGATGAAGGAGATATCTGCAGACGAAATTAATTATGAAAATTATTTTTCAAAATTGAACTTAAAGCTGTATTATTTTATGTGATCACAATTTATTAATCTTTCATTACTTAAAGTAATGATCCACTTATTGCTTAATAAACCAGAATAATTTATTAATTATTAAACCTAAGTAATTAAGGAACAGAACTAATTAATAAATAATGACCTTGATTAAGCATTTATTAATCAGCATAATTACTTGTTAATTAATGCTTAATGAGCATGCTTATCCCTAATTTATTAATTAACTAAGGTGACTAAGCTTTGATCTTTAATTATTAATTACTGAAATTAATTAATGAACTTTGCATAATTTTATCATAAGCATTCATGCATACATGATTGTGATTCGCAACGCATTGCTTGGTTGACTAGGTTACGAAGTGATCGAGGTTCCACCCGAGGTCGAGTCGAGAGCGGGAATCTCGAAGTCGACCCAGCCGCGAGGAAGCTAACTCCGAACGAGTATCAAGGCAAGCCCGGTGCATCCTACCTATGTTTTTAAATATTTTACTTTATCACATAGTAAAGTTATGCTTGTGCATTAGGTGTTAGGGAATGGTTGACACCCTAGCTGCATTATGGTAGGTTTCCGTTTGTTTTTTCTATACTTGGTACGAGTAGCTCAATAGAGGCTAAGCTTAATTTCATAGTCGCAACGGTAGATGGTTAGAAAATCTTAAAGCATGGAGGCTTTAAGGGTTTTGTGTTGACACTAAGATGATGAGAGTGTTAATGAAGTTGAGACCGGACGGGTCCCGTAGGAGAAAGGGCAAGACGGAGATGAGGTCTTGCAAGGTGGTAGCCCTGTCCGAGTCGGTCAAGGACCGTACCGTTGTCGGCTTAGTTGAACAAGTTTGAACGTACCGTGCTACAAGCTGGTATCATGGGCCAAACAAGCTGATGTACCCTATCGCCCCGAGAGATGAAAGGATTAAGATCTATTTTATCTTGATTGAGAACTTGAGTGCAATAGTGTTAGATTGCAAACACCAAGGCTAATGAACTTAACAATGAGCTAAAATACGAGAAAGTAAGGACCCACCCTTCAATGCTGTTTTCACAAAGGAGTAAACCCCACAGCCGGAAAGCCTTTGCATACTAGGCGTCGGCCTTAGCGTGCCATGTTGACGGGTCGGTCTTGCTGAGTATTAGAATACTCGGGGTTTGTTCGTTACTTTTCAGAAACGAGCCGTACCATCACGACTTGTATGGCAGCTTCCCCGAGGAGGAGCAATGTCCGGAGGGAGGTTCCCTTTAGTGGGAACGTATCCCGACGCCATGAAGAGAGAGGACCGTGATGTACGAAGGGCTCGGTGCATCACGTTGTTCGTTTGAAATCTTTTGAGTTGTATAATATAACAAGCTTCCGCTGAATACTCGTAGGATGTTAAATTTCAATAATGTATGTTTCCGCTGCACAAATGTTTGTATTTCGAAAACCTGGTTGTATTATACCATGATGTATATATTCTGGCTTGTATGAAATGATGTTTCGTTGTAACTCGCTTCGTCGAGTGTCCCTCTCGTACCGATTCCTGGGTGTCCCGGAGGGGATGTCACAGCTGGTATCGGAGCGGTTCGTAGGCAACAAGCACATCATTACAAGTCTATTTTAAAAACTTAACACGTTCATACGATAGATAACGAGAGAATACGGAGCCTATAAGGATGTAGAATAGTTAGATTTTTACTAACCGTTCGACGTTTGGGTTTTGGGAAGTGCTAACTATTCGTCGTAGTTTTCTCTACTATGGTACGTATAGTTAGTTCACGAGCACGCATCATGTCATATTATGCACTAAATAAATATTAGGGTATCTACTCAGCTAGTTTCGTAGCACTCGTATAGGTTGTTCCGTTTGTTTTCTTCCGTGGGAAGAAGTGTTTAACTTGTTTAAACATGTTCCCTGCGAGATGCCTGTGACTCGCGGTAGGAAGCGCGCCCGGGAGGAGGAGGACACACGGGCTGCACACGTTGCTCGAGCTGGAGCAGCGGATCCACGGCACTGGAGTTGAGGACGCAGAGCCAGGACCGACGGTTGGGTGCTTGGAAGCACCGCTGTCGAGTGGGCTGTCGAGGAGGTTCGGAGGTCCCACGCCAGGATCGCCGAGCTGGATGAGCAGCTGGTGGAGGTGACCCAGGATCGTGACGAGTTTCACGGGGCGATCATCGCGTTGGACACGCAGCTGACCACGGTTACCGAGGAGCAAGACGCCGCTATCGAGACCGACGAGGTGCACGCGACCGAGTTGGCAGCAATGACGGCGCAGCGGAACCACGTGGTGGAGAACCCGATCGAGAGAGAGCTTGAGCTGGGTCAGCTGGAGGGACTGTATAACGGATCGGCCCGGACACACCACGCACTCGCTCCACGACCACGACGCACCGGTTGAGCGAGTTGCAGCAGCAGGGTCCACCGGACGACGCCGAGGAGGTCTCCGGGATGGACTACGAGCCACCACCCGCCTCACCAGCCGAGGACGTCGAGTCGACGCCGACAGCCCACGCGTCGTCGACCTAGTTGTGTTCTGTTTTCACCGATGTAGGGGCTAACCACATCTTGCTGACATAGGTCGGAGGTAGATAGGGTAATAGCAGATGTTGGTCGGTTGGGAGTGTATGGAAGAGTGGGGGTTGAGTTGTACCAACAATAACTAATGGAAAAGAAGTGGTAGTAATATATATATGCAGTTGCTAGAATAAAAAGACTGCTGAAATATTAGGATTAGATTCTGCATGTATCTGATACTCTTACTTCTTCACGATGATGGACAGCACGAGTACTGGTGTGAGTGAAGTAAGAGGACAAAGGGAGGATGTTCGTGTAGTCGGCCGGAGAGACAGCTGCAGGAAAAGGAGGAGATGTTAGCACTTAGAGAGGCGCAGTTGCTAAACAAGGAGCAGCAGATTCAATTTAAGGATCAGCAACTAGCAAACGTACATGCACCGATCCCTCGGTTAGAACAAGATCTACTGCAAGCACACAATGCGATAATGAATGAAGCAATAGGACAGCAACCTCCGGAAGGTGAACCAGATGAGTGCAGGAAAATCCTATGGAGTCCGAATCGAAGAGGAAGAGGAGGATCCTGAAGAGATAATGGATGTGGATTCGGTCATAGACTTCACGGAGATTCCACGATTAGAAGATGCGAGAATCCGAGATCGGCAATTCCATAAGCCAGGAGGTGACATCCAGGCGTCTCGAAGAATAATAGAGTGCTATCTAGTAGCCAGTGAGAAAACTAGTATGTAAAATAGGCGTTAGTTAAATAACGAGCGTGATGTAACCACGCATGAGTGTATCTTAGGAACCGTTGTAACGTGGATGTATGAGCATGTGTTGATGGATTTGGTGGTTATTTTAATAAAGCTGGATTGTTGCATAAGATTCATTTGGAAGTTCTCATCTATGTATCCTCGTCAATCTTCTCTCTAGTTCCTCTCAATCTTCATCTTGCCCCCATCTAGCAATGAGTGCACTAGGTGCCACAAGATTGATGTTGAAGCTTGTACAAGAAACATCAAGACCATTGATGATTTGAAGAAGCAAGTGCAAGAGCTTCAAGAACAAACACAAAAAAGGTGAAGGCCATCGATGATGTCAAGGCCGAGTATGCAAGAGGTGCATACACCAATGTGACGAGGCCACATGTGAAGGATGGCATTGGATACAAGCAAGGTGACAAGCACAATGCAAGAATCAACAAGAATGGCACCGAATTCATCAAGTTCACCAAGGAGGGTGAATATCAAAAGAAGCAAGTCAAGAAGGAGAAGCAAATCAAGAACACTAATAAATCTTCTCTTATTTGTGATTTGCGTACTAATGTGCCTAACCCCTCTTGTGCTCTCTTTAATGATTTCGATGCGACCTATGTGCTAATGAGGAACAAGCATGGCCATGTCTATGCAAAATATGTTGGGCCACGCAACAAGACCCACAAATCTTGTGTGTGGGTGCCCAAGGCACTTGTTACTAATGTGAGAGGACCCAAGCAAATTTGGGTACCTAAAAACAAAGCATAAATTGTTTTGTAGGAATACTCCTCGGCGGTTCATCTTGGGTAGTGGATAGTGGATGCACCAATCATATGACCGGAGACAAGAAAATGTTCGAATCATTCGAGCCAAGCAAAGAAAGAAATGAGTATATCACCTTCGGAGACAATGGAAAGGGATATGTGTTGGGTTATGGTAACATTCCTTTAACCTTTCCGCATTCACTTTCGAAGGTTATGCTTGTGGATAACGTTGACTTCAATTTGTTGTCTATCTCACAACTTTGTGGAATGGGCTACAATTGCTTGTTCAACGACAAGGGTGTGATTGTCTCAAGGAGAAGTGATGGCTCGATTGCTTTTGAGGGTGTGCTCAAAGGAAAGCTTTATGTTGTGGATTTCAGCGCTGATAAAGCAAAACTTGACACATGCTTAGTTGCAAAGTCCGACATGGGGTGGTTGTGGCATAGACGACTAGCCCATGTCGGTATGAGAAATCTTCACAAACTCCAACAGGACGGTCACATTCTTGGACTAACGGATATTTGCTTTGAGAAAAATAAAATTTGTAGTGCATGTCAAGCCCGAAAACAAGTTGGAGCACCACATCCATCCAAGAACATTGTGACAACCACAAGACCGTTGGAGATGCTACACATGGACCTCTTCGGTCCTATTGCCTACATTAGCATTGGCGGTAACAAATATGGACTTGTTATTGTTGATGATTATTCTCGCTTCACGTGGGTATTCTTTTCGTGTGATAAAGGTGAAGTGAAGGATGTACTCAAGACTTTCTTGAAAAGAACACAAAATGAATTTGAAGTGAAGATCAAGGCAATAAGAAGTGACAACGGTACCGAGTTCAAGAACACTCAAGTTGAAGAGTACCTTGATGAGGAAGGCATCAAGCATGAGTTTTCGGAACCCTACACACCTCAACAAAATGGTGTAGCCGAAAGAAAGAACCGCACTCTCATAGAGATGGCAAGAACCATGCTTGATGGGTACAAGACCTCCGATCGCTTTTGGGCCGAAGCAATCAACACCGCATGTCATGCCTCTAACCGGTTATATCTCCACCGACTTTTGAGGAAAACACCATACGAGCTACTAACCGGTAAAAAGCCTAACATCTCGTACTTTCGTGTTTTTGGGAGCAAATGCTTCATGCTCAACAAGAAACCCAAGGCTTCAAAGTTCTCCCCTAAAGTTGATGAAGGTTTCTCGCTTGGGTATGGATCAAATTGTCACGCCTATCGTGTCTTCAACAAAACCTCCGGTTGTGTTGAAGTAGCACGAGACGTGACGTTTGATGAATCTAACGGCTCTCAAGGAGAGCAAGTTGTTATTAACAATGTAGATGTTGAGGCTCCTAGACAAGCAATCAAGAGGATGGCCATTGGTGATGTGAGACCGCAAGAACAACAAAATGATCAAGATCAACCTCCTCCCTCAAGTCAAGACCAACCATGCACAAATCATGATCAAGTTGATCAAGATCAAGAAGTTGGTAATGAAGATCATGCTCAAGTACAAGATGATGAACCCACATCGCATGATCAAGAGGTTGAGCAAGATGGCGGTCAAACAAGCTCACATCCACCACACCCAAGAGTGCACCAAAGTGTGCAACGTGATCACCCTATGGAACAAATTCTTGGAGACATAGAAAAAGGGGTAATCACTCGTTCTCGAGTTTGCAATTTTTGTGAACATTACTCCTTTGTCTCTTCTTTGGAGCCATTTAGAGTAGAAGAAGCACTCGAGGACTCGGATTGGGTGATAGCCATGCAAGAAGAATTGAACAACTTCACAAGAAATGAAGTTTGGATATTAGAAGAAAGACCAAGAGGCAAGAATGTTGTAGGCACCAAATGGGTGTTCCGCAATAAGCAAAATGAAGACGGTGTCGTAACGAGGAATAAAGCAAGATTGGTGGCAAAAGGATATTCACAAGTAGAAGGATTGGACTTTGATGAAACCTATGCCCCCGTGGCAAGGCTTGTATCAATTAGAATACTACTTGCCTTTGCCACTCATCACAACTTCAAGTTGTACCAAATGGACGTGAAGAGTGCATTCCTAAACGGGCCAATCAAGGAAGAAGTGTACGTGGAACAACCACCGGGCTTTGAAGACCCCAAGTATCCTAACCATGTGTACAAACTCCATAAGGCGCTCTATGGGCTTAAACAAGCACCAAGAGCATGGTATGAATGCCTTAGGGATTTCCTTTTGAAAAAGAGTTTTGAGATGGACATGGCCGATGCAACCCTCTTCACAAAGCGTTTTGATCATGATATATTTTTGTGCCAAATTTATGTCGATGACATAATATTTGGTTCTACTAATCAAATGTTTTATGATGATTTTAGCAAGATAATGACAAAGAGGTTCGAGATGTCTATGATGGGAGAGTTGACATTTTTTTCTAGGATTTCAAGTAAAGCAACTCAAGGAGGGCACTTTCCTATGTCAAGCCAAGTACACTCGAGACATATTGAAGAAGTTTGACATGGACAAGGCAAAGCCCGCAAAGATACCCATGGCAACAAACGGCCATCTCGACCTCACCAAGAAGGACAAGCCGGTTGATCAAAAGGTTTTTCGCTCTATGATTGGCTCTTTGCTTTACCTTTGTGCATCTACGTCCGATATCATGCTTAGTGTGTGTATGTGTACACGTTTCCAATCCGCTCCAATGGAGTGCCACATGGTGGCCGTTAAAAGAATCTTGAGATATTTAGTGCACATTCCCAACCTAGGGCTTTGGTACCCCAAGGGTTCAAAGTTCAACCTAATAGGCTATTCCGATGCGGATTATGTGGGGGACAAAGTGGATAGAAAGAGTACCTCCGGGACTTGCCAATTCTTGGGTAGGTCCCTAGTGTCATGGTCATCCAAGAAACAAAATTCCGTTGCCCTTTCCACGGCCGAAGCGGAGTATGTTGCAGCCGGTAGTTGTTGTGCACAACTATTATGGATGCGACAAACTCTAAGGGACTATGGTTACAAGTTGAACCGTGTTCCTCTCCTATGTGACAATGAGAGTGCCATAAAGCTAGCATATAACCCCGTTGACCATTCGTGCACAAAGCATATAGACATTCGCCATCATTTCTTGAGAGATCATTCTATCAAAGGGGATATTGAGGTGAGCCATGTGAAAACCGAAAATCAATTGGCCGATATTTTCACTAAGCCACCGAGATGAAAGCCGGTTTTGCTATCTAAGGAGTGTGCTAAATATACTTGACTCTAGTAACGTGGTGTAAAAGCGTGCACATTTGTTTGTTGTGTTAATCGTTTTGGCTCTTAAGTTGAAAATGCATGCTTTCGAAAATTAACCAAGTTTTTTTGAAAAATGCTCTTGGTTCTTGACCAATAGGTCAATTCTTGTCAAAATGTGATCATAGCTTTGTTTGTTGATTGTATACAGATCACATGTTGTCAAGATACCTCACTAGTCCATCAAAACTATTTTTGAAAATTCCTCCCCAAAATTCAACTCTTCTTCTCTCGTTTTCCCCCATACCGGAAGTTTCGGTAGGGTACCGGAAGTTCCGGTATGGGGTCCGGGGCTCGGCGTTTTTCCCGATCGGACGTTCCGGTGGGGTACGGAGGTTCCGATCGGAGGTCGAAAAGAGGAATTTTTCCTCTCTGTCGGAAGTTCCGGTACCCAGTACCGGAAGCTCCAACCGGGAGCTCACCCGCAGAGTCATGCCCACACCGGAAGTTCCGGAATAGTACCGGAAGTTCCGGTGCGGGATGTTGACCTAGGGTTTGAGCCCGCACCGGAAGCTCCGGTAGGCTACCGGAAGTTCCGGTGCGGGGCGGCGAGTATAAATAAGGGAGCCCGTCCCCTTGAAAGAGACGGCTCCCATTTAAAAAACGCCCCCACTTTTTTTCTCTTCCACCTCGAATCTTCATCAACCGGAGGTGCCCCTCAACTTCCGGCGGCGGTCTTCGGCAAGCTCCTTCAAGTTCTCCCTCCGGTCTTCTCCAAGTCCCTAGCTAGAGGAGAAGGTATTCTTTCATGTCCTTCACTTCTAGATCTAGGGTTTAATCCTTGAATCCCTAGGAGTTTTTGTTGCTTAGATGAATCTCTAGCAGTTCTAGGACACTTGCATGCTTCTAGGAAGTAAATCCATTGGCTAGATGTGATTTTTTCACACTTGCTAGGGTTAGGTTTGACCCCTACCGGACGTTACGGTAGGCTACCGGAAGTTCCGGTATGGGTCACCTTCTCGACAGTTGAGGAACCCGTCGGAGGTTCCGGTACCCTCGGTACCGAAAGTTCCGGTACTCTGTCCGGAAGTTCCGGTACTCAGTACCGGAAGTTCCGACAGGGACCTCCTGTTAGCGTCTACTTAGTGTTTTGTCTCTTAGTCATCGACATTGTGTATGTTGTCCCTTACACATGTTTTCTCCTTTGTTAGATGACTCGTGGCAGGAAGGCAACCGTGTCCAAGCGTCCACCACAAGACCATGCCGACTCGGACTTCGATGTGCCGAATCCGCGCCTCGCCAAGAGGCAAGCCACGGGACCCGGTCCACGGTCTTCCTCCCGTGGTCTTGGCCCCGGCAAGGGCAAGAGACTAGACAAGGGAAAAGGCAAGAGCGCAGCAAGGAGACCTCCTCCCGCTCCTGTTTCTAGTGATGATGAAGAAAGTGAGGAGGAGGCGGGAAACGTGGGCGGGGATGAATGGTTTCTCCCTATAGCCCGCAACTTGCGGGAGCACGTGAAGTGTGAGCTGCGAACACCGGCTGGGCATGGCGGTGCCGGTTACAATGTGCCCTTCTACAGAGATGAAGTGCAAAAGTACCGGAGCAAGTGTCTGTGGATCAAGGCAAAGGAAAGGGGTGTGGAGGAAATTAGGTTTTGGGACCACACCCAAGCTGAGTGGTACAAGGAAGTGCTCAAGCTGAAGAACAAGACTCATGAGATGAAGTGGATCAAGTGGGATTGGATGGCTCGTCGGAATGATCCAGCCTTCACTCAAATCAAGGCTGAGTGTGCTAGGAGAGACATGGTGGAGCTCATGGGGCTTGAGTATGGGTGGAACACGGAACCGGTGGTTCGGTTCTATGCCACCCTTTGGCTTGAGTTCAATGATGACTCACAGGAGGACTCCATCATGCATTGGACACTTGATGGAAACAGGTTTCAGGTTACCTATGCTGAGTTTGCATAGATTCTTGGATTTGGTCATGCAGATGCTATGAAGAACAATGTGAATGTGTTTGACCCTCCGGATGACGCGGCCTTGGAGTTTATGTATGACAACCGCTATGATCAGCCCAAGGGGATGATCATTGGGACACACTTTGGGCTGCGCCCCTACTACCATGTTCGAACAACATGTTTAGATGAACTTTGGATCCTTAGATAGGGGATGCATCTTCTTTGCTAGCGGCCTCCAAGACTTTGCTATGTGCCATGCGTCCCGGAGCCGAGCCGTTCCGTGTTTTTGAGCACATCCGGACTTCGATCATCAACCACTCGTACACTCACAAGGCAAGTCTACCGTTTGCCCCCTTCATTATGAAGATGATTGAGACTCGTCACCGGGATCCAAAGTCTTGGGCTCCATATCAGCGAGGCCGCAGGAGTGGCGGCACGAGCAGCAGAGGCAGCAGCTCGGGATGTGGAGGGCGGTGGCACCGAGAGTGGAGAAGATGATAGTGTAGAGGACGTCCCGTCCGCCACCGCCACCACTCCCCGCTCTAGCACTCGGATCCCGCTTCATGAGAAAGGCAAGGCGTGGCACGCACCGAGGATGAGGAGGAGAGCAATGAGGAGGATGGCGAGGACGACGATGATGATGACGAGTGATCCTTCCTTGGGCGTTCCAGCTTCTTTTCTCTTTTTGGTGATGTGTTGCCAAAGGGGGAGAAGAAATTTCTATTTATCTTTATCTTTGTTTTTATGATGTAATGAACTATGTGAGATGGACAAGTGCTTTGGTTGAACTATGGATGCCTGTAATAAGTTTAGACTTGGTTTAATTATCTATCTATGTGGTTTGCTTTATGACATGCTTGGTGTATTGTTGTTTCTCTCTTTCTAGATGCATTTGTGTGATGATAAAATGTCATATTGCATTGTGTGTGGTTTCTTTTTATGGATGCATAGATAAAGGGGGAGCTCCTTATGATTTGCAACTCTAATGTGCATTTGTTATTGTAAAGACCAATCTTTGAAATTCAATTTCATGCACATATTAAGGGGGAGCTCGTTTTTTATCTTTGCAAGTTGTGCTTTTTGATCTATCTTTTTAGAAATTTGATTGTATTGGCATCAATCACCAAAAAGGGGAGATTGAAAGTGCATCTAGGCCCCTCATTTTATTTTGGATGATTGATATCAATACAATTAAATTTGGACTAATGCTTTCATGAGAATGTGTGTAGTGAATATCTAAAGAACATGAAAGAGTACCAAGCACAATCAAAAAGGAGAAAAGAAATGTGAAATGCAATAAAAGAAGAATTTGGAAAAGTCCCTTCTCAAAGCTTGTGTCTCTCTTTTATTCTTTGCTTTGAGTCATAGGGATGCCGTACTATAAAGAGGGATGCAAATCACAACTTTGGCAAAGAATTGAGATGCTCACAAACTCAAGAAAATCCTCCCAAATCCATTCTTTCTCGACCCATCGGAAGCTCCGATGTGGTACCGGAAGTTCCGGTAGGCTAACGAGAGAGTTGGAGCTCTCCGGAAAGCCATACCGGAAGTTCCGGTCCTCGGTACCGGAAGTTCCGGTAGGCTAACACAGAGTTTGTGCTCTCTAGAATAGCCATACCGGAAGTTCCGGTAGGCTAACAGAGAGCTTTGAGCTCTCGGAATGCCATATCGGAAGTTCCGATATGACACCGGAAGCTCCGGTGCGGTACCGTTTTCAAACCCTAAACCTAATTACCGAAAGTTCCGGTACTCCACCGGAAGTTCCGGTGCGGGCCAAAAATCCAGATCTAACCCTAATTCGAACCATTCCGGAAGTTCGATATGCTACCGAAGTTCCGGTACGGGGTTTCGAGACGAGCCAACGGCTCTTTTTGGAGCTGTGGTATATAAGCCACACTCCACCCCACACTCACCCTCTCTTGCACATTCCGAACCAATAGACACTTGAGCTTCACTCCACTTACTCTAAATCCTCTCCAAAAGCAAAAATTCCATCCTTGAGCTAGGATTCGAGTGAGAGACTTTGAGCAAGTGTTTGAGAGACTTGATTCTATTCTTGAGCATCTTCACTCCCGTCAAGCTTGTGATTTGGATTTGTTACTCTTGGAGCTTTGAGGTCCTAGACGGCTAGGCGTGCTCGTGAGCTCCCAACTTGTATGGTGACGCCCGAGAAGTTTGTATTGCCCGTCCCGGAAGGGACCTTGATAGTGGAAAACTCAAGCTCAACCTTGGTGGTGACTTGAGGGAGAAATAGGGTTGAGAGAAACCCGGTCCTTGGTGGACTTTCTCAACGGAGACGTAGAGTCCTTGGTGGGCTTGAACTTCGGTGAAAAATCCGTGTCTCTTGTGCTCCCTCTTTTACTTAAGCGCGTTGTTGTTTACTTTGCTAGGTTGCTTGTTAGTTTTCCGTTGTGTCGTTAAATTCCTAGAATTGCATAGGGTTGTGTCTTTCCTTCTTGCAATCACTAGAATTGTGTAGGGTTTAATTCCGCATTTATCACCCCTGCACCGGAAGTTCCGGTATTTGACGTTTTTGTCTTAGTGTTATTTAGCAGAAATTTTTAGGCTCGCCTATTCACCCCCCCCCTCTAGGCGACTTTCAATGTCCCTCAATCTACAAAGAGGTACTTGAACTTGTGAAAAAATTTATTGGTCCAATTGTCTCTTTTTATCTTTATATAACTGCTGTGTATGTTTACCGAATGTATAGACGATGATGGAATTTACATCATGAAATATCTAGAGGAATGGGAGCCAACAGTTGATCTATATTCCAAGTTCAATGCATCCGACATTCCAAATCTTTGAATTAAGTATGCGAATGACATGATTTTTCATGAGAAGAATGCTGCAAAACAAGGTGTTGAGCTTTTGAAATCATATGATTCTCGAGTACGCAACTATAATTCTGTTATTATCTAAAAAAACTCATCTTGTTTCAATAATACAACCTTGGTATTGTTTTTAATTTCAGGTGTACTAGAAGTACTTCCAAGAACCGGTATGCAAGTGACATAAAGCAAAGCACACACTCCATGTTAAAAGCTCGTGAAGTGCTTGGAAATGTAGTTATGTAACTAGGGCTTACAATTGTAATCTTGGTAGATTTTGGAAAAACTGTTAGCTGTCCTTTAGGTGAAAACAATCACTAAGATGTTTGGTAGCCACAAAGACTGAATTATGTCGGCAGTGAAGTATGGTTGTGATTTTGTAATATGCTGGCTATGCCTTCTTTTTCTTCCGTAGTTATATTACTGCCTACAATTGAAGTGATTGAAGCTTTTAGTAATGATTGTCAGTAATTTAGCAACTCATTCTGTAATTTCATAACATAATAGTCCTATTAGTAACTCTGTGATTGTCAATAATTTAGCAACACATCCAAGTAATTTCAAAACATAATAATCTACAAGCTACCAGGAACAACCATCTTTCAAACCTTGATGATTTATGGTGATCATTCGTAGACATTGCAAAACTGAATTTATTGACAAAATTTTTGTGAATTACCAAGTGTAATTCATGTGCTTCATTTTTGTTCAACCATCGGACATTGAGGCATACTCATCACCATTAGCCCCAACACACCATTCTGAAAAGTATTCTTCATTTGCAACAGAACAATTGCTTGATCCAGCTAGACCACCTCCACGCCCGGTCCGCATCAGGCTGCTCATTGTCCTCATTGGTGTGAGCCTCGTAAAAAATTATCCACATTAACCTTGTTTATCACGCAAAATTTAAATTTAACCAATCACCGTAACTTAATTGTCCACAATTTCATTTCCATCATTCCCCCTCCCACCCCCATTTGATGTACCCCTTCCACGACCACTCCCCTTGGCCTCCCCTATGGTCTTTTTTTTCACTCCTTTCGATTCCATTATGTGGACCCTTTCACATGTTGAAGCATTATGACCAGGAGCAACCTTCCCACATTTGGAGCATCTCCTTTTCTTCTTTTCCTTGGGTCTCTAAAAGTGCGGTTCAAGTGCCTTTTTCACTCCTCGTATTCTTCTTGCGGCTTCCTTTGGTTGTTGACACTGGTGGTGCGGCAGTCGAGATGTTACCGCTCCCTTGCTCTATGCTTATACTTCTTGCATTACCAACAGGTTCCGGTGTTCCAAGGTTTTTTGACGCTGGTGGTACAACCAGATCCAAGGGTATTGCATCTAGCACCGTAATAGCTTCGTGATCAACCGATTCGGCGTCTCCATTGCTTGAGGTGAGAAGCAACTAGGAATAAGTTATCGGTAATCTAACAAGTCATTATCAGTATTTTCTCAAAACTATGTGATTAGTAATTTTGCTAAAGTAATCTCTTGAGTTTCAGTAACTTGGATTATTTATTTTTAAATTTACCTACCCGAGCTAACATCACTCGCAGACCTTTGTAGCTCTGAATAGGCTTGGCATTATACTTGTTGCCCGGTGAGCCTTAGTGTCTCCATCGGGCCCAAGAAACATATTGTCGTGCCTGTCAAAGTTTGTCTCCACTAATGGGATCCTGGTGTAGCGCTTGAGAATGTACCTTGACGGTATGTGATCCATAAAAAGGTGTGTGAATGGCAACACCAGGTGGCAGCAAAATAAACCTGTATTTATTTTATGTTACGAAAGAAATAATCTTTTTGAGTCACCGTAGTAAGTATAACATGGAAAACATACCTTTGTGCTCCTAATTCATCCACTCACAGCTGAACACCGAGTTCTCTGGTTCTTCAACATCCACTACCGCTTTCACATGGAACTGATGTTCTATCCATAGGAAAGTAGTATCCACGGGCCGGTGCTTGACAAAGTATTACCCGGTCTTATCCGGATCAGGTTGCACTATAAATTTGGTGCTTGCTTTTTGAGTCTCTTTGAACTCTTTGAACACATTTCTTGAATAGATCTTGGACAATTATTGTTCAAATGGTTGGTATGTGACTCGTAATGAGGCTCGGACCGCACGGGAAAAAATCAAGTACATTCAGTAACTTTCCACATAACATATATTTTCCTAGTAATTTTATTCACCTCAATTTATGAAACAGTAATTTCAAGAAAACCACAAGTAATTCTTGTTTTCACACAATAAGCTTATTGTTATGACTAGCATCAGCAATTTATCGATAGCAATATCATTCAGTAATTGTTAACAACGAAAAAATATTTGTAGTAATTGTATTCACCTCATTTCTACGAACCATAGTAATTTCATAATGTATTGATGTGAGTGCTCGTCAGTAATTTCTCCACAAGCTGAAACATTCGGTAATCTTTTACATCACATAAATACACATAGCAGGGGCAAATTGTTATAGATGGTTACCCGAGAATTGTATTTTTCTCATGCCCGATTCTCATACATGTGCTTGGAGCATCTCAAAGAATTGCTTTACGAATACATATATACGTGTCGAGTTATCGATATACCCTCCTTTAATCAAAGAATTGATGCTCTCACTTCTCTGCGTTGAACATACGGTTCCACGAGAAAATATTTTTTAGAACGCAGCTTGTGACATCCCCTCCGGGACATCCAGGAATCGGTACGAGAGGGACACTCGACGAAGCGAGTTACAACAGAAACATCATCTCATACAAGCCAGAATATATACATCATGGTATAATACAACCAAGTTTTCAAAATACAAACATTCGTGCAGCGGAAAATATAACATTATTGAAGTTTAACATCCTACGAGTATTCAGCGGAAGCTTGTTCTATTGTACAACTCAAAAGACTTCAAATGAAACAACGTGATGCACCGAGCCCTTCGTACATCACGGTCCTCTCTCTTCACGGCGTGGGGATACGTTCCCACCGAAGGGAATCTCCCTCGAGACATTGCTCCTCCTCGGGAAGCTGCCATACAAGTCGTGAAAGTACGACTCGTTCCCTGAAAGATAACGAACAAACCCCGAGTATTCTAATACTCAGCAAAGGCTGACCCGTCAACATGGCACGCTAAGGCCGACGCCTAGTATGCAAAGGCTTTTTGGCTGTAGGGTTTACTCCTTTGCGAAAAACAGCATTAAAGGGTGGGTCCTTACTTTCGAGTATTTTAGCTCATGTTATGTTCATTAGCCTTGATGTTTGCAACCTATCACTATTGCAACCAAGTTCTCAATCAAGATATAATAGATCATTAATCCTTTCCTCTCTCGTCTTCACCTTCATATAATTTACTACGATGTGACGAGCTAAACAAGCGGTACTCATTACTGCGAGGGACAGCGATTCGAATCGATTTATACCAGCTGGCAAAACCCGACTACACGACGTATACGCATCGCACCGATCGTATACGACAACCTTCCCGCTAGCACCTGACAGCAGACTAGCCATTTCCAACTCACCCGGGAGTATGGCAAAGCCACGACTTCCCTCGTGGCCGACCCATCTCCCTTCCGTGAGACTATCCTCTCACTAACAGACCGGTAAAAGAGAGTTGGCTATGCTACATCTCTCGGGGTGGTAGGGTACATCAGCTTGCTGGGCCCATGATACCAACATGTAGTACGGTACGTTCAAACTTGTTCAACTAGGCCGACAACGGTACGGTCCTTGACCGACACAGACGGGGCTACCACCTTGCAAGACCTTAACTCCGTCTTTGCCCTTTCTCCTACGGGGCCCGTCCGGTCTCGGCTTATTAACATCTTTATTTCCACTCTCATCTTTCTCTTATCAATCTTCTTAGTATAAACATTGAACCAGTCATTATCCTATATCTCGCGAGTAGTGTATGCCACCACTCGACTTCTACCGATTCCCTATGACATAAGCTTAGCGGTTATCGAACTCTATTGAGCTACCTGTACCAAGTATAGCATAAACAAATGGAAACCTATCTCATGCATCTAGGGTATCAAGCAACTCCTACAACCTAATGCACAATCACGACTCATTACCGTGATAAAAGAAAAGACTTTAAAAACATAGGTGGGATGCACCGGGGCTTGCCTTGATTCGAGTCGGGGTTAGCTTCCTCGGTGTCTTGGTCGACTTCGACGTTCCGTCTCTCGTCTCGACCTCGGACGGAACCTCGATCATGCCAGGCCCTAGGTCGACCAATAATACGTCGCGAATCACAACCATGCATGCATGAATGTACATGATATGATTATGCAAGGGTTTCTTAATTACGTACATCAACTAACAATTATCGATTTAGCATGTTCGAGTTATTAACAACTAACAATTAACAATTAATCCTGCTCGTTAATTAATACTTAACCCTGGTCATTAATTAACAATTAATCTTGTTTATTAATTAACAAATACTCATGTTCATTAATTAACAATTAATCATGTTCATTAATTAACAATTCATGATTAATCATTAATCAATGATACATAAGGTACTAAATTGGGATCACATGAAATGACGGTGTTTATGTTCAAATTTGGAAAACAAACTTAACAAAAACTTTCGTCTGCAGTATCTCTAATTTTTAAAGAAATTTATTTCTCAAAATCAAATAATAATTAACATAAAATAATGGATTTTCTTAATTAAAGGAGAGGGAATTAATTAAACTATGAAATTATAATTTCTCAAAATAGGTATTTGAATACATAATCAATTAGGAAATAATTTTATGAATCTACTGAACTTGGTTTTGCATTTTTCTGAATTTGGATGAATATTCTACGAATATTTGAAATTTGAATAAATCCGGAAATTAACTAAATTGGCAAACGAGTGCTAGTACCAGTGTGGGCCGAATCTGATTGGCCCATGGGCGGGGCGGCCCAAGACACGCGCGCGGCCCAGCTCGGACCGAGCTCGCCAGCCTATGGCGGTTGGTGGCCGGAGTAGGGCGGCGGGTCGCCGGAGTTTGGCCGGACGGCGGCCAACCGCGACGGAAATTCTCCTACAGGGCCAACTCGACATGAGGAAGCGGTTGGTGGGGTCAACTTCACCGGAAACCGGCCGGAAATACGTCGACGGCGAGAGGCGGGCGGAGGAGACGTTCGGCGGCGTCCACCGCTCACCATGCTCAACCGAATGACGAACGGCTTGTTGGTTGAGCTCCACAAGATCATGACGAAGACCGAGCATAGGGGTGGTGGAGGTCCGGAGTGGCCGGAGGTTGGCCCGCACCGCGGGCGCAGGCGGCGGCACATAGGGCGAGTTGACCAGGGCGGAGGGAGACCTTGCGCACGACGGAGATCGAGAATTGGACGGAACGGCTCACCGACCGGAGAGAATTTGGAGGTGCGGCGGTAGCTACCCGTTTTGGTACTCCGAGGAAGGCGAGCTTCGATCTCTCGTGCTAGAGGGAGATATCGCGATTGGTGGCCATGGGGAGGTGCGTAAGGTCCTTGCGGGACCATTGGTGGCGGTAGCTCGGCGGGGACGGCCGGAGGTGACCGGGCGGCGAAGAGGCAAGAGGGGCGGACCGGGCGGCGGCGTTTCGTGCGAGTTTTTCCGAGAGAGAGAGGAGAGCTCATGGCTTGGGCTTTTATCCCGCTGGGCCGAGGGTGGAGGTGGCGGGAGCTCCGGCGTGGCAGCCACGGAACGGGGCGCGCGGCCGGGGTTGCCGGAGCGGCGGGGTGAGAGGCGGTGCGGGAGTCGGTTCGGAGGAGAAGAGAAAGAAAGAAGATTGGCCACCGGCCTGTTTTTGGTAATTTACAAAAAACCCCTCGGGCTTTGCTTTAATTAGAAAACATACTTCCAGTACTCGAACAATTCTGCAAAAAATCAGGGATGGAAATGAAAACATTTTGAATCTTTTTCTTTATTGGTCGGAGTTCAAATTCCAAATAAATTTTGGATTAAAAATTCAAGTTGAAATTAAAAAGAGAAGTTTTCATTATCTCTTGTAGACATTTTTACAAAATAAAAATAATTTCGTATCAACTCCATAAATCTCTTATTTTTATGTTTAATCAACAGAAAATGTTAAACTCCAAAAATTTCTTTGATTTAATTTCTTCTTTTAAGAACTTAACTTTAACTTAGGTTAACGTTATTATTTTATGTGCATTTCTTAACACAAAAGTAAATATTTTTCTCAAATGCACAAGATGACATGATCATGAATGACATGAAATGCATGCTTATTCTTTCAGGGGTTGTTACAGCCCTCCCCCTTATAGGAATCTCGTCCCGAGATTCACGATCGAAACGACCGGGCGATGGTACTAAAGATCTCTCGGTAATTGGATCGGAGAAACTCCTCTCGTTCCTAAGTAGCTTTTAGCTTCCGAGGATTGCTCCGCTGAATCTTGTAGAACCGGATGGTTCGATGTCGAGTCACTCGATCCTTGGTGTCGAGCACTCGATCGGATGTTCATCGGATGTCAATCTGGTCTGTAACTCGTTCCACATTTGCTTCGTCGGTATGTGTACTAGTGGTTTCAAACACGTCTTTCTTTGAGATATGTGGAACACCTTGCGAATTCTCGATAAGTGTGCTTGGTAACTCCCAGCGATATGCAATTGATCCACCTCTTTCCGGCATTGGAAAGGGTCCAATGTAGCGGGGAGCTAGCTCTTCTTTTATTTCAGCTCGCTAGACACCTTTGGTAGGAAATGCTCGAAGATAGACTCAATCTCCACCTTCGAACACTAACTCTCGACGTCTTTTATCCGTACGATCGATCTGTCGAGATTTGACTCTCTTGAGGTTCTCGTTGAATGAGGCGTACTTGCTCTGTGGCATCTTTTACTAGATCCGATCCCAATATTATTCTTTTTTTTCCACTTTCGGACCATTTTAATGGTGTGCGACAGCCTACGACCATACGGAGCTTGGAAACAATGATATTTTAGCACTTTCTTGATAGCTGTTGTTGAGAATTCTGCTAGCGATAGGCATCTTTCCAAATCCTTGTTGTATGTCAAGATACAAGCTCGAAGCATATCTTCTAGATATTGGTTGATTCTCTTCGTCGGTCCATCTGTTTGAGGGTGATACGTCGAGCTTCAAATCAACCTGGTTCCCAACGACTCATGCAATTGTTCCCAAAAATCTACATACCAACCGAGCTCCTTGATCCGAGATGATGGTCCTGGGTACGCCATGTAGGCAAGGTACACAAGCAATATCTAAATCAGTATATTGTTTTGCCGTGTAGGTAGTATGTACGGGTGTGAAATGAGCTTATCCTGTAATCCCGTCGTCAATGACTCAAATGGAGTTATGCTTCCGGGAGTTAACGGTAAGCCGATAATGAAATCCATATTAATATTTTTTTTCCTTTTCCATTCCGGATCACTCGGGTTTTGGGGTGGTCCTGTTTGCTTAGATGATCGACCTTCACTCGTTGACAAGTGTCGCACTCATTGACATACCTTGCTATTTCTCGTTTCATTGTTGTCCTACCGAATCTTTGCTTTTGATCTTGAGATATCTTACTGGTTCCAGTGAGAAATAGAATATTTGTACGTATGGCCTTCACCCATTATCTTCTTGCGAAGTTCCAAGTTCTTGGCACTACAATCTGTTCTCGAACCGGATAACACCTTCGCTATCTTCTCGAAAACACTTCATTTCACCCCGCTTGATTCGTCTTTTAATGTGACTCATACCAACGTCCCGCTTTTGAGCTGCTATCATTTCTTCACGAATGGTAGAGATAAGAGCTAATTACTCAATACTCCATATGGAAGAATACGAAGACTAGGCTCGCTAGCTTCAGTCCATAGCTGAGCGGTGAGATTGTTGCACCGAGTTTTCCCATCTCGCGGCATCGGCTACGACATTGGCTTTCTCGGGATGGTAGTGAACCTTGATCTCATGATCCTTTATTAGCTCTAGCCATCTTCGCCGGCGTATGTTTAGATCCGCTTGAGTGAAGATTTATTTGAGACTCTTGTGGTCCGTGTATAGATGTACCAAGCTTTCCAATAGATGGTGTCTCCAGCTCTTCAATGCTAGAACCATAACTCGTTAATTCCAGCTTACGTGTTGGTTATTGTTCCTCCTGTCGCCTCAACTGCCGAGACGCATAGGTAATCACTCGACCCTCTTGCATTATAGCACATCCAAGTCCAGTGCTGGAGGCATCATAGTACACATCAAACGGCTTGGTCAAATCTGGCCGAGCTAACGCTCGGTGCTCGTTGCGAGTAACTTCTTTAATGTCCGAAAAGCTTCTTCACCTTCGTTGCTCCATTCATATCTCTATCCTTTTTCCAACAATTTGATCATTGGCGTGGCAATCTTGAAGATGTTTGGAATTAACCTTCTATAATAGTCTCGCCAACCCTAAAAAGCTTCGGTTCACGTGTGACCGAGTTAGGTGGCTTCCAATCCAATACTTCTTTCACTTTACCAGGATGAACAGTCACTTCTTCTCGCTGATATCACATGACCTAGGAATGGTACCTACTTTATCCAAAACTCACACTTACTGAATTTGGCATCTAACCGATGGTCCCTTAGACATTGAAGCACGGGCCTCAAATGTTCTCGCATGTTCCTCTTCTAACTTGGAGCAGATCGGAATGTCGTCTATGAATACCACGACAAACTTGTCCAATTCCGGCATAAACACCCAGTTCATGAGATACATGAAGTGTGCTCGGTGCATTGGTTAGACCAAAGGACATCACCAGGTACTCATACGGTCCATACATGGTAGAGAAAACTGTTTTTTTGTATATCTCGTGCTCTAATCTCGATCCGATGATATCCTGAGCGACGATCCATCTTGTAAAACACTTTTGCTCTTATCTACTCGATCAAACAGGATGTCAATCCGAGCAAGTGGATACTTGTGCTTAATGGTCACTGCAGTCAAAGGTCGATAATCCACACATAACCTCAATGATTGAGCCTCCTTCTTGACAACAACGTTGGACATCCCCAAGGCGATGTACTTGGGCGTATATATCCCTTGTCTAATAATTCCTTCGGTTGTACTCTCAATTCTGCCAGCTCATTAGGTGGCTTTCAATACGGTCTTCTTGATATTGGTGCAATCCCTGGTTCAAACTCTAGGTTGAACTCTACCGCCTCGATCCGGGGTAAACCTGGTAAGTCTTCCGGAGAACATCGTAGTATCCGTAAAGCACAGGAATGTCCTCCAAGCTTTTACCGATAGTTTTATAGATCACCCGAACAATAGCATGAGAAGGAGTCCCCGAGAGACAATCTTATCCGTGAAGAAGGAGAGTTCGGGTGAACTGCAAAAGCATCTATATCCAATACTGCCTTATGATACTTCATGCATCTTATGACAAGAATCGCATCCAATCCTTGCCCGTCTAAGACTATAAAGGAGTTGGGATGATCCTTACGACTCGACTTCAATGATATCCCCGTAGTACTTTGATCTGCAAGTCTGTTACCCCAGGTGATAATACGAGATGTGGATAATCATCTTGCATGACGGAGGGTTATATCTTGGACATATCCTCTTGCTGATGAAATTGCGGGTTGTACTCGAGTCAAATAAAATTCTGGCAGCATGATGGTTGATAGAGAACAAACCAGCCACGACTTGTGATCCTTTCGGAATCTCCTCGGATGTGGTAAAGCCGACACGACCAATCTTCATCATATCATTTGACTTGTATGCTTCTATCGTCCAACTGCTTTCCCGTGAGGACGCTTTGCAAAATTCTGCTTTGTTGGTACGACACAATTCTTGAGCCAAGTGTCCAAGACAACCACCGTTATAGCATAGATGATCAGCGGATTGTAGAGTCCGGGATAAGGGCGTATACTCGATATATCCGATTGTTGAACCGCTGAACGGAAAAACACCCGTTGCCGATGCTCGAGGTGGCCGGTAAGAAGTGGAACCCGATGGCCGAGGCTCGAACCTCCGATCCGTTGCAGAAATGTAGACTAGATGATACTTGGAGGGTACCTTACTTCCTTGTTCACTCGGCTGCTCTCTACTTAGTCTTTTCTTCTTAATGAACACGAAGAGCATCCTCCATAAAACTAACTCCTTGATCCAAATTTAGACTGTCAGGGTGCTTGTTGTCAATATCTATCACTTTCATGCCGAGATCGGGAGTCACGAGATCTATAAGGGGTTGGTGAAAGTCAATGATGAAGGAAAAGATTTAACGGGAATAGTTAAGATTAAGAAACAACATGGATTATCAAAAAGATGCGACGGTGCTTTCGTCTATCTTGGTGTTGAAGGAAATATAGGCTTAAGATATTTATAAGGATCATTGCAACGATGAGTTTCCAATACAGTGTTCTTCTTTCCGGTTGCGTACCATAGGTTATACGCCATCCGTTCGTAAGAACATTATATTTGGATTCTCTTCTAGTTTCAAAATAGAGTATGCATTTCCATACCGCTCATGTTTGGCTTTGAGAAGCGCACAGGCGAACCGGCACAATTCAAAGGCAAAATGGCAATTTGAAAGTGTAAAACACCCATTTCCAAACTAGCTCTCGGTACAACTTAGTCTAGTTCAAAAAGGTGATTATTCAACGGAAGTCACTCAAGAACTTCAAGGAAAGATAAGTTCATGATGTAATTGAGTGAAAGAAGGAGAATTAGTTGCGGACTAGGAATAGTCGGCTCATAATACTCGGAATCGTATCCTCCGGAAATTTCGTCAAGATGAGGAGTCCGAACCGAATCCAATGGCTATTATCGGAGAGAGAAGAGAACCTTTTGGTAGCTACAAGTGATAGTTAACCAGTCATCCGCCTGGATGAGGCCTAGAGCAATCGAAGTGGCATCGGTGGCTAGCTCCTGGATTCTTCCGCTCATACATTCCATCCTTCTGCTCTTCTTTGGAAGGTTATTGGGCTTGTTCAAGATCCCGTATCTTATCATGTGTCTTTACTAGATCTGCATCTAGTTGTTTAACTATTGCTTTGGCAGTTGTAAGTTGTTTATTCCAAAATTCACTTATAGGTTCCTTTCGTACGGGTATCTTTAATCTATCCCTTAAAATCCGTAATTCTCATATGACATCCTTGATAAATACACATGATCGTCCCTGCATTTGATTGCCTTTGATCATCCGTATATGAAGATCTTAAGTTCCTCACTCCATTGCCTCTATATGAGAGTTCTTCTTGCCTTCTATTTCACTAGCATAAACTTCTTTCTTGTGCCATACATAGGGAACTAACTCTACACTACGATACTAACTTAGTCTAATTTCCCCAAAACCTCATATATAGCACTCAAAATGTGATGATGCATGCACTACTCCGTATTAGTCAAACGATCGAAAGTTAGCATGAACTATCACGAATAGTTAGTGACTACCCGGAAAAACACGAACTTCGAACAGTTAGAAAACTATCTGTTCTAAGTGCTTAAATGGGCTCCGTACTCTCGCGTACTCTAAACATGCTAAATGTGTTAGGTTTTGAAAACAAGCTTGTAACGATGTCATCGTTGCCCCTGAACCGCTGTGATACCAGCTGTGACATCCCTCCGGGACACCCAGGAATCGGTACAGAGGGACACTCGACGAAGCGAGTTACAACAGAAACATCATCTCATACAAGCCGTAATATATACATCATAGTATAATACAACCAAGTTTTCAAAATACAAACATTCATGCAACGGAAAATATAACATTATTGAAGTTAAACATCCTACGAGTATTCAGCGAAAGCTTGTTCTATTGTACAACTCAAAAGACTTCAAACGAAACAACATGATGCACTGAGCCCTTCGTACATCACGGTCCTCTCTCTTCACGGCGTGGGGATACGTTCCCACCGAAGGGAACCTCCCTCGAGACATTGCTCCTCCTCGGGAAGCTGCCATACAAGTCGTGAAAGTACGACTTGTTCCCCGAAAGATAACGAACAAACCCCGAGTATTCTAATACTCAGCAAGGCTGACCCGTCAACATGGCACGCTAAGGCCGACGCCTAGTATGCAAAGGCTTTTTGGCTGTGGGGTTTACTCCTTTGCGAAAAACAGCATTAAAGGGTGGGTCCTTACTTTTAGTATTTTAGCTCACGTTATGTTCATTAGCCTTGATGTTTGCAACCTATCACTATTGTAACCAAGTTCTCAATCAAGATATAATACATCATTAATCCTTTCCTCTCTCATCTTCACCTTCATATAATTTACTACGATGTGACGAGCTAAACAAGCGGTACTCATTACTGCGAGGGACAGCGATTCGAATCGATTTATACCAGCTGGCAAAACCCGACTACACGACGTATACGCATCGCACCGATGGTATACGACAACCTTTCCCGCTAGCACCTGACAGCAAACTAGCCATTTCCAACTCCCCGGGAGTATGGCGAAGCCACGACTTCCCTCGTGGTCGACCCATCTCCCTCCCGTGAGACTATCCTCTCACTAACAGACCGATAAAAGAGAGTTGGCTATGCTACATCTCCGGGGTGGTAGGGTACATCAGCTTGCTGGACCCATGATACCAGCATGTAGTACGGTACGTTCAAACTTGTTCAACTAGGCCGACAACGAGTACGGTCCTTGACCGACACGGACGGGGCTACCACCTTGCAAGACCTTAACTCCGTCTTTGCCCTTTCTCCTACGGGGCCCGTCCGGTCTCGGCTTATTAACATCTTTATTTCCACTCTCATATTTCTCTTATCAATCTTCTTAGTATAAACATTGAACCAGTCATTATCCTATATCTCGCGAGTAGTGTATGCCACCACTCGACTTCTACCGATTCCCTATGACATAAGCTTAGCAGCTTATCGAACTCTATTGAGCTACCCGTACCAAGTATAGCATAAACAAATGGAAACGTATCTCATGCATCTAGGGTATCAAGCAACTCCTATAACCTAATGCACAATCACGACTCATTACTGTGATAAAAGAAAAGACTTTAAAAACATAGGTGGGATGCACCGGGCTTGCCTTGATTCGAGTCGGGGTTAGCTTCCTCGGTGTCTGGTCGACTTCGACGTTCCCGTCTCTCGTCTCGACCTTGGACGGAACCTCGATCACGCCAGGCCCTAGGTCGACCAACAATACGTCGCGAATCACAACCATGCATGCATGAATGTACATGATATGATTATGCAAGGGTTTCTTAATTACGTACATCAACTAACAATTATTGATTTAGCATGTTCAGTTATTAACAACTAACAATTAACAATTAATCCTGCTCGTTAATTAATACTTAACCCTGGTCATTAATTAACAATTAATCTTGTCTATTAATTAACAAATACTCATGTTCATTAATTAACAATTAATCATGTTCATTAATTAACAATTCATGATTAATCATTATTCAATGATACATAAGGTACTAAATTGGGATCACATGAAATGACGGTGTTTATGTTCAAATTTGGAAAACAAACTTAACAAAAACTTTCGTCTACAGTATCTCTAATTTTTAAAGAAATTTATTTCTCAAAATCAAATAATAATTAACATAAAATAATGGATTTTCTTAATTAAAGGAGAGGGAATTAATTAAACTATGAAATTATAATTTCTCAAAATAGGTATTTGAATACATAATCAATTAGGAAATAATTTTATGAATCTACTGAACTTGGTTTTGCATTTTTCTGAATTTGGATGAATATTCTACGAATATTTGAAATTTGAATAAATCTGGAAATTAACTAAATTGGCAAACCGTGCTAGTACTAGTGTGGGCCGAACCTGATCGGCCCATGGGCGGGGCGGCCCAAGACACGCGCGCGGCCCAGCTCGGACCGAGCTCGCCAGCCTATGGCGGTTGGTGGCCGGAGTAGGGCGACGGGTCGCCGGAGTTTGGCCGGACGGCGGCCAACCGCGACGGAAATTCTCCTACAGGGCCAACTCGACATGAGGAAGCGGTTGGTGGGGTCAACTTCACCGGAAGCCGGCCGGAAATACGTCGACGGCGAGAGGCGGGCGGAGGAGAGGTTCGGCGGCGTCCACCGCTCACCATGCTCAACCGAATGACGAACGGCTTGTTGGTTGAGCTCCACAAGATCATGACGAAGACCGGCATAGGGGTGGTGGAGGTCCGGAGTGGCCGGAGGTTGGCCCGCACCGCGGCGCGAGGCGGCGGCACATAGACGCCCAACAAATTGATGAAATTCCGTTGAGCTTGCGAGGGACATGCAAGGGCGAGTTGACCAGGGCGAGAGGAGACCTTGCGCACGACGGAGATCGAGAATTGGACGGAACGGCTCACCGGCCGGAGAGAATTTGGAGGTGCGGCGGTAGCTACCCGTTTTGGTACTCCGAGGAAGGCGAGCTTCGATCTCTCGTGCTAGAGGGAGATATCGCGATTGGTGGCCATGGGGAGGTGCGGAAGGTCCTTGCGGGACCATTGGTGGCGGTAGCTCGGCGGGGGACGGCCGGAGGCGACCGGGCGGCGAAGAGGCAGGAGGGGCGGACCGGGCGGCGGCGTTTCGTGCGAGTTTTTTGAGAGAGAGAGGAGAGCTCATGGCTTGGGCTTTTATCTTGCTCGGGGCTAAGGCCGGAGATGGCGGGGAGCTCTCGCGTGGTAGCCACGGAACGGGGCGCGCGGCCGGGGTTGCCGGAGTGGCGGGGTGAGAGGCGGTGCGGGAGTCGGTTCGGAGGAGAAGAGAAAGAAAGAAGATTGGCCACCGGCCTGTTTTGGTAATTTTACAAAAAACCCCTCGGGCTTTGCTTTAATTAGAAAACATACTTCTATTACTCGGAAGAATTCTGCGAAAAATCAGGGATGGAAATGAAAACATTTTGAATCTTTTTCTTTATTGGCCGGAGTTCAAATTCCAAATAAATTTTGGATTAAAAATTCAAGTTGAAATTAAAAAGAGAAGTTTTCATTATCTCTTGTAGACATTTTTACAAAATAAAAATAATTTCGTATCAACTCCATAAATCTCTTATTTTTATGTTTAATCAACAGAAAATGTTAAACTCCAAAAATTTCTTTTATTTAATTTCTTCTTTTAAGAACTTAACTTTAACTTAGGTTAACGTTATTATTTTATGTGCATTTCTTAACACAAAAGTAAATATTTTTCTCAAATGCACAAGATGACATGATCATGAATGACATGAAATGCATGCTTATTCTTTCAGGGTTGTTACACAGCTATCCACATTTTCCTTGCATCAAACATGCTCCCCATTACTCGCACTATCATGAATGTTGAATTCATTTATCATATCTACCCAGGCCCTCTCGAATTTAGCTAGATTTAGAGGATGGTTTATCACCGAAGTTAGCCTATCACACAAAGTTGGATGTTCATTGTAAAGCTGGTTCAGCGGGTCCTTGTATTTCCTCACCATATGCCACCTGCAGAATCTGTGGTAGGTCCGGGGAATATGATCGGTATCGCAATCTCCATGGCATTATCGTGGTCTCGAAGGAAAATGAGAAGGAGACTTAATATATGCAAAATCATGTTCATGTTGCATCAAAGACGAAATGTGATATTCTGCAGCGCAAATATACCTGTGAATATTGTTATCGGATCTTTATCACATTCCTTCACGCTCATCTCTTATCAGCGCTTGCGCAAACACAACATTCTCGTAGTTGGTTATTGAAACCCACGAACATTGCAAGAGGCATGCTGTATCTATTGGTTCTGTATGTCGTATCAAACGTAACAACATCTCCAAAGTCTGCAGTGGAAATTGTTTCCAGTAAAATTTTAATCCAGTAAATTGTTATTCTTTGCAATTCTAGAACATTAAATTATTCTACACCATTCAGTAATTCAATAACTTTCAGTATTATGAACTACCTTTGAAATCACCTTGTTGGCTAGCATACTCCGAATATATTACGGACCACATTGTTGTCATCCAAGTGAAACTTGTAAAAGAATTGAGGGTTGTTCCCCTTGCACTCCTCAAAATATTCAACCAGCTTAGGTATGTCATTGTTTACATCAGCATGCACAATGGCGCCTCCTGCATGCATAGCAGACCGATCCTGAATCAGTAACTATGGACAATATGAGCAAACTTCCTCAATAGTAATTTCATACTTCATAAAAATTTCTACATGAGCTAATTGTTACAACAGTAATTTTCCACACATTTATATATTCAGTAATTTTCTAAATCAGCAACTTGCAACACACAAGTAAATCAACAGAATATTCTCCATATATGCCTTAATAATTTTTTTGAATCCAGGACATTCAGCAAATTTTAAGAAAATAATACCTGTTTTGGACATCCTTTTCAGTTACATTAAGGCTCTCGCAAGCTCCAACAAGTGTTCCTCAGTATGCTCATAACTTGCACATGCTTGACTTTGTTGTTGAGCAATAAATCAATCATGTTATGAAGCGCAGGATTCTTGTTCTTGTGGGCACTCATGCGCTTCACGATATTTGGTGACCCGGTAAGGATATGGTTGTGCTCAAGCATAATTCTCTTGAAACGCACAACCCCACCATCCTTTGACCCTACTGCGCATACCATAGCTTTGCAACCTTTCCGCATGGTTGTTTTGTCCCTTTTTCTGTTTAACCCCGGGCTTCTCCTATGCTTCCCTTGAAATGAACAATGATATTCTTGCCCACGCTTGTCATTCCTCATGTTGTCCTTTCGAACCGGGAAACCAGCTAGCATTGCATAGGTCACATAGAAATCATACGCATGAGTCAAGCTCTCAAATGTCATGTCACCATGCGCGACATACCTCCGAGAAATCCTCGGGTCCTGCAAATTATAAACAATGAGTAATTTTTTCTACCACAATTTCAGAAGCGTTATACACAAAGAAAACATATTTCACATATAAAAACATTGAAAAAAATTATACATAAATAAACAAATTTCATATTACATACATGAAAATATGTGGGGACCACATCCGGTGTGATTAGCTGCTCGGGGGATAGGAGTTGGAGGCATAATCATCACCCGATACCTCATTGAATCATCAAGCCACGCTAGGCTGAATGATACAGTACTGCTAGGATCGGAGCATCAGGTGTTGATGAAATTATAAGTGGAGCAAGTAGCTGGTGTTGGCTGTGGAGCCTCATTTGAAAAGTCAATAGAAATAGGGGAATCAATGTTATCGCCACCATTCCGTACTTGTGTGACCGCAGCTACAGTAGATTCAACATTCATGTTTCTGCAGTAAACATATCCAAATCAACACATTCAGTAATTTACTCGGAGAGCTAACTGCAACCATTTTAGTAATTTCATACAAATCTATATATGACAAAACAATATCTCATAGTAACCTTACACATAGACCCATGACAAAATAAATCCATACATAATACATCACAAAAATAATTTTAATGCCATCTTCTCCAAAGCCACATAACCCTATAGATTTTCAAATTCACAATAACAAATTCAACGAGAGGATAGGACTAACAACATTTTTTCTCCCACTTCCAGGCAGGAATGTGAAGTGGATGTAGTAGACCGACTTTCTTCGGATGATCAGCCTTGACATGCTGGCAAGTGTCACATCCAGGGACATACCAAGCAACTTCTGGTTTCATACGAGTCCACCAAAATTTCTCACACAAACCACGATACATTTTATTGGTGTCGGGGTGGATGGAATATTTAGAGAGATGTGCTTCATCAAGGATTTTCTTTCACAACTCCATATCCTTGGGAGCCACAAGTCGATTACCAAGCCAACGAACTCCATCGGCGTCTTGGCGGAAGCACTTGGCATTCTCGGTGCCAATTTTCTGTCTAATCTTTTCCATACCCTTGTCCTTCTTCTACGCCTCAATGATTTCATCCCGGAGAGTTGGAACGAGAGCGAGATTATACAAGGCTGCATAAGGAAGAACACGGAGACTTGGGTCGACCGAATTTGAAATTTCAGCACCTTCCATAGAGCATACAAATGCACTATTACACCGGTGCTGCCGACTTACGAATTCATAGTCTTTGATTAATTCCAACCATCTCCTTTGCCTCATATTTAATTCCTGTTGAGTGAAAATGTACTTGAGGCTCTTATGATCGGAATAGAGATTAACCAAATTACCAAGAAGGTAGTGTCTCCACATTTTCATAGCAAGAACTACTGCTGCCAATTCTAAATCATGAGTGGGATAATTTTCATCATGCTTGCAAAGCTGTCGAGAACCATAAGCAATCACACGACCCTCTTGCATTACCGCTGTGACATCCCGGGGTCACGATTAAGGCTTAAGCACTTAATTAAAATCCTAATGACGCCCTTAACAAAACCCTAATGCTAATCCTACAAAAGAAAAACAGGAAAAAGGAAAAATGAGAACAAAACAAAAGAAAAAGGCAAATCTAGGTTAAACCCTAACCCTAACCCTAACCCAACCCCTAAGAAAAATGCAAAAATTATAAAAGCACCACCCACATATTTTCGCACCACTGCATTGCTCATGTAAAAAGACGACTTTTCAGCATTCTTACAAAATTTTTGAACAAAGTTTCAAAAGCTCAAAAATTCAAATTCAAATCTGAAACTTGCCTGGTTATGAATTTTGTAGGAATTTTTGGAGGCAAATTTAGAACATCAAATTCAAACATGGAAATTAGAGCACATCATGCTGAAGCTCCCCATATTTTAAGTTTTAATTTTGGAGTCTCAGAACTTCGAATTTTTATCCAATTTCAGCAGGTTAGATTTGAATTCAAAAATTCACCTCAAGCCACTGTTGCCCACCGAGCAATGGCGGCCGGACCGCCGATCCGGCCAGCCTGGGCGCCACCCCCACGCGTGCCCCGCCCGAGTCCCATCGCCACGTCTCCCCTGGCCACCTCCCAACCGCCCCTGTACCCGCCGGCCAACAGGAGCGGCCGAAATTGAAGGCGCCACCTGATGAGGACATCACTCCTTTGGATACAAATGACACTCCTCCGTTGAACATTCAAGGACCAATCACTAGAGCTCGCGCCCGACAATTAAATTTAGAGGTGAGCTCGTTCCTAAGTCTTTCCTTTCATAATTTTGAGAATAGTTTGCTACCTAATGATTTTATTATGATTAGGAATCAAGGAGAGGACCATAATATGAATGGAATAGGGCTTGGAGGCGTGGAGGACCAGCAAGAGGCGCAAGTCATTGTGGAGGCTCAAACCAAGTCGACTTCGAGTCTGTTTCAGAGTCCAGGAACAGTCTGAATTAAAACAGACGCCCAGATCGCATACGAAGTCGGATTTGGACGTTCTACATATGGATGGAAAGATAATTTCATAAGCTTTCCAGTGGAACTGGTCCCACGTCAAAGTTCATCCGGAGTCGCCGGGAATCATCGAAACATTGGAACGTCCAGAATCTGTTTTTGGTGCTGCGTCACCGTTTTTGGCCTTTGGGCCGTGTATCTCGTGTGAGCCCATTAGGGGAGCGTCCAGGGGGTTCTTGCACGTCCCCAAGTCTTTATTAGCAGCAGCCGCCACCCATGTTAGGGTTGGGTTTTGCTTAGATAATTCTGCTTAGACAGTTTCGCCGTTCATCGGTTTGTGAGACCCCAACTTGTGAGATTAATCATACATCTGCAAATTTGCTTGCGTTCTTTCTTGTTCTTGCTTGTGTTCTTGATTCGCAGGTAGGGATTAGCCTTCGGGCGAGGTCAACCATGCAACGCCGGTTGATAACCATAGAGGACGTGGTGCTGCGATTGCGGGGTTCGAACGTGTTGTTCAGGAGCCGGATCGACGTGTGTCACATCTTCGCCAAATCAAGAGTTATCTGAACCGTTCGGAAGATCGGGACCCTAGTCCACATTAAGTGGTAATCAGAGCTTCGGGTGCACCGTCAGGTTTGCCCTACCTTTAGTTTAGTTTGTTTCTTTATTATCCTATCATCCACGAAAAAGCCAAAAAATTTTAGTTTTAGGTTTCATCCTGTCCAAGCCGTGTTTAGCCTTTGCATGTTTCAATTTCAGAGTCCGTAGTGTTGAGTTTGTGTTCTAGTGATTGTTTTGTTGCTGGTTTAGTTCGTGTTCTTGTCGTCAGTTTGTGCCACCTTGAAACCCTAGCCGAATTACCTCAAGTTTTGCTTTGTCTCGAGAGTTTTTGTCACCTCCGCTGCATCCACCATAGTCCCACCCTACACTCCCACCCTTTTTCATCTCGAACTCAACACCCCACGAACAAGACCTACTCCTGTTTCCGTTCAATACATTAATCGTCGAAAAAAAAAAAATCCTACCCGATTGCAATTCCGTCCACCGAAACCCTAATTCGGAGTCGCTTCCTTCAAACAGCCATAACTTTCGCATACGGACTCGAAATTAGGCAAAATTTTTTTGAAATTGGGTAGAAAAAAATTTAGCATCTGCTCGTCCCGCTTCGTCGGGCAGGAAAAATCTCAAAAAAATCAAAAAAAATAGTTAAGCCCACTGATCCGAGGAAAAAAGTTTGGGACCCGTCGTCGTTGCATCTTACAGAAAATCTGTAGGCCACATTCCTTCTCTCGTTTGACCTGAAACTTTGTGTGGTTCCTATTTTGTTGCCTCTCAGTGGAAGAAAAATATCAAAAAAATAATATCAAAAAAGAAAAATTTGTGATTTCTACTAGTGCTAAAAGACAAAACAGGGTTTTGGCCTATTTTTTGTGTCTAGTTGTCTGTTTCTTCCTTGCTAGTTCCCTTTTGCTTTGTTTCCTTTGTGCCTCGTCATCCTTGCTTTGCCTCGCACTACTGTTCTAGGATACGTGTAGACCAGCAACTAAGGACAAGTAGCTTTGGACATTTATTCAAGCATTACTATCTGTTTTTGAATTGTGTTCCACTCACATATTTGGCCTTCCTAGCTCCACATACTACTTCTAGACAACACAGGTTTTTGACCCTTGCAATCGTGGTACACGCCTTCTAGGTATCCTTTGCCGTGCTTGGTAAGACCCTTTGTAAGAACTTGGTGAGACGTTTCCATTTGCTTTTGTGAGAGTCACCACCGTCCACCATAGTAGTGGTGTTATTAGGGATAACCTTCACTGTTTGTTCCTGTTTTGGTATTTGCTATGGCAGGAGATGCTGCGGACGCTGGTACCCCTAAAGATTTCCACGAGTGTGTTAGTCAAGGGCAGCTTCAGCCTGTTCTTGACAGGGCACGTGAGGAGATGACAGAAGCTGTTAACAAGGCCGTTACCGACGGTATCAACAAACTCAATCTCGGCAACCAGATTGAGAGGATCGATAAGCGTTTGTCCAAGATGACAGACACGGTTAATACTCTAGCGTAAGTGGCGACAACGTTGATCGGCAAGCTGACAGAGGTGGAGAACCGTGTGAAGATCCATGAAGATGAGGCCGGTAGCAACGCCGGAGGAAACAGAAAAGATGACACGGTGAATGATGCCACTTTCGACGCCGATGATGCAGCTATACGAGCACAAAGGCTTCACCGGCGTCTACAACATAATACCCAAGGTATGGGTGGCCTACATCGACAACAAGGTAACAATAATCGAGTCCCCGATGATCCTTATGCTAAGATTAAGTTTACCATTCCACCTTTTTCGGGGCAATATGATGCGGAGGGTTACCTAGATTGGGAGATGACAAGAGAGCAAAAATTTAGTGGCCACCTAGTTCCCGAGCAGCATAGAGTTAGACAAGCCACTAGTGAATTTAAAGATTTTGCTATCATTTGGTGGAATTCTCTAACTCGCTGATGATATTCCCGTAACTTGGACTCAACTTAAGGAAGCTATGCGTGATCGTTTTGTCCCTCCTTCTTATCATAGAGATTTACGCAAAAAACTTCAGCGCTTAGAACAAGGGGATAAATCTGTGCAGGACTATTATGGTGAGCTTCAAAAGGGTTTACAACGCTGCATGATAGTAGAGGATAATGAGAGCTCTATTGTTCGTTTTTACTCTGGTTTGAGACGTGATATACAGGACATTGTTGATTATAAGGAGTTTAACACCATCAACCAGCTTGTTCCAGTTTGCTATGCTTGCAGAGAAAGAATTGCAGGGACGGGAGAAGCAACAGAGGAGCAGCAGTACAAGCAGGCCTTCTTACACCCCACGGTCGACGCCGTCTTCGGGGTTTTCTTCCCGGCCATCTCCACCAGCAAGCAAACGGCCTCCCGCGTCCGCGAGTGGTGTTATGGCAGCCCCACACGCACCTCCTACACGCCCTGCAAATTCAGGTAAAAATTCTGTGCAGGGTCCTGCTCAAAGTGCTTCATCGGTCGCCTCGACGGGACGCACTTCCAACATTCAGTGCCACCGCTGCCATGGACTGGGCCATGTGCAGAAGGATTGCCCAAGTCAGCGGGCATACGTGGCCACCGAGGATGGAGGATACATCAGCACCTCCGACATAGAAGATGACGATGAAGACGAAGTCGCCGACGACACCAACGAGGGCCATGTACTTGGTGGAGAAGACACTTCGGGTTTCATGAACATCATTGTACAGCGTGTACTTAGCACGCAAATTCAGACTTCTGAAAAGATACAGCGCCACAACTTGTTCCAGATTTTCTTCGTCATCAAGAATCGACGCGCACGTGTGATCATTGATGGAGGAAGCTGCAATAACTTGGTGAGTTCAGATCTGGTTGAGAAGCTTGGTTTGGCCAAACGACCACATCCTCATCCATACTACATTCAATGGTTAAATGACTCGGGAAAAGCTAAGGTAACACAAACTTGTCGAGATCCTTTTTCCATTGGTGTTTATTCGGATTATGCTGATTGTGATGTGGTTCCTATGCAAGCTTGTTCACTTTTATTGGGTCGTCCTTGGAAACATGATAATGATGCTACACACCATGGTAGAAGTAATAAATACACTTTTATGCATAAAGGACAGAAAATTACTTTAGTACCTTTGACCCCTGCTGAAATTGTAGAAGCTGATAGAGAACGAGCTGCTTCTTTAATTTGAATCTGAAAATCAGCAAGTTGCTAATTCTATTTTCCCACCTATAAAGGATAAGTCTGCACCTATTTCTAAGGGAGATGGAATTAATTTGAAAGGTCGTGTTATGCTTGCTACAAAATCAGACCTTGCTGAAATTTCTAGTGATGATATTTTTTATGCTTTGATATGCAAACAAGCCTTGTATTCCTTTGATGATATTGCTAGCTCTTTGCCTTCTGCTATCACTGACCTTTTGCAGGAGTTTGAGGATATTTTTCCAGCTGAGATTCCTCCCGGATTACCACCTTTGAGAGGAATAGAACATCAAATTGATTTGATTCCGGGAGCTACCTTGCCAAACCGTGCTGCTTATAGGACCAACCCCGAGGAGACAAAGGAAATTCAGCGACAAGTCCAAGACCTTTTGGACCGCGGGTATGTACGCGAAAGCCTTAGTCCTTGTGCTATTCCTGTACTTTTGGTTCCTAAGAAAGATGGTAGTTGGCGCATGTGTGTTGATTGTAGAGCCATTAACAATATTACTATTCGCTATCGTCATCCTATTCCTAGACTAGACGACATGCTTGATGAGTTATGTGGTTCTCTAATTTTCACTAAAATTGACTTGCGTAGTGGTTACCACCAAATTAGAATGAAACTTGGAGATGAATGGAAAACAGCTTTTAAAACTAAATTCGGATTGTATGAGTGGTTAGTAATGCCTTTTGGGTTAACTAATGCACCTAGTACTTTCATGCGCTTAATGAATGAGGTTTTGAGGGCTTTTATTGGGCGTTTTGTGGTGGTTTACTTTGATGATATCTTGATTTACAGCAAGTCTTTAGATGAACATATGGATCATTTACGTGCTGTTTTTACTGCTTTAAGAAATGCACATTTATTTGCTAACCTTGAGAAGTGCACCTTTTGCACCGATCGAGTTTCTTTTCTTGGCTATGTTGTTACTCCACAGGGTATAGAGGTGGATGACAAGAAAATTGATGCTATTGCTAGCTGGCCGCAGCCCCAAACCATCACACAGGTTCGAAGTTTTCTTGGTCTTGCAGGTTTCTATCGCCGCTTTGTCAAAGATTTCAGCACTATCACTGCACCGTTGCATGAGTTGACAAAGAAGGGTGTTGTGTTTCAATGGAGCAAAGCACACGACGAGTCCTTTAGCTCTATGAAGGACAAGCTTACACATGCACCGCTGCTACAACTACCAGATTTCGGTAAGACTTTTGAACTTGAGTGTGATGCTAGTGGTATTGGCATTGGTGGTGTTTTGATGCAAAATGGCAAACCTATTGCTTATTTTAGTGAAAAGATAACTGGCCCTGTTCTGAATTATTCTACGTATGATAAAGAATTATATGCTCTTGTACGTTCTTTGCAAACATGGCGTCATTATTTATGGCCTAAGGAATTCGTTATTCATTCCGATCATGAATCGCTTAAGTATATTCGTTCTCAAACTAATTTGAACCGTAGACATGCTAAGTGGGTTGAGTTTATTGAGTCTTTTCCTTATATTATCAAGCATAAAAAAGGGAAGGATAATGTGATTGCCGATGCTTTGTCTTGACGATACACTATGTTGTCACACCTTGATTGTCGTATTTTTGGGCTTGAATCAATTAAAGAACAATATGCTGTTGATGCTGATTTTAAAGATGTTTTGCTGCATTGTAGAGAGGGTCGTACATGGAACAAGTTTGTGATAAATGATGGATATTTGTTTAGAGCTAACCGTCTTTGCATTCCAGCTTGGTTCCGTTCGTCTTTTGTTGTTACAGGAAGCGCATGGAGGCGGATTGATGGGACATTTTGGTGCAAAGAAGACGGCGGATGTGTTGGCCACACACTTCTTTTGGCCACAGTTGAGAAGAGATGTTGAGCGCTTTGTGGCTCGCTGCACTACTTGTCAAAAAGCGAAGTCTCGCTTGAATCCACATGATCGTGACGCCAAATTCTTGAGTCATTTTTGGCGCACTCCATGGAATAAGCTGAGAACGAAGTTGTTGTTCTCTACAACATGTCACCCACAAACTGATGGCCAAACCGAGGTAGTGAACCGCACATTGGGCACCATGTTGAGAGCTATTTTAAAGACAAATCTGAAGATGTGGGAGAAATGTTTGCCTCATGTGGAGTTTGCATACAATCGTGCAACACATTCGACCACCAAGGTAAGTCCTTTTGAGGTAGTGTATGGTTTTAATCCCCGTGCTCCTATTGATATTTTGCCTTTGCCTACTAGTGAGAGAGTTCACTTTGATGCTAAGGAACGTGCTGAGTTTATTTTAAAAATGCATGAAACAACTAAGCACAACATTGAAATGATGACTGAAAAGTATAGGATTGCTGGTAGTAAAGGTAAAAGGGAAGTTAAATTAGAACCGGGTGATTTAGTATGGTTGCACTTGAGAAAGGATCGGTTTCCTGAGTTGAGAAAGTCTAAGTTAATGCCTAGAGCTGCTGGTCCTTTCAAGATAATTGAGAAGATTAATGATAATGCATATAAACTTGAGTTGCCTCTCGAGTTCGGGGTTAGTTCCACTTTTAACATTGCAGATTTGAAGCCTTATTCGGGTGAGGAGCTCGAGCTTGAGTCGAGGACGACTTCGATTCAAGAGGGGGAGGATGATGAGGACATCACTCCTTTGGATACAAATGACACTCCTCCGTTGAACATTCAAGGACCAATCACTAGAGCTCGCGCCCGACAATTAAATTTAGAGGTGAGCTTGTTCCTAAGTCTTTCCTTTCATAATTTTGAGAATAGTTTGCTACCTAATGATTTTATTATGATTAGGAATCAAGGAGAGGACCATAATATGAATGGAATAGGGCTTGGAGGCGTGGAGGACCAGCAAGAGGCTCAAGTCATTGTGGAGGCCCAAACCAAGTCGACTTCGAGTCCTGTTTCGGAGTCCAGGAACGGTTGTTGGCATCTCTTAAGGTCACGCGGAAAGAAACACGTGACCGCGGGAGAGCCAAGGGTTTAAGTCACTTGCACTATTTAACCAAATAATCCACATCCAAGTACAAGTACTAGATATGTATTATAAGGTGGGTCATAAATATCCGCAAGCGGACGGATAACACGTTGTAGCATTTCACCCGAGAGTATTCAAGGGTATCGTATTTATATTTTCCCAAAGGAAGACATGGTTGATAAGAGTACTTATGTTCATGGTGTTACAAAAGAATGATGAAGTATTCACATTCCAATGCAGGGGTTAGGAGCAATAAGTTGAGGATAGTGTGACACACACCAAGGCGATGCATTCTCTTATAAAAGGGATAGAGGCGATCCTAGATAAAGCTAAACTAGACTAGCAGACCACTACTCCTAATGATACAACATTCATATGAGTGCGCAGCTTCTACCTAACATCCAAGATCATGCAAGCGCAAGCAAGCGTCTAATGCCTAGGCATCATCGGGAGATCCGTCTTACGCGAGGTCCGCCTCGCGACTCCGGCTTTTTAGACTCCTATGCCATGCCCGAACGTGGAGGATTACTTTGGATGACAAGGCTGTCACTTCTTGTCACCTACCTCTACAAACCGTGGGACACGAAGCACATTCAACGGTGGGTAGATAACCCCAAGCACCGTGCCGGCGTCACTAACCACAACTCTAGATCCCTCGAGGCACCGACATGGTGGTAAATCTAGAGCACCCTTGCGGGACGATGAACCCGAAGCCTATTCATAAGAACACTAGCCTAACTAGCATAAGCTAGACGAAAGGATCAAAGCTAGCACTAAGTCATGTAAGAGTGCTGCCGCTCAAGAATGAGCGACGAACGGCAATTAATCAAGTAAGATCAGGAGTAATCGGTGATCAAGTATGAACGAACGAAGAACATTCGATATGAGTTCATCTTCTATTAATGAAGAACGAAGAACGAACGACTGAACTTATATGAACGAACGATGAACGATCAAACAAGATCATGATTACTCTATAAAGCTCATGACAAGGATATGAACGAAAGTATTCCATAGATGAATGATCAAGTCTCATAAAGAGAGGATACAAGAGCTATACCCAATTCTCCACAAGACTTTGGGAGCAATGAGGCAGCCCACTACTAAGCCTAGCACTACCTAGAAAGCCTCTAAACTTCTAGTGTGAGGAGAGAATGATCCTTGTGTTGTTGTGTGTGTTAAGGAGGGGGGTACCCCTCCTTATATAGGCTTGAAAGGTCGGCTCTCGGAGGCGGTTTCGTAGGTCGGTGGCATTTAATGCGCGTGGAACCGACCTCCGTAGGCGGTGGGCAAACCGCCGTAGAAAGTGGGCCAGGGGGCCACCATGACGGTTCGGCCGAACCGCCTTGTTGGTTCGGCCGAACCGCCACCGGCCCCTCCCGGGCCGGGCTTTGACGGTTGGCTCCCCCACCGGATGTTGGTCTTTGATCCAGGTGCGTGAGGCCTTATTTGTGTTGGATTTCGTGGTCGTTGGCCTTTTATCTTGGAGTTGATTCCCGCGGCGAAGTGGAAGTTTTGTAAAAGTGTTGATTTGTCGCCTCGGGCCTGGAATTCATCATTTTCCACCCGCACACTAAAAATCTAGAGGTACACGTGGAACTAGGTTATTTCTAAGTAAAATGCATGCAAGACATGCCTAGTCCTTCTCATTTATTTGACTAATTGACTGGTCGAAATTGGTCCGTAACGACCGTCAACAAGCTCCCCAAGCTTACCCCTTGCTCGTCCCGAGCAAGTAGTAGAACTTTAGGTTGTTGATCAGGAGTTGCTACAATGCCTACTTCTCAAAGGTACCAAGTGTATAACAAAGATACTCATCCTTGAGTTGAATAAGTTGGCAATGGTGACTCACCCTTCCCCTTAGTCCTCATGGGGCTTTGTGCTTTTCACTTTACCTTGGGCGGTTGAGAGAGAGAACGGTGTATAGAGCATTTATTTTCTCTTCCCTTGTCTTGCTTTTTATTCTCCTGACGTTTTCAAAAAATATTTTTTTTTTTTTTTTTTTTTCAAGTAAAACCACGTTCCACAAGTGATGCTCTCGAATCGCTCTAATGGTGTTTATATTCCTCACCAAGGCATGTGTATTGCCTCATCCTACATCTAATAGGCTTTTGTGGAGCTCAAGGTAGGGTATGAAATGAGGCATACTTGCATTCATATTTTTGCGAAACCAAAAGAGTGGATCCATGGAGATAGCAAGTCATACAATCGTAGATCAAGATGTGCAAGTGTGAAGATGATGGTGGTGGTGTATTTGACTACTCCTCTTTTTGTTTCACCTCTTTTTATTTTGGATTTTGGGCATGGCTATCTTTTCTTCTTTCTTTTTCTATGCTCGAAATGAGAGCAGCATCTTTTTCTTGCTCATCTTTTGTGAGCCTTATTTTCTTTTTCTTTTGCATAGCCATGCCTTCTTTTGATATTTTAAGAGAGGTGATAAAATGTGAGGAGTGTCTTTATTTTGGGTGGATGGCATGACATGTTGCTAACTTCCGGTGTAGAAGTGTAGCATATGAGGTGGAGTGTGTACGTGATCTTGATCATGAGAGTATGAAAAGCATCTCACTAGGGTCACACAATTTTGATAAAGCTCAATGAAGTAACAAGTAGCAAATGAGTAAGGTTTTCAAGGGAAATTTGCATATGGCTTTGGTAGGAATTTATCATCACTTGGGAACTTATAGATTTTGCAATTTTTGGGAACAGAATTCCGGAGATTTTAAGCTCAACTTAGGACAAGATCATAGCAGCTCTTTTTACCATATCATCATCTCACAACAACTTAGGTGCAGCTCAAGCATGTGCAGCCCACAAGTTTCAGGTTCTAAGCAAGTTTTGCTAGCCACCAAACTCAAAACTAGGAGAGTTCTAAATTATAGACTAGGCACATGAGAGAAATAAAACAGAGCAACTATTCATCATCTCAACATAGAAAGACTAGCAACATACTTGCAGCGTATAAAAGGGAACTAAGCTACTTCTTTTTGTTCTTTTTAGTTTTATCATTTTTATTTTGTTTTTCATATGAGAGGCAAGAACAAGCAAAAACAAGAGACAATAAAGGATACAAGTTGCGATACATGATACCTTAGCGGGGGTGCTGCCCCCCCAAGCTTGTTCTTGCTCATGGGTTTGGTGGAATGAACCCCATGTGACGGAAGTAAGCCAAAAGATCGGCTCGTTGTTGCTCCGTCATGTTGGTGAGGGCGGTGAGCTGGGTGTCGGTGCGCTCTTGCCATTGATGAGTTTGCAAGATGTGTTGGTTGAGCGCATACTCGGTGTCTTCCGCCGTGGTTTGGAGTCTTCCCATTTGTGAGGAGAGGTTGTTCATCTCCTGCACAAAGTTGTAGCCTTGGGCTGATCCGGAGTCGGTGGAGTGTTCCTCCCATTGTTGTTGTGGAGAAAACAGCCCCGGGCCATATCCCGGAGTTTGCCACGCCGATCCCCCGGCCATGTGAGGTGGCGGGGCTGGGTACCCACCGGGAGAAAACCCGGGGTGGCTGTACCCCGGCTCGCCATGAGTCGTGGGGTGCGGTGTGGGCATCTCGGAGGTAGATGGTTGTTCTGATCTGTGCGCCCCCTGCGAGAAGATACACTCCTGCGAGACCGCTGCGCTTCTTGGAGCTCAATGGTTAGATTTTTGAGAGTATACAAACGAAGGTCCGGGTTAGGTAACCGAAACTCGTTTGCATATCCCACAAAATAATATATGAGGGAATCGTTCGGACCATTCTTAAGAGAGTGACCTTGAATAAGATAATCTTTATTTATAAGAGAGCGAGGTGTAGCAAGGTATTCAACATTAGCATCATGTAAAGCTCCCACCCGCATGGCAATTCGTGTCACTAGAGAGGTACATTCAATTGGTCCTATCGTCCCAAGATTTTCTATCCATTGGCAAATCATGGCTTTCACGTGAGCAATCTTAATCTTATCGACCGCAGCAAAAAGAATTTTTAGCTCATCCTCACGCACAATCCGAATATCACTCCTTGGAAAAAGAGTGATAGCAATCCACATGTGCATAAAACGCAAGGTAGGATGATGGATGTGATTAGTTCTAGGTCGCACGCAACTAGGAAGACCCGTAATCCTTTCCCAAAAAGCATGCTTTGAAAACCGAGGAAGGGCACCATCCAAGTCGGTATTGCAGCGAGTATTAAAGCCAAGAAGAGTGCTAAGTTCTTTCCAAGTCAAACGGTAGGATTCACGGAAAACCGAAAAGAAATTCCTTCATCTACCGTTTGTAGGGTGCATAAAAACTGAAGTGTAAGCAAGCGGGAACCCGGCTCATTTACACTAGCAAAATCTGTCCACCCTAAGGCTTTAAATACTTGAGCAAATTCAGCATCCATACCTATTTTGTGCAGCAGCTCCGTGTCAAATGCTCGCGTAGGAGCAAAGAGACGGTGTTGGAGAAGCGTGTAGGTGCGCGTCTCGTGCTCGCCCACTAAGTCGAGGTCGGTGTCGGTGAGGAGACGATGCTCGATGTTGCCCTCTTGCCCTTCTTCCTCGACTTGTGGTGGTGAACTTGGCGGTGACTCGACTACGGGGCGTGCGCGGGTGCTTCGACGTAAAGAGCTTGAACTTGAGCGTGAGCTCAAGGACCTCTTGATTGACCCGAACAGCCTTCTTGGCACCGGTCATGGCTGCACACAAAGAGAGCAAGAATGCAAGAACAAAAATTCCGAACGGGTCATGTGAGGGAAAAAATCAAATTAGCGACACCGTCGGTTGTTCATGTGAGCAAGAAATCGCAACTCGAGAAAACCAAACAAAAACAAATCAAACCAAAAACTAGACAAGACACCAAGAGCAAAAGATTTATGCAGAACTTTTAGGCAATGAGCAAGTGAGGACAATGGAAAACTTGAGAGTAATGAGAATGAAGTGAGTGAGGAGTGGAAATGATAGTGTGAGAGGGGAGAGAGCTTCGGCCAGGCCACCTCTACTTATAGCTCACGAAGTAGCCGTTTTTGAGCGTTAGGAGGGGCATATGACCGTTGGGAAAAGGACAGACCGAGCAACGGTCATGGCAGTTCGGCCGAACCAAGGAGGTGGGTTCGGCCGACCTGCTGTGGGTCCCTTTTGCTCCCCCTTTTGGCCCATAGCTCCCAACGGCCAAATGATCATTGACCATGGTTGCTACGTCCGGATATTCCTCGAAATTTTTGCTCAAGAAATCCAAAGAAAGTTGCCTCAAATTCAGCTTTATTCGAAAAATCAAATCTCGAGAAAAAGTGTTGGAGAAAATTCCAACATGCAAAAATTGTTTTTGGATTTTGTATAAGGATACAAGGGTTGTCCAAAAGTTTCAAACAAAGTAGGAAAATTTGGACGTAAAAGGATTTTGGTTTTCAAATTTTCTATGCATGGCGAGTGAGAAAAAAATCAAATATGCTGATGGAAAATCCAAATAAATGAAATGAAAATTATCTTGTGATAAAATAGAATATGCAGGGAGATGCATGTGGTGGAAAACAAAAATCAAAAGAAATCGAAAGATAATACCGATTTATCCCGTCGACCAGGGCTTTGCCATTTTAAGTCCGGCGAGCGAGGACTTCTCCATTTCTTTTCATCCTTGTGGTGCAGGCCCTTTCCCCGGAGAAGAGGATGAAGATGGCTGCACCTTCTTCACTTGCCACACTTGTTTGGTCTTTGTTGATGTAGGTGGCTTTGTGTCTTGAAGGACTCGGCTTCTTGGCCCATAATCCCGGCCTTGTCGTTGCAGTGCTTCTTGGGTTGGTACCATGACGGATTCTCAATTTTGTCAAGTTGCTTCCAAAAGGCGACGAGACTATCCGTCTTTCTTGGCGTCACTTCAACTTCACGGATGTTTGAGGGATTTGGCCCATACTTGATCTTGATCATTGAGCATTGTTCTTTTCTTGGTTGGAACTCAAACTTTTCCTCCTTCCCATTGATGTGGAATCGGATTTCTCCATTCCCAACATCAATTTGGGCGTTTGCGGTGCCGAGGAAGGGACGTCCCAAAATGAGGGGCGTGTTCTTGTCGATATCCATCTCAAGCACCACAAAGTCCACCGGTATGAAGTTGCCTCGAATTTTACCGGCACGTCTTCGGCTATTCCCGCGGGGTAGCGGACCGAAGAGTCCGCCAATTGCAACCTCATTGGTGTAGGAGTCAAGGTTGTGTAGCTCAAACGATCAAAGACTTCTTTGGGCATCACGCCGACGCTTGCCCCAAGATCACATAAGGCCTGGTCGAAGTGGTGTGCCCCAATGGAACATGATATTGTGGGGCAGCCAGGGTCCTTCTTCTTTCTCGAAGCCGATTGAGTATAGCTGCGCTACACTCCTCCGTGAGCTTGACCATTTCCTCGTTGGGTAGTGGCCTCTTGTTGTTGAGGATGTCTTTAAGGTAGCGTGCATATGTGGGCACCTGCACCATGTCCAACAATGGCACGTTGACATGAATCCTTCGGATGGTCTCGACGAATCGAGCAAATTGTTCATCCTCCTTTGGCTTCCTGTTTCGTGAGGGAATGGCAAAAAGCTTGTGTCTTGAAATTCAATTCCATTCTTCCCTTCACTTGGCTTCTGGTTCTTCTTCTTTTTCTTTGGTAATAGAAGGGCTTTCCTCCTCCAGGTCGTTCCCTGTTCTTCTTTGCTGCATGGTTAGGATATGGCGGATCCCGAGTGGATTTTCCTCCCCTCGTGGTAACCGCATTAACATTTTCCAAAGAAGACTCGGGTTGCCCCGGATCTTCCCGAATTAGAACCAGGAATAAGAGCAGCTAGCTGAGCAACTTGGGTTTCAATCATTTTATTAAAGCTCAGCTGATTTTTGAAAGCAGAGGAGAAACCTTCTATTTGTGCGATTATGTTTTCTAAGACTTTATCATTGGCAGCAAGCTTTTTGTTGATAGATTCGTTAATTTTAGCTTGGCCATAAACCAAATCTTTCAAGGAAGGTTGATTATTGTTAAAGCCGTAAAAATTGTTACCTCCTTGATATGATGGTCGGTTTTGGTTGTACCCTTGTCCTCCGTTTGGACGATACCCGTTGTTGTTGTTCATGTAGAACACCTCTTCATGGGTATGGGGGCAATCCTTCCCCATATGGCCGGTGTTCCCGCACTCCTCACACGTCATGTGTGAGTCCAATGCATGAACACCACCATTTGCGTTGTGTTCGTCCAAGCGTTTTATGAGGAGGTCAACCTTGGCGGACAAGCATGTCCACCTCCTTGACAGGGTGTACGCCTCTTGCGCGTGTTTGGAGTCGATCATCGCTCCACCCTTGATTGGAGACCATCTTCTCTATGAGTTCTTTTGCTTGGGCAATAGTTTTGGAGAAGAAGGCTCCTCCAAGCAGCGGCATCCATATGTCCACGGGTTGTTGGTGTCAACCCGTTGTAGAAGTGTTGAAGAATGAGCCATTCCTCCATCCCATGGTGAGGGCAGGCCGTAATGTATTCTTGAAGCCTTTCCCATGCCTCGGGCATGGATTCGTTTGTCGCTTGCTCGGAAACTTGCAATTCTTCCACGAAGGGCATTGGTTTTGCCCATCGGGAAAAACTTGGCGAGGAACGCCGTGGAACATTTGTTCCAAGTGTCAATGCTTGCACGATTGGCATAAAACCACCGTTTCGCCTTCCCAAGGAGGGATAGGGGAAACAAAGCGGAGTTTGATAGCATCTTGGTTGGCTCCGGCCGTGGCCGATGTGTTGCATATTTCCAGGAACCGTTGGAGATGAGAGTTGGCGTCCTCTGAGGCCTTTCCACAAAAGGGAATGGCTTGCACCATAGTGATGAGGCTGGACTTGATGTCAAGTCCTGCAGCACCAGCTGTCGACGTTGGGCCCAATGGGCACATTGGCGACGGAGGGCGCAGAGTAGTCACGAAGGGTCCTTTCAGCCATGAGTGTTGAGGTTGATGGTGCGGAAGATGCGGGCTCGCTTGTCGTGGGTTCTTGAGGAGAGACAACGACGCGAGGTCGAGTCTTTCTCGCAAGAGCCTCGGGATTATCAACGAAGTTTTCCGGCAAGTCGAATCCACGCATGCACTATCCTGTTTTCACCTTTGAGAGAAAACAGATCAAGGTTAGCCTGCAAGGGCAATGATTAAATCATCATCAAGTGTAATCATGAACATTCATTGTATTCTTATTAACCAATGTCTTCCCTGCAACGGCGCCAGAAATGCTTGTTGGCATCTCTTAAGGTCACGCGGAAAGAAACACGTGACCGCGGGAGAGCCAAGGGTTTAAGTCACTTGCACTATTTAACCAAATAATCCACATCCAAGTACAAGTACTAGATATGTATTATAAGGTGGGTCATAAATATCCGCAAGCTGGACGGATAACACGTTGTAGCATTTCACCCGAGAGTATTCAAGGGTATCGTATTTATATTTTCCCCAAGGAAGACATGGTTGATAAGAGTACTTATGTTCATGGTGTTACAAAAGAATGATGAAGTATTCACATTCCAATGCAGGGGTTAGGAGCAATAAGTTGAGGATAGTGTGACACACACCAAGGCGATGCATTCTCTTATAAAAGGGATAGAGGCGATCCTAGATAAAGCTAAACTAGACTAGCAGACCACTACTCCTAATGATACAACATTCATATGAGTGCGCAGCTTCTACCTAACATCCAAGATCATGCAAGCGCAAGCAAGCGTCTAATGCCTAGGCATCATCGGGAGATCCGTCTTACGCGAGGTCCGCCTCGCGACTCCGGCTTTTAGACTCCTATGCCATGCCCGAACGTGGAGGATTACTTTGGATGACAAGGCTGTCACTTCTTGTCACCTACCTCTACAAACCGTGGGACACGAAGCACATTCAACGGTGGGTAGATAACCCCAAGCACCGTGCCTGGCGTCACTAACCACAACTCTAGATCCCTCGAGGCACCGACATGGTGGTAAATCTAGAGCACCCTTGCGGGACGATGAACCCGAAGCCTATTCATAAGAACACTAGCCTAACTAGCATAAGCTAGACGAAAGGATCAAAGCTAGCACTAAGTCATGCAAGGCGTTCGTCGCTCAAGAATGAGCGACGAACGGCAATTAATCAAGTAAGATCAGGAGTAATCGGTGATCAAGTATGAACGAACGAAGAACATTCGATATGAGTTCATCTTCTATTAATGAAGAACGAAGAACGAACGACGAACTTATATGAACGAACGATGAACGATCAAACAAGATCATGATTACTCTATAAAGCTCATGACAAGGATATGAACGAAAGTATTCCATAGATGAATGATCAAGTCTCATAAAGAGAGGATACAAGAGCTATACCCAATTCTCCACAAGACTTTGGGAGCAATGAGGCAGCCCACTACTAAGCCTAGCACTACCTAGAAAGCCTCTAAACTTCTAGTGTGAGGAGAGAATGATCCTTGTGTTGTTGTGTGTGTTAAGGAGGGGGGTACCCCTCCTTATATAGGCTTGAAAGGTCGGCTCCCGGAGGCGGTTTCGTAGGTCGGTGGCATTTAATGCGCGTGGAACCGACCTCCGGAGGCGGTGGGCAAACCGCCGGAGAAAAGTGGGCCGGGGGGCCACCATGACGGTTCGGCCGAACCGCCTTGTTGGTTCGGCCGAACCGCCACCGGCCCCTCCCGGGTCGGGCTTTGGCGGTTGGCTCCCCCACCGGATGTTGGTCTTTGATCCAGGTGCGTGAGGCCTTATTTGTGTTGGATTTCGTGGTCGTTGGCCTTTTATCTTGGAGTTGATTCCCGCGGCGAAGTGGAAGTTTTGTAAAAGTGTTGATTTGTCGCCTCGGGGCCTGGAATTCATCATTTTCCACCCGCACACTAAAAATCTAGAGGTACACGTGGAACTAGGTTATTTCTAAGTAAAATGCATGCAAGACATGCCTAGTCCTTCTCATTTATTTGACTAATTGACGGTCGAAATTGGTCCGTAACGACCGTCAACAACAGTCGAATTAAAACGGACGCCCGGATCGCATACGAAGTCGGATTTGGACGTTCCAATGTTTTTGGTGCTGCGTCACCGTTTTTGGCCTTTGGGCCGTGTATCTCGTGTGAGCCCATTAGGGGAGCGTCCAGGGGGTTCTTGCACGTCCCCAAGTCTTTATTAGCAGCAGCCGCCACCCATGTTATTGTTGGGTTTTGCTTAGATTATTCTGCTTAGACAGTTTCGCCGTTCATCGGTTTGTGAGACCCCAACTTGTGAGATTAATCATACATCTGCAAATTTGGTTGCATTCTTTCTTGTTCTTGCTTGCGTTCTTGATTCGCGAGCAGGGATTAGCCTTACGGGCGAGGTCAACCGTGCAACGCCGGTTGATAACCATAGAGGACGTGGTGCTGCGATTGCGGGGTTCGAACGTGTTGTTCAGGAGCCGGATCGACGTGTGTCACATCTTCGCCAAATCAAGAGTTATCCGAACCTTTCGGAAGATCGGGACCCTAGTCCACATCACCACCCCCCTTTTCCCTGCCGGTCGTGCACCGCCCCTGCCATTCCCCTTAGAAATTGGCGCACGGGCCAAGGCGCAATCTCCACTCCGCCTCACACCGCTCCCCACCTCCCTCTCGCTCCTCCCCGCGCCGCCACCCCGTTTGAATTTCTGCCGGTGGCATTTTTGTAAATATCGTGAAGTTCGTTTGATTTTGAAAAATCCATATCTCCCGATTTAAAAGTCCAAATATTACAAACTAAAATGTATTGGAAACTACAAATCTTCTACTTTCATAAACATAACATGGACTTGGCAGATCTGCACATTTTCATATTTTTACAAAAATGACAAAAGTCAATCGACAAAAACTCATTTAGGTCACAACTTTACAAATATAGATCCAAATTTAATTCCACTTTGTCAGAGACTTCATATGAGCATACTTGAATTCTCACAAAAGATCTAAATGAAACAACCATGAAAAAAAAATTCGATCACATAGCTTAATTCTCACAAAAGATCGAAAACCGGAACAACAAAAACGTGGCAGAATTTTAACTTTCACGAAAATGAGCATAACTCCCTCAATACTTAACCAAATTAGGCAAATGAGGACTTTCTGGAAAGCTCGTGTTATGCACTACAACAATATTCTAGTCTCAGGTCTTGCAAAAATTTGGAACGTAGCTAGAATTGCCCATTACAGAGAGCTATTCTGGATTTCCAGAGTGTGCTCCGGTTCTGTCCCTGTCGTAGATCGCTCATAACTTTCAAACGACAAGTCGGGTTGAGAAGTTCTAGGATGCGTTAGAAATATTAAAAAATTTTCTAAAACTTTCCTAACAAAATAAAAACGTAATTCTGTCCAGAAACAGGAGTAATAGCCGAGTTTCCGTAACAGGTCAAATCTGTTCAGAAAAACTGAACCGTGTTAGGTCTTGTGCGGAAAGTTGTTGCATTCTTTTGCAAGTTGTGCCGTTCCATCATTCATGCTTTACTCATTAGCATGTTTTGTTGTTGGATATTGAGTTTTGACTTCTGTTTTAAAATTCTCCGACGGATGGCCCCCGGCAAGCTCATGTTGGACCGCGAGAACCTCGCGCGGCGTGTGCACGAGTTGGAGCAGGAGCGTGCTGCCCTGCAGGCCACCCTCACCACCCGCGACGCCGAGCTCACGACTCGCACCGCTGAGCTTGCTGCCCGCACCGCCGAGCTCGCCGAACGCACTACCGAGGTGGACACCCTCCGTACGCAGCTCTAGTATAGCGAGGCGGAGCGTTGGAGTTTCTTTGAGCAGCTCCATGACGCCAACCTCGCTTCTTGAGGGCAATGGAGCCGCCGCTCTGCAGGCCACGCTGAATGAGCATGAGGCACAGCTCACAGCCGCGAGTGAGGAGAACTACATCCTCTCCGGTCAGGTGGACGCCCTTCTTGAGGAGAAGGACGAGTTGGAGGTTACTCTCTTGGAGACTCGGGGCACTAGGGATGCTTTGGAGGGAGACCTCCAAAACGCCCGAGCGACCATCGCGCAGAACAATGCTACCATAGAGCATCTCTAGGCCGCCACAACGCCCGCACGCCATCCTTAATGGCGGACCTCCCGAGCCACTTGAGATCATCCCACCCGAGGAGGACGTGGAGATGAGTGATGGTGAGGATGCTTCCGACGTCGAGGGCGGAGCACCACCCTCTCCCATGAGGGGTGACGACGACTACTACGGCGATGACGACGAGTAGTTGTCACGACCGGTGGTCGTAGCTCTATGTGTTGTAGGATTTGCAATCTCGTAAGGCATGTAACCGTGTATGGAAAACGATCCGCGTGTTGTTAATTAAGCTCTCCGAGATTTGTGTTTGTTTATGGGTCACATGTGATGTAACCCAAGACCGTGTTGTATCGGATTTGTGGTTTCCCGTGTATCAAAAATTTCTATCATGTTGCTAGCTATGTTGGAATCTATGGAATATGTGTGTTGCCAATGCATTATGCTTATTTCATCAATATTTCTTTCGTACATGCAATCTGAAATTTTTGGTCCCTCATGTCAAATGTTATATTTTCTTGCTATTTTAAGCTCTTGATCTAATGAGCTAACGTGAGAAAATTTTTCATATGTGACAGATGGTGAATACCCGTCGTGGTGAAGCTTCCGGCAGTGGTCATGGTGGGAGGGATGAGCAACTCCCTAACCCTCCACCTCTCACGCCGTTGGAACAACACGTGTCCAACCAAAACAAGATGTTCCGCTTGTTCTTTGCAAGCCAAACTAATCAAGGACAAGGCCAAGGACCGCCACCCCAAGGGCCGAGGAATTCCACCTATGCCGACTTTTGGGCGACTCAACCGCCAAAGTTTGGTGAAGCTACTACCGATCCTTTGGAAGCGGACAACTTCCTCCGCATCATTGAGTCGAAGTTTGCTCTCCTTAATTGCACGTCGGAGCAAAAGGTTCTCTTTGCGGCTCAACAACTCGGGGCTCCGCTAGTGCATGGTGGGAAAGCTTCACCGCCGCCCTTCCCGTCGGTACTCAAGTGAATTGGCCGGACTTTTGCACCGCGTTTCGCGCGCATCACATTCCCGCCGGTCTCATGAAGCGCAAGTTGCAAGAATTCCTCGGTTTGAAGCAAGGTACCGGAACCGTGCAAGAGTATGCACGGAAGTTCAACTACTTGGCTCAATATGCATCCTATCATGCCGACACGCATGACAAGAAGAAGGATTGCTTCCGTTCGGGGCTAAGCCCGAAGTTGCAAGATCGCTTGGCTCAAGTTACCACCGGCACGTTCAATGACTTGATGAGTGCCGCAATTGTGCAAGAAGATTGTATCCGTGCTCACCAAGAGGACAAGAAGAGGAAGCGTGTCGTGGGAAATCCATCCGGCTCTACTCCGCCCAAGTACAAGTTGGCCATCACTTCCCCGTCCGGACAGAAGTTTCGGGCCGCATTGCCGCCGATGGGAGGATCACGCCTATTTGTGCCACAGCAGCACCACCACTCTCACGGTGGAAATCAGCAGCACAACAACTCCTCTCGCCCTCCGCAGCAGCAGTACCAAGGTGCTAGACCCGGTCCTCAAGGTCCGTGCTTTAATTGTGGACGTCCGGGTCATTTCGCAAAGGATTGTCGTGTTTCGACACGTAACCCGGCAACAACAACAACAACAACAATGGTTTCGGAAGTGGCAACAACAATCAAAACCGCAATGGGAATAATGGAAATGGGAACCGCAATCAATCTTCCACTCCAAATGCTAAGAATGGCGAGTCAACTATACCACGGCCGAAGAGATTCAAGCGGGAGAACCGGTACTTTCAGGTATGTTTTCGGTCAACAACCACTCGACTTTGCTTCTTTTCGATTCCGGCGCAACTCATGATTTCATTAGTCAAGCAGGTGCAAAAGCCTTACAACTCACTCCTACCGTTTTGGATATTCCCTATATCATCACATCACCCGGTGGGAAAATAAGAACAAACCTAGATTTGAGGCAAGTACCACTAAATCTAGAGAGAAAAGTATACCCCTCCTCTCTCATAATTTTAAGTGGGCAAGGAATAGACATAATCCTAGGTATGAGATGGATGAAACTCCATAAAGCCGTCTTGCACATCGATTCCCGAGAAGTTCACCTAAACTCACCACTCCATGGTTCGTCTATTCTCGATTACCCCATCCAAAAGTCTCCACCTCGAAAATCTATCATCCCGAGGGAAAAAGGATTGAGGATATTTCCGTGGTATGTAAGTTTCCCGATGTGTTCCCGGATGACTTACCGGGCATGTCACCCGATCGGGATGTTGAGTTTAAAATTGAGCTCCAACCCGTACGGCACCAATCTCCCGTAGGCCGTACAAGATGGCTCCCAATGAGCTAACGGTATTAAAATAGCAATTAAGTGAGCTTATGGATAAAGGATATATTTGCCCTAGTTCATCTCCGTGGGGATGTCCCGCTCTCTTTGTGAAGAAGAAAGACAAGACGCTACGTCTATGTGTGGATTATCGCCCTCTCAATGCGGTGACCATCAAGAATAAATACCCGCTCCCTCGGATTGATATTCTCTTTGATCAACTAGTTGGTGCTAAGGTCTTCTCTAAGATTGATCTTCGATCCGGTTACCATCGGATCAAGATCCGAGTGGAAGATATTAGAAAAACCGCATTCTCTACGCGGTATGGTCTCTTTGAATATCTCGTCATGTCTTTTGGGCTTACAAATGCTCCAGCTCATTTCATGTACTTGATGAATTCGGTCTTTATGCCCAAGTTGGATAAGTTTGTCGTGGTCTTCATTGACGACATTCTTATTTATTCGAACACCTTCGCATTGTTCTCCAACGGCTTCGTGATCATCAATTGTATGCCAAATTTAGCAAATGTCAATTTTGGTTGAAACAAGTTCCTTTCTTGGGTCATATCATTTCCGCGGAAGGTGTTGCCGTTGACCCAAGTAAAGTTGAAGAAGTGCTTACTTGGAAGTCCCCAAGATCGGTGAGACAAATTCAAAGTTTTCTTGGTCTTGCCTGGTTATTATCGGAAATTCATTCCCAACTTTTCAAGCATAGCCAAGCCTATGACAAAATTGTTGGAAAAAGATGCTAAGTTTAAATGGAGCCGTGAATGTGAAGATGCCTTCCAAACTCTCAAGAAGCATTTGACATCCGCTCCGGTGTTAGCCCAAGCCGACATCACCAAGCCGTTTGACGTGTATTGTGATGCGTCCGGCACCGGTCTAGGATGTGTGCTAATCCAAGAAGGTCGTGTCATTGCTTAGGCTTCTAGTCAACTTCACAAACATGAACAACACTACCTCACCCATGATTTGGAACTAGCCTCGGTTGTCCTTACTTTGAAAACTTGGAGACATTATCTACTTAGAAATCTTGTCAATCTCTACACCGATCATAAGAGTCTCAAATATATCTTCACCCAACAAGAATTGAATATGAGGCAACGTCGATGGTTAGAGTTAATCAAGGACTATGAGTTGGAAATTCATTATCACCCGGGTAAGGCTAATGTGGTTGCCGACGCTTGGAGTTGCAAGGATCAATGCAATCATATTACCGGTTGCTCTATGGAAAATTCAGAAATTTCAGATTCTAGTGAACCAAGCTTTCGAGTTGTTCCCTATGGCTCATTATACAATCTAGCTCTCATTCCTACCCTTCGTGAGGAAATTATTGAGTCACAAAAGAAGGATGAAGGGATGGAATTTATTCGGCAAAGGATAGAGAAAGATGAGGCTACATGTTTCCGACAAGATGCCGATAGTGTATTATGGTTCAACCAACGTCTCGTTATTCCGAAGAATATAGAATTACGGAAGAAAATAATGGATGAGGCACATTTGTCTAAATATTCCATATACCCCGGTAGTAACAAAATGTATCGCGGCCTAAGAGAAAAGTTTTGGTGGACACGCATGAAGCGTGAAATTGCATGGTATGTGGCCGAGTGTGATACTTGTCAACGAGTTAAAGCCGATCACTTGAGGAAAGCCGGATTATTGAACCCATGGAAGATTCCCGTTTGGAAGTGGGAGGACATTGCTATGGATTTTATCGTTGGATTGCCTCTCACGTCAAAGAAGCATGATTTAATTCGGGTTATTGTGGATAGATTAACCAAATCCGCGCATTTCATTCCCGTCCATACAACCTACAATACCAAGAAGTATGCCGAGCTATACATCTCATGAGTTCTATGTTTGCATGGAGTACCTAAAACCATTGTTTCCGACCGAGGTCCGCAATTTGTATCTCGTTTTTGGGAGCAATTGCATTCTTGTCTTGGTAGCACTCTCATTAGAAGCTCCGCTTATCATCCTCAAACGGATGGACAAACCGAAAGGTTAAATCAATATTTGGAGGATATCTTGAGAGCATGTGCTATGGAAAATCGAGGAAATTGGGATGATTGCCTTCCATTCACCGAATTCTCGTACAACAATATCTATCAAAAGGGTTCGGGAATGTCGCCATTTGAAACATTGTATGGTCATTCTTGTCGTACACCCTTAAATTGGTCGGAAGCGGGTGAAAGAACAAATTCTGGTCCCGATCTTGTCACTCAAGCCGAAGAAAAGGTCCGACAAATCCAAGCCAACACGAAAGCCGCACAATCTCGCCAAGTTAGCTACGCTAACAAGAGGAGACGCCCATTGGAATTTGAGAAAGGAGATCATGTCTATCTTCGTGTCTCCCCAAATAAGGGCGTGTCTCGGTTTGGAATTAAAGGAAAGTTAGCACCCCGCTATATTGGACCCTACCCGATTGTGGAAAAGCATAGCACGGTTGCTTACCGATTGCAACTACCGGAAAGTCTTGCTCGTGTGCACAATGTGTTCCATGTCTCTCAACTCAAGAAATGCTTGAAGCCTCCGATAGATGTGGTCATTTCCGACACCGAGCAACTAGAAGAGGATCTCTCTACCCCGCATACCCCGTCCGGATTATCGACCAAAGCGATCGTTGACGGTCGTTACGGACCAATTTCGACCGTCAATTAGTCAAATAAATGAGAAGGACTAGGCATGTCTTGCATGCATTTTACTTAGAAATAACCTAGTTCCACGTGTACCTCTAGATTTTTAGTGTGCAGGTGGAAAATGATGAATTCCAGTGCCCCGAGGCGACAAATCAACACTTTTACAAAACTTCCACTTCGCCGCGGGAATCAACTCCAAGATAAAAGGCCAACGACCACGAAATCCAACACAAATAAGGCCTCACGCACCTGGATCAAAGACCAACATCCAGTGGGGGAGCCAACCGCCAAAGCCCAGCCCAGGAGGGGCCGGTGGCAGTTCGGCCGAACCAACAAGGCGGTTCGGCCGAACCGTCATGGTGGCCCCCCGGCCCACTTTTCTCTCGGCGGTTTGCCCACCGCCTCCGGAGGTCGGTTCCACGCGCATTAAATGCCACCGACCTACGAAACCGCCTCCAGGAGCCGACCTTTCAAGCCTATATAAGGAGGGGTACCCCCCTCCTTAACACACACAACAACACAAGGATCATTCTCTCCTCACACTAGAAGTTTAGAGGCTTTCTAGGTAGTGCTAGGCTTAGTAGTGGGCTGCCTCATTGCTCCCAAAGTCTTGTGGAGAATTGGGTATAGCTCTTGTATCCTCTCTTTATGAGACTTGATCTTTTATATATGGAATACTTTCGTTCATATCCTTGTCATGAGCTTTATAGAGTAATCATGATCTTGTTTGATCGTTCATCGTTCGTTCATATAAGTTCGTCGTTCGTTCTTCGTTCTTCATTAATAGAAGATGAACTCATATCGAATGTTCTTCGTTCGTTCATACTTGATCACCGATTACTCCCGATCTTACTTGATTAATTGCCGTTCGTCGCTCATTCTTGAGCGACGAACGCCTTTGCATGACTTAGTGCTAGCTTTGATCCTTTCGTCTAGCTTATGCTAGTTAGGCTAGTGTTCTTATGAATAGGCTTCGGGTTCATCGTCCCGCAAGGGTGCTCTAGATTTACCACCATGTCGGTGCCTCGAGGGATCCAGAGTTGTGGTTAGTGACGCCGGCACGGTGCTCGGGGTTATCTACCCACCGTTGAATGTGCTTCGTGTCCCACGGTTTGTAGAGGTAGGTGACAAGAAGTGACAGCCTTGTCATCCAAAGTAATCCTCCACGTTCGGGCATGGCATAGGAGTCTAAAAAGCCGGAGTCGCGAGGCGGACCTCGCGTAAGACGGATCTCCCGATGATGCCTAGGCATTAGACGCTTGCTTGCGCTTGCATGATCTTGGATGTTAGGTAGAAGCTGCGCACTCATATGAATGTTGTATCATTAGGAGTAGTGGTCTCGCTAGTCTAGTTTAGCTTTATCTAGGATCGCCTCTATCCCTTTTATAAGAGAATGCATCGCCTTGGTGTGTGTCACACTATCCTCAACTTATTGCTCCTAACCCCTGCATTGGAATGTGAATACTTCATCATTCTTTTGTAACACCATGAACATAAGTACTCTTATCAACCATGTCTTCCTTTGGGAAAATATAAATACGATACCCTTGAATACTCTCGGGTGAAATGCTACAACGGGTTATCCGTCCGCTTGCGGATATTCATGACCCACCTTATAATACATATCTAGTACTTGTACTGGATGTGGATTATTTGGTTAAATAGTGCAAGTGACTTAAACCCTTGGCTCTCCCGCGGTCACGTGTTTCTTTCCGCGTGACCTTAAGAGATGCCAACAAGCATTTCTCGGCGCCGTTGTCGGGGAAGACATTGGTTAATAAGAATACAATGAATGTTCATGATTACACTTGATGATGATTTAATCATTGCCCTTGCAGAGCTAACCTTGATCTGTTTTCTCTCAAAGGTGAAAACAGGATAGTGCATGCGTGGATTCGACTTGCCGGAAAACTTCGTTGATAATCCCGAGGCTCTTGCGAGAAAGACTCGACCTCGCGTCGTTGTCTCTCCTCAAGAACCCACGACAAGCGAGCCCGCATCTTCCGCACCATCAACCTCAACACTCATGGCTGAAAGGACCCTTCGTGACTACTCTGCGCCCTCCGTCGCCAATGTGCCCATTGGGCCCAACGTCGACGCCGGTGCTGCAGGACTTGACATCAAGTCCAGCCTCATCACTATGGTGCAAGCCATTCCCTTTTGTGGAAAGGCCTCCGAGGACGCCAACTCTCATCTCCAACAGTTCCCGGAAATATGCAACACATCAGCCACGGCCGGAGCCAACCAAGATGCTATCAAACTCCGCTCGTTTCCCCTATCCCTCCTTGGGAAGGCGAAACAGCTGGTTTTATGCCAATCGTGCAAGCATTGACACTTGGAACAAATGTTCCACGGCGTTCCTCGCCAAGTTTTTCCCGATGGGCAAAACCAATGCCCTTCGTGGAAGAATTGCAAGTTTCCAGCAAGCGACAAACGAATCCATGCCCGAGGCATGGGAAAGGCTTCAAGAATACATTCTGGCCTGCCCTCACCATGGGATGGAGGAATGGCTCATTCTTCAACACTTCTACAACGGGTTGACACCAACAACCCGTGGACATATGGATGCCGCTGCTGGAGGAGCCTTCTTCTCCAAAACTATTGCCCAAGCAAAAGAACTCATAGAGAAGATGGTCTCCAATCAAGGGTGGAGCGATGATCGACTCCAAACACGCGCAAGAGGCGTACACCCCGTCAAGGAGGTGGACATGCTGTCCGCCAAGGTTGACCTCCTCATAAAACGCTTGGACGAACACAACGCAAATGGTGGTGTTCATGCATTGGACTCACACATGACGTGTGAGGAGTGCGGGAACACCGGCCATATGGGGAAGGATTGCCCCCATACCCATGAAGAGGTGTTCTACATGAACAACAACAACGGGTATCGTCCAAACGGAGGACAAGGGTACAACCAAAACCGACCATCATATCAAGGAGGTAACAATTTTTCTGGCTTTAACAATAATCAACCTTCCTTGAAAGATTTGGTTTATGGCCAAGCTAAAATTAACGAATCTATCAACAAAAAGCTTGCTGCCAATGATAAAGTCTTAGAAAACATAACCGCACAAATAGAAGGTTTCTCCTCTCGCTTTCAAAAATCAGCCGAGCTTTAATAAAATGATTGAAACCCAAGTTGCTCACCTAGCTGCTCTTATTCCCGGTTCTAATTTCGGGAAGATCCCGGGGCAACCCGAGTCTTCTTTGGAAAATGTTAATGCGGTTACCACGAGGGAGGAAAATCCACTCGGGATCCGCCATATCCTAACCATGCAGCAAAGAAGAACAGAACGACCTGGAGGAGGAAAGCCCTTCTATTACCAAAGAAAAAGAAGAAGAACCGAAGCCAAGTGAAGGGAAGAATGGAATTGAATTTCAAGACACAAGCTTTTTGCCATTCCCTCACGTAAACAGGAAGCCAAAGGAGGATGAACAATTTGCTCGATTCGTCGAGACCATCCGAAGGATTCATGTCAACGTGCCATTGTTGGACATGGTGCAGGTGCCCACATATGCACGCTACCTTAAAGACATCCTCAACAACAAGAGGCCACTACCCAACGAGGAAATGGTCAAGCTCACAGAGGAGTGTAGCGCAGCTATACTCAATCGGCTTCCGTAAAAGAAGAAGGACCCCGGCTGCCCCACAATATCATGTTCCATTGGGGCACACCACTTCGACCAGTGCCTTATGTGATCTTGGGGCAAGCGTCGGCGTGATGCCCAAAGAAGTCTTTGATCGTTTGAGCTACACAACCTTGACTCCTACACCAATGAGGTTGCAATTGGCGGACTCTTCGGTCCGCTACCCCGCGGGAATAGCCGAAGACGTGCCGCAAAAATTCGAGGCAACTTCATACCGGTGGACTTTGTGGTGCTTGAGATGGATATCGACAAGAACACGCCCTCATTTTGGGACGTCCCTTCCTCAAGACCGCAAACACCCAAATTGATGTTGGGAATGGAGAAATCCGATTCCACATCAATGGGAAGGAGGAAAAGTTTGAGTTCCAACCAAGAAAAGAACAATGCTCAATGATCAAGATCAAGTATGGGCCAAATCCCTCAAACATCCGTGAAGTTGAAGTGACGCCAAGAAAGACTGGATAGTCTCGTCGCCTTTTGGAAGCAACTTGACAAAATTGAGAATCCGTCATGGTACCAACCCAAGAAGCCTCGCAACAAGAAGGCCGGGATTATGGGCCAAGAAGCCGACTCCTTCAAGACACAAAGCCACCTACATCAACAAAGACCAAACAAGTGTGGCAAGTGAAGAAGGTGCAGCCATCTTCATCCTCTTCTCCAGGGAAAGGGCCCGCACCACAAGGATGAAAAGAAATGGAGAAGTCCTCGCCGCTGCACTTAAAATGGCAAAGCCCCGGTCGACAGGATAAATCGGTATTATCTTTCGATTTCTTTTGATTTTTGTTTTCCACCACATGCATCTCCCTGCATATTCTATTTTATCACAAGATAATTTTCATTTCATTTATTTGGATTTTCCGCCAGCATATTTGATTTTTTTTTTTCTCACTCGCCATGCATAGAAAATTTGAAAACCAAAATCCTTTTACGTCCAAATTTTCCTACTTTGTTTGAAACTTTTGGACAACCCTTGTATCCTTATACAAAATCCAAAAAACAATTTTTGCATGTTGGAATTTTCTCCAACACTTTTTCTCGAGATTTGATTTTTCGAATAAAGCTGAATTTGAGGCAACTTTCTTTGGATTTCTTGAGCAAAAATTTCTGAGGAATATCTCGGACGTAGCAACCATGGTCAATGATCATTTGGCCGTTGGGAGCTATGGGCCAAAAGGGGGAGCAAAAGGGACCCACAGCAGGTCGGCCGAACCCACCTCCTTGGTTCGGCCGAACCGCCATGACCGTTGCTCGGTCTCGTCCTTTTCCCAACGGTCATATGCCCCTCCTAACGCTCAAAAACGGCTACTTCGTGAGCTATAAGTAGAGGTGGCCCGGCCGCAGCTCTCTCCCCCTCTCACACTATCATTTCCACTCCTCACTCACTTCATTCTCATTACTCTCAAGTTTTCCATTGTCCTCACTTGCTCATTGCCTAAAAGTTCTGCATAAATCTTTTGCTCTTGGTGTGCTGTCTAGTTTTTGGTTTGATTTGTTTTTGTTTGGTTTTCTCGAGTTGCGATTTCTTGCTCACATGAACAACCGACGGTGTCGCTAATTTGATTTTTTCCCTCACATGACCCGTTCGGAATTTTTGTTCTTGCATTCTTGCTCTCTTTGTGTGCAGCCATGACCGGTGCCAAGAAGCTGTTCGGGTCAATCAAGAGGTCCTTGAGCTCACGCTCAAGTTCAAGCTCTTTACGTCGAAGCACCCGCGCACGCCCGTAGTCGAGTCACCGCCAAGTTCACCACCACAAGTCGAGGAAGAAGGGCAAGAGGGCAACATCGAGCATCGTCTCCTCACCGACACCGACCTCGACTTAGTGGGCGAGCACGAGACGCGCACCTACACGCTTCTCCAACACCGTCTCTTTGCTCCTACGCGAGCATTTGACACGGAGCTGCTGCACAAAATAGGTATGGATGCTGAATTTGCTCAAGTATTTAAAGCCTTAGGGTGGACAGATTTTGCTAGTGTAAATGAGCCGGGTTCCCGCTTGCTTACACTTCAGTTTTTATGCACCCTACAAACGGTAGATGAAGGAATTTCTTTTCGGTTTTTCCGTGAATCCTACCGTTTGACTTGGAAAGAACTTAGCACTCTTCTTGGCTTTAATACTCGCTGCAATACCGACTTGGATGGTGCCCTTCCTCGCTTTTCAAAGCATGCTTTTTGGGAAAGGATTACGGGTCTTCCTAGTTGCGTGCGACCTAGAACTAATCACATCCATCATCCTACCTTGCGTTTTATGCACATGTGGATTGCTATCACTCTTTTTCCAAGGAGTGATATTCGAATTGTGCGCGAGGATGAGCTAAAAATTCTTTTTGCTGCGGTCGATAAGATTAAGATTGCTCCCGTGAAAGCCATGATTTGCCAATGGATAGAAAATCTTGGGACGATAGGACCAATTGAATGTACCTCTCTAGTGACACGAATTGCCATGCGGGTGGGAGCTTTACATGATGCTAATGTTGAATACCTTGCTACACCTCGCTCTCTTATAAATAAAGATTATCTTATTCAAGGTCACTCTCTTAAGAATGGTCCGAACGATTCCCTCATATATTATTTTGTGGGATATGCAAACGAGTTTCGGTTACCTAACCCGACCTTCGTTTGTATACTCTCAAAAATCTAACCATTGAGCTCCAAGAAGCGCAGCGGTCTCGCAGAGTGTATCTTCTCGCAGGGGGCGCACAGATCAGTAACAACCATCTACCTCCGAGATGCCCACACCGCACCCCACGACTCATGGCGAGCCGGGTACAGCCACCCCGGGTTTTCTCCCGGTGGGTACCCAGCCCCGCCACCTCACATGGCCGGGGATCGGCGTGGCAAACTCCGGGATATGGCCCGGGGCTGTTTTCTCCACAACAACAATGGGAGGAACACTCCACCGACTCCGGATCAGCCCAAGGCTACAACTTTGTGCAGGAGATGAACAACCTCTCCTCACAAATGGGAAGACTCCAAACCACGGCGGAAGACACCGAGTATGCGCTCAACCAACACATCTTGCAAACTCATCAATGGCAAGAGCGCACCGACACCCAGCTCACCGCCCTCACCAACATGACGGAGCAACAACGAGCCGATCTTTTGGCTTACTTCCGTCACATGGGGTTCATTCCACCAAACCCATGAGCAAGAACAAGCTTGGGGGGCAGCACCCCCGCTAAGGTATCATGTATCGCAACTTGTATCCTTTATTGTCTCTTGTTTTTGCTTGTTCTTGCCTCTCATATGAAAAACAAAATAAAAATGATAAAACTAAAAAGAACAAAAAGAAGTAGCTTAGTTCCCTTTTATACGCTGCAAGTATGTTGCTAGTCTTTCTATGTTGAGATGATGAATAGTTGCTCTGTTTTATTTCTCTCATGTGCCTAGTCTATAATTTAGAACTCTCCTAGTTTTGAGTTTGGTGGCTAGCAAAACTTGCTTAGAACCTGAAACTTGTGGGCTGCACATGCTTGAGCTGCACCTAAGTTGTTGTGAGATGATGATATGGTAAAAAGAGCTGCTATGATCTTGTCCTAAGTTGAGCTTAAAATCTCCGGAATTCTGTTCCCAAAAATTGCAAAATCTATAAGTTCCCAAGTGATGATAAATTCCTACCAAAGCCATATGCAAATTTCCCTTGAAAACCTTACTCATTTGCTACTTGTTACTTCATTGAGCTTTATCAAAATTGTGTGACCCTAGTGAGATGCTTTTCATACTCTCATGATCAAGATCACGTACACACTCCACCTCATATGCTACACTTCTACACCGGAAGTTAGCAACATGTCATGCCATCCACCCAAAATAAAGACACTCCTCACATTTTATCACCTCTCTTAAAATATCAAAAGAAGGCATGGCTATGCAAAAGAAAAAGAAAATAAGGCTCACAAAAGATGAGCAAGAAAAAGATGCTGCTCTCATTTCGAGCATAGAAAAAGAAAGAAGAAAAGATAGCCATGCCCAAAATCCAAAATAAAAAGAGGTGAAACAAAAAGAGGAGTAGTCAAATACACCACCACCATCATCTTCACACTTGCACATCTTGATCTACGATTGTATGACTTGCTATCTCCATGGATCCACTCTTTTGGTTTCGCAAAAATATGAATGCAAGTATGCCTCATTTCATACCCTACCTTGAGCTCCACAAAAGCCTATTAGATGTAGGATGAGGCAATACACATGCCTTGGTGAGGAATATAAACACCATTAGAGCGATTCGAGAGCATCACTTGTGGAACGTGGTTTTACTTGAAAAAAAAAAAAAAAATATTTTTTGAAAACGTCCGGAGAATAAAAAGCAAGACAAGGGAAGAGAAAATAAATGCTCTATACACCGTTCTCTCTCTCAACCGCCCAAGGTAAAGTGAAAAGCACAAAGCCCCATGAGGACTAAGGGGAAGGGTGAGTCACCATTGCCAACTTATTCAACTCAAGGATGAGTATCTTTGTTATACACTTGGTACCTTTGAGAAGTAGGCATTGTAGCAACTCCCGATCAACAACCTAAAGTTCTACTACTTGCTCGGGACGAGCAAGGGGTAAGCTTGGGGGGCTTGTTGACGGTCGTTACGGACCAATTTCGACCGTCAATTAGTCAAATAAATGAGAAGGACTAGGCATGTCTTGCATGCATTTTACTTAGAAATAACCTAGTTCCACGTGTACCTCTAGATTTTTAGTGTGCAGGTGGAAAATGATGAATTCCAGTGCCCCGAGGCGACAAATCAACACTTTTACAAAACTTCCACTTCGCCGCGGGAATCAACTCCAAGATAAAAGGCCAACGACCACGAAATCCAACACAAATAAGGCCTCACGCACCTGGATCAAAGACCAACATCCAGTGGGGAGCCAACCGCCAAAGCCCAGCCTCAGAGGGGCCGGTGGCGGCTCGGCCGAACCAACAAGGCGGTTCGGCCGAACCGTCATGGTGGCCCCCCGGCCCACTTTTCTCCGGCGGTTTGCCCACCGCCTCCGGAGGTCGGTTCCACGCGCATTAAATGCCACCGACCTACGAAACCGCCTCCAGGAGCCGACCTTTCAAGCCTATATAAGGAGGGGTACCCCCCTCCTTAACACACACAACAACACAAGGATCATTCTCTCCTCACACTAGAAGTTTAGAGGCTTTCTAGGTAGTGCTAGGCTTAGTAGTGGGCTGCCTCATTGCTCCCAAAGTCTTGTGGAGAATTGGGTATAGCTCTTGTATCCTCTCTTTATGAGACTTGATCTTTTATATATGGAATACTTTCGTTCATATCCTTGTCATGAGCTTTATAGAGTAATCATGATCTTGTTTGATCGTTCATCGTTCGTTCATATAAGTTCGTCGTTCGTTCTTCGTTCTTCATTAATAGAAGATGAACTCATATCGAATGTTCTTCGTTCGTTCATACTTGATCACCGATTACTCCCGATCTTACTTGATTAATTGCCGTTCGTCGCTCATTCTTGAGCGACGAACGCCTTTGCATGACTTAGTGCTAGCTTTGATCCTTTCGTCTAGCTTATGCTAGTTAGGCTAGTGTTCTTATGAATAGGCTTCGGGTTCATCGTCCCGCAAGGGTGCTCTAGATTTACCACCATGTCGGTGCCTCGAGGGATCTAGAGTTGTGGTTAGTGACGCCGGCACGGTGCTCGGGGTTATCTACCCACCGTTGAATGTGCTTCGTGTCCCACGGTTTGTAGAGGTAGGTGACAAGAAGTGACAGCCTTGTCATCCAAAGTAATCCTCCACGTTCGGGCATGGCATAGGAGTCTAAAAAGCCGGAGTCGCGAGGCGGACCTCGCGTAAGACGGATCTCCCGATGATGCCTAGGCATTAGACGCTTGCTTGCGCTTGCATGATCTTGGATGTTAGGTAGAAGCTGCGCACTCATATGAATGTTGTATCATTAGGAGTAGTGGTCTCGCTAGTCTAGTTTAGCTTTATCTAGGATCGCCTCTATCCCTTTTATAAGAGAATGCATCGCCTTGGTGTGTGTCACACTATCCTCAACTTATTGCTCCTAACCCCTGCATTGGAATGTGAATACTTCATCATTCTTTTGTAACACCATGAACATAAGTACTCTTATCAACCATGTCTTCCTTTGGGAAAATATAAATACGATACCCTTGAATACTCTCGGGTGAAATGCTACAACGGGTTATCCGTCCGCTTGCGGATATTCATGACCCACCTTATAATACATATCTAGTACTTGTACTCGGATGTGGATTATTTGGTTAAATAGTGCAAGTGACTTAAACCCTTGGCTCTCCCGCGGTCACGTGTTTCTTTCCGCGTGACCTTAAGAGATGCCAACAGCGACCGAGTAACTCGCAATCGCACCATCACCTTCTATAAAGTGCAATGGAGTAATCACACCGAAAAAGAAGCAACATGGGAACAAGAGGATCTTCTAGAGAAGAACTTTCCCGAATTCCTCGCGTCACACAAATCGGTAAATTATCGCACTCCCTCTCCTTAATTAGTACCGATTCTCGGGACGAGAATTTCTTTAACGGGGAGGGCTGTGACATCCCATGTCACGATTAAGGTTTAATTAAACACTTAATTAAAATCCTAATGACGTCATTAACAAAACCCTAATGCTAATCCTACAAAAGAAAAACAGCAAAAAAGAAAAATAAGAACAAAACAAAAGAAAAAGGCAAATCTAGGTTAAACCCTAACCCCGAACCAACCCCTAAGAAAAATGCAAAATTTATAAAAGCACCACCCACATATTTTTGCACCACTGCATTGCTCATGTAAAAACACGATTTTTCAGCATTCTTACAAAATTTTTCAACAGTTTCAAAAGCTCAAAAATTCAAATTCAAATCTGAAACTTGCCTGGTTATGAATTTTGTAGTAATTTTTTGAGGCAAATTAAGAACTTGAAATTAAAACATGGAAATTAGAGCACATCATGCTGAAGCTCTCCATATTTTTAGTTTTAATTTTGGAGCCTCAAAACTTCGAATTTTTATCGAATTTCAGCAGCTTAGATTTGAATTCAAAAATTCACCTCAAGCCACTCGTTGCCCACCGGGCAATGGCGGTCGGACCGCCGGTCCGGCCAGCCTGGGCGCCACCCCGCGCGTGCCCCGCCCAGTCCCATCGCCACGTCTCCCCGGCCACCTCCGAACCGCCCCGTACCCGCCGGCCAACAGGAGCGGCCGGAATTGAAGGCGCCACCCCCGCTTTTCCTCGCCGGCCGTGCACCGCCCTCGCCATTCCCCTTAGAAATTGGCACACGGGCCAAGGCGCAATCTCCACTCCGCCTCACGGCGCTCCCCACCTCCCTCTCGCTCCTCTCCGCGCCCCGCCTGCCTGCCCCTCCCCTCACTCGCGCGTGAATCGAAGGAATCGCCGCCGTCGCCCGAGAGGACTACCATGGCCGCCACCGCCCCTAGCTCGGTCTAGGCAAGCTCTCGTTCCTCATTTCTTGGCCGAGGTGACTCGCAGGGCCGCCCTCTAGCTTCCTTTTGACCTGCTCCTCTTGTCCCGCAGTACCTCGCCGGAATTTGGAGAAGGAGAGGAACGCCGCCGCCGATCGTCCGCGCCCCTCCACCGAGCCGCCTCCACGGCCCGCCTCGACGCCGCCCGAGCCCACGCCGCGACCCCCGTGCACAGGTGGTGCTCCGAAACCAGCTCCCTCCTCCTCTCTCCCTCTCGCGCTAGACGCGCGCCGCCGCCGGAGTCCCCGCGGACGCCGTCGCTCGCCGCGGACCGTCTCCGGTCGTCGCGGGCCCCCGTAGACCCCACCATCGTGTTCCCCGTGCCGCGCACTACATTTCCACCAAAATGCAGAGCTTGAGCTGCCCCGAACGCCGCCGCGCTCGAGCTCGCCGGCGACGGCCACCGCCCGCCGAGCCCGCACCGCCGCCTCGTTTGAATTTCTGCCGGTGGCATTTTTGTAAATATCGTGAAGTTCGTTTGATTTTGAAAAATCCATATCTCTCGATTTAAAAGTCCAAAAATTGCAAACTAAAATGTTTTCGAAACTAAAAATCTTGTACTTTCATAAACGTAACATGGACTTGGCAGATCTGCACATTTTCATATTTTTACAAAAATGACAAAAGTCAATCGACAAAAAACTCATTTAGGTCACAACTTTACAAATATAGATCCAAATTTAATGCCACTTTCTCGGAGGCTTCATATGAGCATACTTGAATTTCTGGCACTGGAAAATCTACATTTCATTGCATAGTATTCAAGTTATTCCATGTCTTGCATTCTCTCGTATTTAATTTTAGTTAAATCTATACAAATTAATTTTGCATGAAACTTTGCAATTAATTCTCTCCTAGTCCTGTGCATGTGTAGAAAATCCCATGATTAATGTTGAGAATGCTAAATAATTATTTGTGCTAACCCTAGATTAATTCCGTAAAAGGTTAATTTCAGCACATGTATAAATGGTTTTATGCTTTTAAAAGTTATATCCTTGCATGTTCATGTAAATTTCACTTTCCACGATGTCACTTAGCACTTCATGACAGGATTAGTGATAAGGTTTCGTTAAAATCATGTATGTATTAATTTTGAAATCCAATTCGTGAATTAAAGTACGATCGTCATCGCATGTGATGATAAACACTTAACCCTAAATTGCATCGGTTGCATTTAAACTTTGCTAATATTTAAAAATCTGAACACTCATGGTTAGACCACAGCACTCCTGTCCCTTGAATGAAACCATTGCTCATGCACGTTAAGGCTACAATTGGTAATTTACTTAACCCCATTAAAAGAGAGCGAATTTATGTGTTTATGCATAGTCGACATTCCACGAAGCTAAGTTTTACTAAACATGTGCATATGCATTTATACAAAACAGTACCATGCATTATCATTATCATCGGACCTTGTATTCCATTCACTTATGCATTGCATTCATCTTCTAGGTGACGACGCCGAATTGATTCCGCCGGAAGAGACAATTGCAACACTCAACGCTTGTGAGGCTAGTGCTAACTTCGATCACTCTCAAGGCAAGCCCCGGTGCATTCCTATTATTTTGAAATGTTTTTCTTTTATCACTATATCAAGGATGATGGTTGTGCATTTAAGTTCTAGGAGTTGATTGGAAATCCACGTGCATAAAGTTCCTATATGTCCTATGTTGAGTATGTGTCATATCCCCGATAGAAATGCTATGCTAGACTTATGGAGTCAACGATAGAATGGGAATCTCACTTATGGCTTATGATTAAATTTGAACATGATGAATTGGTTAAAGTTGAGAACACCCCATTGTGGCTCCGCGAACAAGTTTGAGTTGTACACAACTTGCATACCTTTCTTATGGGGATTGGTAAACCTACGTAGCTTGTGAATTGTAAAGTGAGCCGGATATCTCACCGACACAAAGGTGATGTGTATGGCACGGTGGTTGCATGGGTTGAGGACCGCTGGAGAGTACACGGGTTAGGCCTTGGGCACGTTGTTGAACGGTCGCAAGGGGACGTGTACTCGGGGTCGGTGGCCCCGTGTTTTGCTTTATGATGAACTCTTGAACGGTGGCCATACGTGTTCTTAAATGATGCGTATGTCGTGCATTTGGGTTTTTCCTGCAGGATTAAGAATTCGATAATTATCGCCGTTTCCTCTCGGTTAATGAGTACCACTTATTTCGAGCAGTTTACAATGTTTAGTAAGAGGAGAAGATTGAGAAGATTGCTGTTTTATATTGATATAAATTTGTATTGCAAATTCTTGTATTGTTAGTATGCCCACTAAAGTTTTTTTTATGCAACAACCCTATTAATTTGGCTATGTCCTAAAAGTGCCAACATAATTAGCATAGGTGCCGTTTTGTGCAAAATGCCAAGTTAAACCGGTCAAGCCCCATGCATCTAGGAGTCGGTCTTAGATGGCCAATTTGACGGGTAAGACTTGCGGAGTATGCTAGATACTCGGGCTTTGCCACTACATGTGTATTTTTAGGATTCCCGCAAGCCGGGTTTTGCGATTGTTGTGGTAAGGTTGTGTGGGATGGAGAGGAGCCCAAAGAGTGGATCATTGAATGGGTTCCTAGTTCTCCAGCCCATGATGAGTGAGCCGTGGCCTAGGCCGGCATGATTCACATAAGCTATCTATGTATCGTCGTGTTATGTATTCGCTTCCGCACTTTATTTCGAACAAAGATCATGGTTATGTAAACTTAAGTTTGAACCTAATGTATCTTTTATTCGGAACTCTATATTGCAATCGAGACTAAACTATGTAAACTTGCAAATCGTGTATTTTTGTTAATGTGATGCTATGTATCGTTGTTTCGTCAATCATCTCCCAAGGCGATCCTACCACACTTAACAATCTTTCGGGATAGGGGTGTGACAACCGCACAACCCAATCCAGTTCTAGAAGCATCACAATAAACGTCGAATGGCATGGTGATGACGGGTTGAGCTAGAACTGGAGCAGCTTGTCAAATGCTTCTTCAAAGGTTGGAAAGCATCCTCACATTCTTTACTCCATTTAAAGGTAGAATCCTTTTCCAATAGCTTCATCATAGGCTTGGATATGATCGAAAAATTTGGGATGTACTTCTGATAATAACCCGCGAGTCCAAGAAAACTACGAATATGTTTGACACTTCTCGGAGTTTTCCACTTGAGAACGTCCTCCACTTTGCTCGGATTAACAGAGATACCTTCAGCTGAAATAATATGAGCCAAGAAAGGTACTTGCTTCAGCCGTAACTCACACTTGCTAAACTTGGCATAAAGTTAGTGATTAAAAGTCGCCTAGAGGGGGGGGGTGAATAGGCGAACCTAAAATTTTCTGCGAAACAACACTAAGACGAAAACGTCAAATACCGGAACTTCCGGTAGGGTACCGGAACTTCCGGTGCAGGGTGATAAATGCGGAATTAAACCCTACACAATTCTAGTGTTTGCAAGAACGGAAGGAACAACCCTATGCAATTCTAGGAATTTAAAGGCACAACGGAAAACTAACAAGCAACCTAGTAAATAAACAACAACGCGTAAGTAAAAGGGAGAGAGCACAAGAGACACGAATTTTTCACCGAAGTTCAAGCCCACCAAGGACTCTACGTCTCCGTTGAGAAAGTCCACCAAGTACCGGGTTTCTCTCAACCCTATTTCTCCCTCAAGTCACCACCAAGGTTGAGCTTGAGTTTTCCACTATCAATGTCCCTTCCGGGACGGGCAATACAAACTTCTCAAAGCTCACGAGCACGCCTAGCCGTCTAGGAGCTCAAAGCTCCAAGAGTAACAAATCCAAATCACAAGCTTGATGGGAGTGAAGATGCTCAAGAATGGAATCAAGTCTCTCAAACACTTGCTCAAAGTCTCTCACTCAAATCCTAGCTCAAGGATGGAATTTTTGCTTTTGGAGAGGATTTGGAGTAGATGGAGTGAAGCTCAAGTGTGTGTTGGTTCGGAGTTGTGCAAGAGAGAGTGAATGGAGAGGGGGTGTGGCTTATATACCACAGCCCAAAAAGAGCCGTTGGCCTGTCTGAAAACTCCGCACCGGAACTTCCGATAGCGTATCGGAACTTCCGGTATGGTTCGAATTAGGGTTAGATCTGGACTTCGGCCCGCACCGGAACTTCCGGTGGAGTACCGGAGCTTCCGGTACGTGGGTTTAGGGTTGGAAAAACTGGACCGCACCGGAACTTCGGTGCCGTATTGGAACTTCCGGTATGGCATTCCGGAGAGCTCAAAGCTCTCGGTTAGCCTACCGGAACTTCCGGTACCGGGGACCGGAACTTCCGGTAAGGCTTTTCCCGAGAGCAAAACTCTCCGTAAGCCTACCGGAACTTCCGGTACCGAGAACCGGAACTTCCGGTATGGCCTTACCCGAGAGCAAAACTCTCTCAGTAGGCCTACCGGAACTTCCGGTACCAGGGACCGGAACTTCCGGTATGGCTTTTCCCGTGAGCAAAACTCTCTGTAAGCCTACCGGAACTTCCGGTACCACACCGGAGCTTCCGATGGGTTCGGAAAGAATGGGTTTGGAGGGGATTTCTTGAGTTTGTGAGCATCTCCATTCTTAGCCACGTTTGTGATTTGCATCCCTCTTTATAGTACGGCATCCCTATGACTCAAAGCAAAGAAATAAAGCGAGGCACAAGCTTTGAGATAGGTCTTTTCCAAATTCTCCATTTATTGCATTTTGCAATTCTTTTCTCCTTTTTGATTGTGCTTGCTAGACTTTCATGTGCTTTGGATATTCACTACACACAATCTCATGAAAGCATTAGTACCAAATTTAATTGTATTGATATCAATCATCCAAAATAAAATGAGGGGCCTAGATGCACTTTCAATCTCCCCTTTTTGGTGATTGATGCCAATACAATCAAATTTCTAAAAAGATGAATTGACAAGCACAACTTGCAAAGATAAAAGATGAGCTCCCCTTAATATGTGCATGAAATTGAATTTCAAGAATTGGTCTATACAATACCAAGTGCACATTAGAGATAAGAATCTTGAGGAGCTCTCCCTTTATCTATGCATCCATAATAAAGAAAAACACAAACAATGCAATATGGCATTTTATCATCACACAAATGCATCTAAAAGAGAGAAACAACAAACCACCAAGCATGACATAAGGCAAACCACATAGATAGATAATAAAAACAAGGTCTAAACATATTACAATCATCCATAGTTCCAAACCACTTGTCCATCTCACACACATAGTTCATTACATCATAAAAACGAGATAAAGATAAATAGATAGAAATTTCTTCTCCCCCTTTGGCAACACATCACCAAAAAGGAGAAAAGAACAAGAACGCCCAAGAGAGGATCACTCGTCGTCATCGTCGTCGTCGTCGTCTTCTTCATCGCTTTCTTCCTCATCCGTGGGGCGTGCCACTCCCTTGCCCTTCTCATGGAGCTGGATCCGAGTGCTCGAGCGGGGAGCGGAGGCGGTCGGAACATCCTCGGCGCTGTCATCCTCTCCACTATCGGTGCCACTGCCCTCCACACCCTGAGCTGCTGCTGCTCGTGCCGCCACTCCCGCGGCCTGCCGATAAGGAGCCCAAGGGTCCTCCCACTGCCGAGGTACTATCGGTGCAAGATCCAAGGGAGGAGGTGGTGGCTGCTGCTGCTGCTGAGCTAAGTAAGAGAGATAACGGTGATGTCCTTCATTGATGCACCGCTGTTCCATCCTCATCTCATAGATGTCCTCACTATTGGCCTTGCACATGCAAAAGATAGACTTGAGGACCGAGGTGATGAATCCGGATTTGCTGCGAGTCCGACGAGAAGAGGTAGGTGGAGCATCTCCAGCCTGCTGAGCTGTTGGTGGAGGAGCCTCCTGTCTCACTGGTGATCCCCGAGGAGTGGGTAAGAGTGCGAACCTCTTGGGACGAAGTTCGGGGTGATCCTTATCATGTACAAAATGCATACCGAGTGACGGTCTCAATCATCTTCATAATAAAGGGAGCAAAGGGAAGGCTCGCCTTATGAGTGTAGGAGTGGTTGATGATGGAAGTCCACATGTGCTCAAAAACACAAAACGGCTCAGCTCCCGGACACATGGCACAAAGTAAAGTCTTGGATTCTGCCAGCAAAGAAGATGCATCCCCTATCTTAGGATCCAAAGTCCATCCGAACATATTGTTCAGAACACGGTAGTAGGGGTGCAGCCCGAAGTGTGTCCCAATGATCATCATCTTGGGGTGAGCGTAGCGACTGTCATACATGAACTCCAAAGATGCATCATCCGGAGGGTCAAACATGTTCACATTGTTCTTCATGGCGTCGTCATGGCCAAAACCGAGAATCTGTGCAAACTCGGCATATGTGACTTGGAACCTGTTTCCATCAAGCGTCCGAGTGCATGATGGAGTCCTCCTGGGAGTCATCATCGAACTCAAGCCAAAGATTGGCATAGAACTGAACCACCGGTTCTGTGTTCCACCCATGCTCAAGCCCCATAATCTCCACCAAATCCCTCCTAGCACACTCAGCCTTGATTTGAGCAAAGACGGGATCATTCCGACGATCCATCCAGTCCCACTTGTCCACTTCATCTCATGAGTCTTCTTCTTCAACTTGAGTACCTCCTTGTACCACTCGGCTTGGGTGTGGTCCCAAAAGCGAATGTCATCCACACCCCTTTCCTTAGCCTTGAGCCACGGGCACTTGCTCCTATATTTCTGCACCTCATCTCTCGTAGAAAGGTACATTATAGCCTCGCACCGCCACTCACAGCCGGTGACCTCGGCTCATACTTATAGTGCTCCTGCAAGTTGCGGGCGATGGGGAGAAACCACTCATCCCCGCCCACATTTCCAGCCTCCTCCTCACCTTCTTCTTCATCATCCGACACGGGAGCGGGAGGAGGTCTCCTAGCTGTGCTCTTTCCTTTGCCCCTTCCAAGACCTTTGCCCTTGTCGGGGCCAAGACCACGGGAGGAAGACCGGTGACCGGTTCCCGTGGCCTGCCTCTTGACAAGGCGTGGATTCGGCACGTCGAAGTCCGAGTCCGAGTCCGAGTCATCATGACCTTGAGCGGGTGCTCGGACGCTTGGTCACTGTCCGCTTCCTGCCACGAGTCATCTAGCAGAGAGGAAAACATGTGTAAGGAGCAACATACACAATGTGGGAATTTAGAGATGCTATGAAGATGCTAACAGGATAGGCCCCTGTCGGAACTTCCGGTGCCGGATACCGGAACTTCCGGTACAAGGTACCGGAACCTCCGGCACCCCGGTACCGGAACCTCCGACGGGTTCCATATCCGTCGGGGGCTGACCCATACCGGAACTTCCGGTAGCCTACCGGAACTTCCGGTAGGGGTCAACCCTAACCCTAGCGAGTGCGAAAAATTCACATCTAGCCAATGGAATTACTTCCTAGAAGCATGCTAGTGTTCTAGAACTGCTAGAGAAACATCTAAGCATCAAATATTCCTAAGGATTCAAGGATTTAAGCCTGGATCTAGAAGTGAAGGCAATGAAGGTATACCTTCTCCTCTAGCTAGGTGCTTGGAGAAGACCGGAGGAAGAAGCTTGGACATTCTTGCCGTAGACCGTCGCCGGAAGTTGGGAGGAGCTTCCGGTTGATGGAGATCCGAAGAGAGAGGAGGAAAAAGGAGGAGTCTTTTTCAAATGGGAGCCGTCCCTTTCAAGGGGACGGGCTCCCCTATTTATACTTGCCGCCCCGCACCGGAACTTCCGGTAGCCTACCGGAACTTCCGGTGCGGGCTCAAACCCTAGGTCAACGTCCCGCACCGGAACTTCCGGTGTGGGCATGACACCCGAGGGTGAGCTCCCGGTCGGAGCATCCGGTACCGGGTACCGGAACTTCCGACCGGGAGGAAAAGTCCTCTGTTTCGACCTCCGATCGGAACCTCCGGTCCCCTACCGGAACTTTTGATCGGGAAATAAACGCCGAGCCCCGGTCCCCGTACCGGAACTTCCGGTACCCTACCGGAACTTCCGGTAGGGGGAAAACACGAGTAGAAGAGAGGTGAAGTTTTGGGGAGAGTTTTCAAAAATAATTTGATGGACTAGTGGGGCATCTTGACATCATGTGATCGGTATACAATCAACAAACAAAGCTATGATCGCATTTTGACAAGATTTGACCTATTGGTCAAGAACCAAGAAAAAAGGTTTTCAAAAAAAACTTAGTTAATTTTCGAAAGCATGCATTTCATCTTAAGATCCAAAACGAATAAAGCAACAATCAAATGCGCACGTTTTTACACCACGTTACTAGAGTCAAGTATATTTAGCTCACTCCTTAGATAGCAAAACCGGCTTTCATCTAAGGGCTTGGTGAAAATATCGGCCAATTGATTTTCGGTTTTCACATGGCTCACCTCAATATCCCCTTTGATAGAATGATCTCTCAAGAAGTGATGACGGATATCTATATGCTTTGTGCGCGAATGCTCAACGGGGTTATATGCTAGCTTTATGGCACTCTCATTGTCACATAGGAGAGGAACACGGTTCAACTTGTAACCGTAGTCCCTTAGAGTTTGTCGCATCCACAATAGTTGTGCACAACAACTACCGGCTGCCACATACTCCGCTTCGGCCGTGGAAAGTGCAACGGAATTTTGTTTCTTGGATGACCATGACACTAGGGACCTACCCAAGAATTGGCAAGTCCCGGAGGTACTCTTTCTATCCACTTTGTCCCCGGCATAATCCGCATCGGAATAGCCTATAAGGTTGAACTTTGAACCCTTGGGGTACCAAAGCCCTAGGTTGGGTGTGTGTACCAAATATCTCAAGATTCTTTTAACGGCCACCATGTGGCACTCCATAGGAGCGGCTTGGAAACGTGCACACATACACACACTAAGCATGATATCGGGTCTAGATGCACAAAGGTAAAGCAAAGAGCCGATCATTGAGCGAAAAACCATTTGATCAACCGGCTTGTCTTTCTTGGTGAGGTCAAGATGGCCATTTGTTGCCATGGGCGTCTTGGCGGGCTTTGCCTTGTCCATGTCAAACTTCTTCAATATGTCTTGAGTGTACTTGGCTTGACATAGGAAGGTGCCCTCCTTGAGTTGCTTGACTTGAAATCCTAGAAAGAATGTCAACTCACCCATCATAGACATCTCGAACCTCTTGGTCATTATCTTGCTAAAATCATCACAAAACATTTGGTTAGTAGAGCCAAATATTATGTCATCGACATAAATTTGGCACACAAATATATCATGATCAAAACGTTTTGTGAAGAGGGTTGCATCGGCCTTGCCCATTTCAAAACCCTTTTTCAAAAGGAAATCCCTAAGGCATTCATACCATGCTCTTGGTGCTTGCTTAAGCCCATAGAGCGCCTTATGGAGTTTATATACGTGATTAGGATACTTGGGGTCTTCAAAGCCCGGTGGTTGCTCCACGCATACTTCTTCCTTGATTGGCCCGTTTAGGAATGCACTCTTCACGTCCATTTGATACAACTTGAAGTTGTGGTGAGTGGCAAAGGCAAGTAGTATTCTTATTGATTCAAGCCTTGCCACGGGGGCATAGGTTTCATCAAAGTCCAATCCTTCTACTTGTGAATATCCTTTTGCCACCAATCTTGCTTTGTTCCTCGTTACAACGCCGTCTTCATTTTGCATATTGCGGAACACCCACTTGGTGCCCATAACATTCTTGCATCTTGGTCTTTCTTCTAATGTCCAAACTTCATTCCTTGTGAAGTTGTTCAATTCTTTTTGCATGGCAATCACCCAATCCGAGTCCTCGAGTGCTTCTTCTACTCTAAATGGCTCCAAAGAAGAGACAAAAGAGTAATGTTCACAAAAATTGCAAACACGAGAACGAGTGATTACCCCTTTTCTATGTCTCCAAGGATTTGTTCCACGGGGTGATCACGTTGCACACTTTGGTGCACTCTTGGGTGTGGTGGATGTGAGCTTGTTTGACCGCCGTCTTGTTCAACCTCTTGATCATGCGATGTGGATTCATCATCTTGTGCTTGAGCATGATCTTCATTACCAACTTCTTGATCTTGATCCACTTGATCATGATTAGTGCATTGTTGGTCTTGACTTGAGGGAGGAGGTTGATCTTGATTACTTTGTGGTTCTTGCGGTCTCACATCACCAAGTGCCATTCTCTTGATTGCTTGCCTAGGAGCCTCAACATCTGCATTATTAATAACAACTTGCTCCCCTAGCTTGAGAGCCGTTAGATTCATCAAACGTCACGTCTCGTGAAACTTCAACACAACCGGTGGTTTTGTTGAAGACACGATAGGCGTGACAATTTGAACCATACCCAAGTAAGAAACCTTCATCAACCTTAGGGGAGAACTTTGAGGTCTTGGGTTTCTTGTTGAGCATGAAGCATTTGCTCCCAAAAACTCGAAAGTACGAGATGTTAGGCTTTTTACCGGTTAGTAGCTCGTATGGTGTTTTCCTCAAGAGTCGATGGAGATACAACCGGTTTGAGGCATGACATGCGGTGTTGATTGCTTCGGCCCAAAAACGATCGGAGGTCTTGTATTCATCAAGCATGGTTCTTGCCATCTCTATGAGTGTGCGGTTCTTTCTTTCGGCTACCCCATTTTGTTGAGGTGTGTAAGGTGCCGAAAACTCATGCTTGACGCCCTCCTCATCAAGGTACTCTTCAACTTGAGTGTTCTTGAACTCGGTGCCGTTGTCACTCCTTATGGCCTTGATCTTCACTTCAAATTCATTTTGTGCTTGTTGGCATCTCTTAAGGTCACGCGGAAAGAAACACGTGACCGCGGGAGAGCCAAGGGTTTAAGTCACTTGCACTATTTAACCAAATAATCCACATCCAAGTACAAGTACTAGATATGTATTATAAGGTGGGTCATGAATATCCGCAAGCGGACGGATAACCCGTTGTAGCATTTCACCCGAGAGTATTCAAGGGTATCGTATTTATATTTTCCCAAAGGAAGATATGGTTGATAAGAGTACTTATGCTCATGGTGTTACAAAAGAATGATGAAGTAACCACATTCCAATGCAGGGGTTAGGAGCAATAAGTTGAGGATAGTGTGACACACACCAAGGCAATGTATTCTCTAATAAAAGGGATAGAGGCAATCCTAGATAAAGCTAAACTAGACTAGCGGACCACTACTCCTAATGATACAACATTCATATGAGTGCGCAGCTTCTACCTAACATCCAAGATCATGCAAGCGCAAGCAAGCGTCTAATGCCTAGGCATCATCGGGAGATCCGTCTTACGCGAGGTCCGCCTCGCGACTCCGGCCTTTTAGACTCCTATGCCATGCCCGAACGTGGAGGATTACTTTGGATGACAAGGCTGTCACTTCTTGTCACCTACCTCTACAAACCGTGGGACACGAAGCACATTCAAAGGTGGGTAGATAACCCCAAGCACCATGCCGGCGTCACTAACCACAACTCTAGATCCCTCGAGGCACCCCAACCCTACGGGTCGACATGGTGGTAAATCTAGAGCACCCTTGTGGGACGATGAACCCGAAGCCTATTCGTAAGAACGCTAGTCTAACTAGCATAAGCCGACGAAAGGATCAAAGCTAGCACTAAGTCATGCAAAGACGTTCGTCGCTCAAGAATGAGCGACGAACGGCAATCAACCAAGTAAGATCAAGGGTAATCGATGATCAAGTATGAACGAACGAAGAACATTCGATATGTGTTCATCTTCTATTAATGAAGAACGAAGAACGAACGATGAACTCATATGAACGAACGATGAACGATCAAGCAAGATCATGACTACTCGTCAAGCTCATGACAAGGATATAAACGAAAGTATTCCATATATAAAAGATCAAGTCTTACAAAGAGAGGATACAAGAGCTATACCCAATTCTCCACAAGACCTTGGGAGCAATGAGGCAGCCCACTACTAAGCCTAGCACTACCTAGAAAGCCTCTAAACTTCTAATGTGAGGAGAGAATGATCCTTGTGTTGTTGTGTGTGTGTTAAGGAGGGGGGTACCCCTCCTTATATAGGCTTGAAAGGTCGGCTCCTCGGAGGCGGTTTCGTAGGTCGGTGGCATTTAATGCGCGTGGAACCGACCTCCGCAGGCGGTGGGCAAACCGCCGGAGAAAAGTGGGCTGGGGGGCCACCGGACCGGTTCGGCCGAACCACCCCGGTGGGTTCGGCCGAACCGGTCCCGGCCCCTCCCGGGCTGGGCTTTGGCAGCTTGGCTCCCCCACCGGATGTTGGTCTTTGTTCCAGCTTGCTTGTGGCCTTCTTTGTGTTGGATTTCGTGGTCATTGGCCTTTTATCTTGGAGTTGATTCCCGCGGCGAAATGGAAGTTTTGTAAAAGTGTTGATTTGTCGCCTCGGGCCCGGAATTCATCATTATCCACCTGCACACTAAAAATCTAGAGGTACAAGTGGAACTAGGTTATTTCTAAGTAAAATGCGTGTAAGACATGCCTAGTCCTTCTCATTTATTTGACTAATTGACGGTCGAAATTGGTCCGTAACGACCGTCAACAAGTCCCCCAAGCTTACCCCTTGCTCGTCCCGAGCAAGTAGTGGAACTTTAGGTTGTTGATCAGGAGTTGCTACAATGCCTACTTCTTAAGGGTACCAAGTGTATAACAAAGATACTCATCCTTGAGTTGAATAAGTTGGCAATGGTAACTCACCCTTCCCCTTAGTCCTCATGGGGCTTTGTGCTTTTCACTTTACCTTGGGCGGTTGAGAGAGAGAACGGTGTGTAGAGCATTTATTTTCTCTTCCCTTGTCTTGCTTTTTATTCTCCGAAGTTTTCAAAAGGATTTTTTTTTCAAGTAAAACCACGTTCCACAAGTGATACTCTCGAATCGCTCTAGTGGTGTTTGTATTCCTCACCAAGGCATGTGTATTGCCTCATCCTACATCTAATAGGCTTTTGTGGAGCTCAAGGTAGGATATGAAATGAGGCATACTTGCATTCATATTTTGCAAAACCAAAAGAGTGGATCCATGGAGATAGCAAGTCATACAATCGTAGATCAAGATGTGCAAGTGTGAAAATGATGGTGGTGGTGTATGTGACTACTCCTCTTTTTGTTTCACCTCTTTTTATTTTGGATTTTGGGCATGGCTATCTTTTCTTCTTTCTTTTTCCATGCTCGAAATGAGAGCAGCTTTTTTTTTTTTTCTTTTTTCTCATGCTCATCTTTTGTGAGCCTTATTTTCTTTTTTCTTTTGCATAGCCATGCCTTCTTTTGATATTTTAAGAGAGGTGATAAAATGTGAGGAGTGTCTTTATTTTGGTGGATGGCATGACATGTTGCTAACTTCCGGTGTAGAAGTGTAGCATATGAGGTGGAATGTGTACGTGATCTTGATCATGAGAGTATGAAAAGCATCTCACTAGGGTCACACAATTTTGATAAAGCTCAATGAAGTAACAAGTAGCAAATGAGTAAGGTTTTCAAAGGAAATTTGCATATGGCTTTGGTAGGAATTTATCATCACTTGGGAACTTATAGATTTTGCAATTTTTGGGAACAAAATTCCGGAGATTTCAAGTTCAACTTAGGACAAGATCATAGCAGCTCTTTTTACCATATCATCATCTCACAACAACTTAGGTGCAGCTCAAGCATGTGCAGCCCACAAGTTTCAGGTTCTAAGCAAGTTTTGCTAGCCAACAAACTCAAAACTAGGAGAGTTCTAAATTATAAACTAGGCACATGAGAGAAATAAAACAGAGCAACTATTCATCATCTCAACATAGAAAGACTAGCAACATACTTGCAGCGCATAAAAGGAAACTAAGCTACTTCTTTTTGTTCTTTTTAGTTTTATCATTTTTATTTTGTTTTTCATATGAGAGGCAAGAACAAGCAAAAACAGGAGACAATAAAGGATACAAGTTGCGATACATGATACCTTAGCGGGGGTGCTGCCCCCCCCAAGCTTGTTCTTGCTCATGGGTTTGGTGGAATGAACCCCATGTGACGGAAGTAAGCCAAAAGATCGGCTCGTTGTTGCTCCGTCATGTTGGTGAGGGCGGTGAGCTGGGTGTCGGTGCGCTCTTGCCATTGATGAGTTTGCAAGACGTGTTGGTTGAGCGCATACTCGGTGTCTTCCGCCGTGGTTTGGAGTCTTCCCATTTGTGAGGAGAGGTTGTTCATCTCCTGCTCAAAGTTGTAGCCTTGGGCTGATCCGGAGTCGGTGGAGTGTTCCTCCCATTGTTGTTGTGGAGAAAACAGCCCCGGGCCATATCCCGGAGTTTGCCACGCCGATCCCCCGGCCATGTGAGGTGGCGGGGCTGGGTACCCACCGGGAGAAAGCCCGGGGTGGCTGTACCTCGGCCCGCCATGAGCCGTGGGCTGCGGTGTGGGCATCTCGGAGGTAGATGGCTGTTCCGATCTGTGCGCCCCCGCGAGAAGATACACTCCTGCGAGACCGCTCCGCTTCTTGGAGCTCAATGGTTAGATTTTTGAGAGTATACAAACGAAGGTCCGGGTTAGGTAACCGAAACTCATTTGTATATCCCACAAAATAATATATGAGGGAATCGTTCGGACCATTCTTAAGAGAGTGACCATGAATAAGATAATCTTTATTTATAAGAGAGCGAGGTGTAGCAAGATATTCAACATTAGCATCATGTAAAGCTCCCACCCGCATGGCAATTCGTGTCACTAAAGAGGTACATTCAATTGGTCCTATCGTCCCAAGATTTTCTATCCATTGGCGAATCATGGCTTTCACGGGAGCAATCTTAATTTTATCAACCGCAGCAAAAAGAATTTTTAGCTCATCCTCGCAAGACAATTCGAATATCACTCCTTGGAAAAAGAGTGATAGCAATCCACATGTGCATAAAACGCAAGGTAGGATGATGGATGTGATTAGCTCTAGGTCGCACGCAACTAGGAAGACCCGTAATCCTCTCCCAAAAAGCATGCTTTGAAAACCGAGGAAGGGCACCATCCAAGTCGGTATTGCAGCGAGTATTAAAGCCAAGAAGAGTGCTAAGTTCTTTCCAAGTCAAACGGTAGGATTCACGGAAAAACCGAAAAGAAATTCCTTCATCTACCGTTCGTAGGGTGCATAAAAACTGAAGTGTAAGCAAGCGGGAACCCGGCTCATCTACACTAGCAAAATCTGTCCACCCTAAGGCTTTAAATACTTGAGCAAATTCAGCATCCATACCTATTTTGTGCAGCAGCTCCGTGTCAAATGCTCGCGTAGGAGCAAAGAGGCGGTGTTGGAGAAGCGTGTAGGTGTGCGTCTCGTACTCGCCCACTAAGTCGAGGTCGGTGTCGGTGAGGAGACGATGCTCGATGTTGCCCTCTTTCCCTTCTTCCTCGACTTGTGGTGGTGAACTTGGCGGTGACTCGACTACGGGGCGTGCGCGGGTGCTTCGACGTGAAGAGCTTGAACTTGAGCGTGAGCTCAAGGACCTCTTGATCGACCCGAACAGCCTTCTTGGCACCGGTCATGGCTGCACACAAAGAGAGCAAGAACACAAGAACAACAACTCCGAACGGGTTATGTGAGGGAAAATCAAATTGGCGACACCGTCGGTTGTTCATGTGAGCAAGAAATCGCAACTCGAGAAAACCAAACAAAAACAAATCAACCCAAAAACTAGAAAGCACACCAAGAACAAAAGATTTCTGCAGAACTTTTAGGCAATGAGCAAGTGAGGGCAATGGAAAACTTGAGAGAAATGAGAATGAAGTGAGTGAGGAGTGGAAATGATAGTGTGAGAGGGGGAGAGAGTTCTGGCCCGGCCACCTCTACTTATAGCTCACGAAGTAGCCGTTTTTGAACGTTAGAAGGGGCATATGACCGTTGGGAAAAGGACAGACCGAGCAACGGTCATAGCAGTTCGGCCGAACCAAGGAGGTGGGTTCGGCCGGCCTGCTGTGGGTCCCTCTTGCTCCCCCTTTTGGCCCATAGCCCCCAACGGCCAAATGATCATTGACCATGGTTGCTACGTCCGGATATTCCTCGTAAATATTTGCTCAAGAAAAAATCCAAAGAAAGTTGCCTCAAATTCAACTTTATTCGAAAAATCAAATCTCGAGAAAAAGTGTTGGAGAAAATTCCAACATGCAAAAATTGTTTTTGGGTTTTGTATAAGGATACAAGGGTTGTCCAAAAGTTTCAAACAAAAGTAGGAAAATTTGGACGTAAAAGGATTTTGGTTTTCAAATTTTATATGCATGGCGAGTGAAAAAAAAATCAAATATGTCAGCGGAAAATCCAAATAAATGAAATGAAAATTTTCTTGTGATAAAATAGAATATGCAGGGAGGTTTTTTTTATTATTATTATTATTATTATTATTTATTTTTTTTTCAAATGCATGTGGTGGAAAACAAAATCAAAAAGAAATCGAAAGATAATGCCGATTTATCCCTGTCGGCCAGGGCTTCGCCATTTTAAGTCCGGCGAGCGAGGACTTCTCCATTTCTTTTCATCCTTGTGGTGCAGTGCCCTTTCCCCGGAGAGGAGGATGAAGATGGCTGCACCTTCTTCACTTGCCACACTTGGTTGGTCTTTGTTGATGTAGGTGGCTTTGTGTCTTGAAGGACCGGCTTCTTGGCCCATAATCCCGGCCTTGCCGTTGCGTGCTTCTTGGGTTGGTACCATGACGGATTCTCAATTTTGTCAAGTTGCTTCCAAAAGGCGATGAGACTATCCGTCTTTCTTGGCGTCACTTCAACTTCACGGATGTTTGAGGGATTTGGCCCATACTTAATCTTGATCATTGAGCATTGTTCTTTTCTTGGTTGAAACTCAAACTTTTCCTCCTTCCCATTGATGTGGAATCGGATTTCTCCATTCCCAACATCAATTTGGGCGTTTGCGGTACCGAGGAAGGGACGTCCCAAAATGAGGGGCGTGTTCTTGTCAATATCCATCTCAAGCACCACAAAGTCCACCGGTATGAAGTTGCCTCGAATTTTTACCGGCACGTCTTCGGCTATTCCCGCGGGGTAGCGGACCGAAGAGTCCGCCAATTGCAACCTCATTGGTGTAGGAGTCAAGGTTGTGTAGCTCAAACGATCAAAGACTTCTTTGGGCATCACGCCGACGCTTGCCCCAAGATCACATAAGGCTTGGTCGAAGTGGTGTGCCCCAATGGAACATGATATTGTGGGGCAGCCAGGGTCCTTCTTCTTTTCTCGAAGCCGATTGAGTATAGCTGCGCTACACTCCTCTCGTGAGCTTGACCATTTCCTCGTTGGGTAATGGTCTCTTGTTGTTGAGGATGTCTTTAAGGTAACGTGCATATGTGGGCACCTGCACCATGTCCAACAATGGCACGTTGACATGAATCCTTCGGATGGTCTCGACGAATCGAGCAAATTGTTCATCCTCCTTTGGCTTCCTCGTTTCGTGAGGGAATGGCAAGAAGCTTGTGTCTTGAAATTCAATTCCATTCTTCCCGTCACTTGGCTTCTGGTTCTTCTTCTTTTTCTTTGGTAGTAGAAGGGCTTTCCTCCTCCGGTTCGTTCCTCGTTCTTCTTTGCTGCTTGGTTAGGATATGGCGGATCCCGAGTGGATTTTCCTCCCCTCGTGGTAACCGCATTAACATTTTCCAAAGAAGACTCGGGTTGCCCCGGATCTTCCCGAATTAGAACCAGGAATAAGAGCAGCTAGTCGAGCAACTTGGGTTTCAATCATTTTATTAAAGCTCAGCTGATTTTTGAAAGCAGAGGAGAAACCTTCTATTTGTGCAGCTTATGTTTTCTAAGACTTTGTCGTTGGCAGCAAGCTTTTTGTTGATAGATTCGTTGATTTTAGCTTGGCCATAAACCAAATCTTTCAAGGAAGGCTGATTATTGTTAAAGCCGTAAAAATTGTTACCTCCTTGATATGATGGTCGGTTTTGGTTGTACCCTTGTCCTCCGTTTGGACGATACCCGTTGTTGTTGTTCATGTAGAACGCTTCTTCATGGGTATGGGGGCAATCCTTCCCCATGTGGCCGAGTGTTCCCGCATTCCTCACACGTCATGTGTGAGTCCAATGCATGAACACCACCATTTGCGTTGTGTTCATCCAAGCGTTTTATGAGGAGGTCAACCTTGGCGGACAAGCATGTCCACCTCCTTGACAGGGTGTACGCCTCTTGAGCGTGTTTGGAGTCGATCATCGCTCCACCCTTGATTGGAGACCATCTTCTCTATGAGTTCTTTTGCTTGGGCAACGGTTTTGGAGAAGAAGGCTCCTCCAAGCAGCGGCATCCATATGTCCACGGGTTGTTGGTGTCAACCCGTTGTAGAAGTGTTGAAGAATGAGCCATTCCTCCATCCCATGGTGAGGACAGGCCGAATGTATTCTTGAAGCCTTTCCCATGCCTCGGACATGGATTCATTTGTCGCTTGTCGGAAACTTGCAATTCTTCCACGAAGGGCATTGGTTTTGCCCATCGGGAAAAACTTGGCGAGGAACGCCGTGGAACATTTGTCCCAAGTGTCAATGCTTGCACGATTGGCATAAAACCATTGTTTCGCCTTCCCAAGGAGGGATAGGGGAAACAGCGAAGTCCGATAGCATCTTGGTTGACTCCGGCCGTGGCCGATGTGTTGCATATCTCCAGGAACCGTTGGAGATGAGAGTTGGCGTCCTCGGAGGCCTTTCCACAAAAGGGAATGGCTTGCACCATAGTGATGAGGCTGGACTTGATGTCAAGTCCTGCGGCACCGGCGTCGACGTTGGGCCCAATGGGCACATTGGCGACGGAGGGCGCAGAGTAGTCACGAAGGGTCCTTTCAGCCATGAGTGTTGAGGTTGATGGTGCGGAAGATGCGGGCTCGCTTGTCGTGGGTTCTTGGGGAGAGACAACGACGCGAGGTCGAGTCTTTCTCGCAAGAGACTCGGGATTATCAACGAAGTTTTTCGGCAAGTTGAATCCACGCATGCACTATCCTCGTTTTCACATTGAAGAGAAAACAGATCAAGGTTAGCCTCGCAAAGGTAATGATTAAATCATCATCAAGTGTAATCATGAACATTCATTGTATTCTTATTAACCAATGTCTTCCCCGCAACGGCGCCAGAAATGCTTGTTGGCATCTCTTAAGGTCACGCGGAAAGAAACACGTGACCGCGGGAGAGCCAAGGGTTTAAGTCACTTGCACTATTTAACCAAATAATCCACATCCAAGACAAGTACTAGATATGTATTATAAGGTGGGTCATGAATATCCGCAAGCGGACGGATAACCCGTTGTAGCATTTCACCCGAGAGTATTCAAGGGTATCGTATTTATATTTTCCCAAAGGAAGACATGGTTGATAAGAGTACTTATGCTCATGGTGTTACAAAAGAATGATGAAGTAACCACATTCCAATGCAGGGGTTAGGAGCAATAAGTTGAGGATAGTGTGACACACACCAAGGCAATGTATTCTCTAATAAAAGGGATAGAGGCAATCCTAGATAAAGCTAAACTAGACTAGCAGACCACTACTCCTAATGATACAACATTCATATGAGTGCGCAGCTTCTACCTAACATCCAAGATCATGCAAGCGCAAGCAAGCGTCTAATGCCTAGGCATCATCGGGAGATCCGTCTTACGCGAGGTCCGCCTCGCGACTCCGGCCTTTTAGACTCCTATGCCATGCCCGAACGTGGAGGATTACTTTGGATGACAAGGCTGTCACTTCTTGTCACCTACCTCTACAAACCGTGGGACACGAAGCACATTCAAAGGTGGGTAGATAACCCCAGCACCATGCCGGCGTCACTAACCACAACTCTAGATCCCTCGAGGCACCCCAACCCTACGGATCGACATGGTGGTAAATCTAGAGCACCCTTGTGGGACGATGAACCCGAAGCCTATTCGTAAGAACGCTAGTCTAACTAGCATAAGCCGGACGAAAGGATCAAAGCTAGCACTAAGTCATGCAAAGACGTTCGTCGCTCAAGAATGAGCGACGAACGGCAATCAACCAAGTAAGATCAAGGGTAATCGATGATCAAGTATGAACGAACGAAGAACATTCGATATGTGTTCATCTTCTATTAATGAAGAACGAAGAACGAACGATGAACTCATATGAACGAACGATGAACGATCAAGCAAGATCATGACTACTCTGTCAAGCTCATGACAAGGATATAAACGAAAGTATTCCATATATAAAAGATCAAGTCTTACAAAGAGAGGATACAAGAGCTATACCCAATTCTCCACAAGACCTTGGGAGCAATGAGGCAGCCCACTACTAAGCCTAGCACTACCTAGAAAGCCTCTAAACTTCTAATGTGAGGAGAGAATGATCCTTGTGTTGTTGTGTGTGTGTTAAGGAGGGGGGGTACCCCTCCTTATATAGGCTTGAAAGGTCGGCTCCCGGAGGCGGTTTCGTAGGTCGGTGGCATTTAATGCGCGTGGAACCGACCTCCGGAGGCGGTGGGCAAACCGCCGGAGAAAAGTGGGCCGGGGGGCCACCGGACCGGTTCGGCCGAACCACCCCGGTGGGTTCGGCCGAACCGGTCCCGGCCCCTCCTGGGCCGGGCTTTGGCAGCTTGGCTCCCCACCGGATGTTGGTCTTTGTTCCAGCTTGCTTGTGGCCTTCTTTGTGTTGGATTTCGTGGTCATTGGCCTTTTATCTTGGAGTTGATTCCCGCGGCGAAATGGAAGTTTTGTAAAAGTGTTGATTTGTCGCCTCGGGGCCCGGAATTCATCATTATCCACCTGCACACTAAAAATCTAGAGGTACAAGTGGAACTAGGTTATTTCTAAGTAAAATGCGTGTAAGACATGCCTAGTCCTTCTCATTTATTTGACTAATTGACGGTCGAAATTGGTCCGTAACGACCGTCAACGAGTGCTCTTTTCAAGAATGTCTTGAGTACATCCTTTACTTCACCTTTATCACACAAAAAGAATACCCACGTGAAGCGAGAATAATCATCAACAATAACAAGTCCATATTTGTTACCGCCGATGCTAATGTATGCAATGGGACCGAAGAGGTCCATGTGAAGCATCTTCAACGGCCTTGTGGTTGTTACTATGTTCTTGGATGGATGTGATGCTCCAACTTGTTTTCCGGCTTGACATGCACTCGTAAATTTTATTTTTCTCAAAGCAAACATCCGTTAGTCCAGGAATGTGACCGCCCTTTTGGAGTTTGTGAAGATTTCTCATACCGACATGGGCTAGTCGTCTATGCCACAACCATCCCATGTCGGACTTTGCAACCAAGCATGTGTCAAGTTTTGCTTTATCCGCGGTGAAATCCACAACATAAAGCTTCCCTTTGAGCACACCCTCAAAAGCAATCGAGCCATCACTTCTCCTTGAGACAATTACACCCTTGTCGTTGAACAAGCAATTGTAGCCCATTCCACAAAGTTGTGAGATAGACAACAAATTGAAGTCAACGTTATCCACAAGCATAACCTTCGAAAGTGAATGCGGAAAAGTTAAAGGAATGTTACCATAACCCAACACATAGCCTTTTCCGTTGTCTCCAAAGGTGATGTACTCATTTCTTTCTTTGCTTGGCTCAAAGGATTCGAACATTTTCTTGTCTCCGGTCATATGATTGGTGCATCCACTATCGACCACCCATGATGAACCACCGGAGGAGTATTCCTACAAAACAATTTATCCTTTGTTTTTAGGTACCCAAATTTGCTTGGGTCCTCTCACATTAGTAACAAGTGTCTTGGGCACCCACACACAAGATTTGTGGGTCTTGTTGCGTGGCCCAACATATTTTGCATAGACACGACCATGTTTGTTTCTCATTAGCACATAGGTCGCATTAAAATCATAAAAGAGAGCACAAGAGGGGTTAGGCACGTTAGTACGCAAATCACAAATAAGAGAAGATTTGTTAGTGTTCTTGATTTCCTTCTCCCTCTTGACTTGCTTCTTTTGATATTCACCCTCTTTGGTGAACTTGATGAATTCGGTGCCGTTCTTGTTGATTCTTACATTATGCTTGTCACCTTCCTTGTATCCAATGCCATCCTTCACATGTGATCGTCTCACATTGGTGTATGCACCCTTGCATACTCGGCCTTGGCATCATCAATGGCCTTCATCTTCTTTTGTGCTTGTTGTTGAAGTTCTTGCACTTGCTTCTTCAAGTCTCCAATGGTCTTGATGTTTCTTGTACAAGCTTCAACATCAATCTTGTTGCACCTAGTACATTCATTGCTAGATGGGGGGCAAGACGAAGATTGAGAGGAAGTAGTGTTACACTTAATTTCCTCAAATTGCACTTTGAGAGAATTGTGATCCTTTGCAAGTCATCACACTTCTCTTGAAGTGACACATTTGTGACTTTAAGTGTCTCACTATTTTCTTCAACCATTTTGAGAGACTTTACCAAGTCCTCATTCTTCTTCCTCTCAACTTCTAGGAGCTTTTCAAGTTCAAGCATCCTTTGCTTCTCTTGAACAAGCATTTCCTCTTGTTTCTCAAGAAGCTCCTCTTGCCTCTCATTGGTCTCCTTTTCCTGCTCAATGATATCCAACAAATCAAACATGTTAGGAATTTGAGAGCTTCCATTAGCATTTACCTTAGAGCCTTTAGCCATCATGCACTTGTGTCCAGCGTCATCTTCATCATCGGTCAAGCTTCCAAACAAGGAGGAGTTGGTCGGTGTTAGCTCAATAGCAAGTGATGCAATGCCTCCCTTCTCTTCATCGGATTCCGACTCGGAGGAGGAAGATGATCCATCGGAGTTCCATTCTTGCCCAATGTGTGCTTCACCCCGACGGTACTTTCTATGCTTCTTGTATTTCTTGTCCCCCTTCTTGATTTGCTTGTTCTTGTAGTTCTTCGGACACTCCGCCATGAAGTGACCTTTGTCTCCACAAATATAGCACTTGTTCTTGGCCTTCCTCAACTTGCTCTTGTCTTGGTCATTTTTCTTGGAGCTCCTTTTTGACATAAGCTTGTTGAATCTTTTCACAAAGAGAGCCATTTCATCATCGCTATCATCATCACTTTGCTCAACCACCTTCTTCTTCTTTTCTTGTTCGGCATTAAGAGCCAAATCATTCTTGCTCCCACTAGCTTTTTCTTTGTCCTTGAGTAATGCATTGATCCTATTCCCTTGGTCAATTTGCTGTTTTTGGGAGAGTACCTTCCCAATCACTTCATCGGTTGTGAAGTATCTAAAACCATCTTTGTCTCTTATGTTGGACACTATGTTGGCGTCCCATGCTTGCAAGGCTTGTAGCAACCTTCTATTCACATCCAAGTCCAACACTTTTTCTCTAAGTGCTCTTCTCATGTTCACTATCCTCATCATCCTATCATGGGCTTCCCTTGGCCCTTCATCCGACCTCATGACAAAGTAGTTAAAATCCTCTCTAAGCCCTTCTAGCTTAGACTCCTTCACACTATCAATGCCCTCATGAACCAATTCAAGCTTCAACCAAATTTGATGGGCATCCTCCATTCCGGTTATCTTCTCATACTCGGCGGGACTAAGCGCGGATACGAGAGCACTAGCCGCCGCCACATTGCACCTAACATTGAACAAGTCTTGTGCGGTTGGCTTGCTTCTACATTCCCACAAGAAACCATGTTGAGTCACATTTCTTACATTTTGATGCATTGAGTCCAAGTGTAGCAACATCTTTCTTTTCCAATGATCGAAGTATTGACCATCAAAATACGGTAGTCTTCCGGAGCCGGGTCCAATGTGTTCATCTCTTCCGTCACCATAGGTGTATGGCGTTTTGTTGTAACTTATCGGCAAAGCACTAGGTACATCTCCACCCTGGGCAACCCCTTTTCCATTTCCATCTCTCGGCATCCCCGGTGCGGTCTCATGACCCCTTTCACCGGCTACCTTAGGTGGTGCTTCACCACTACCCGTTGCCTCTTTCTCATTTGCCATCTTTGATCTTCAAGCGGTGAGGCTTCAACGAAGACACCCGCTCCGATACCAATTGAAAGTCGCCTAGAGGGGGGTGAATAGGCGAACCTAAAATTTTCTGCGAAACAACACTAAGACGAAAACGTCAAATACCGGAACTTCCGGTAGGGTACCGGAACTTCCGGTGCAGGGTGATAAATGCGGAATTAAACCCTACACAATTCTAGTGTTTGCAAGAACGGAAGGAACAACCCTATGCAATTCTAGGAATTTAAAGGCACAACGGAAAACTAACAAGCAACCTAGTAAATAAACAACAACGCGTAAGTAAAAGGGAGAGAGCACAAGAGACACGAATTTTTCACCGAAGTTCAAGCCCACCAAGGACTCTACGTCTCCGTTGAGAAACTCCACCAAGGACCGGGTTTCTCTCAACCCTATTTCTCCCTCAAGTCACCACCAAGGTTGAGCTTGAGTTTTCCACTATCAATGTCCCTTCCGGGACGGGCAATACAAACTTCTCGGGCGTCACCACACAAGTTGGGAGCTCACGAGCACGCCTAGCCGTCTAGGAGCTCAAAGCTCCAAGAGTAACAAATCAAAATCACAAGCTTAACGGGAGTGAAGATGCTCAAGAATGGAATCAAGTCTCTCAAACACTTGCTCAAAGTCTCTCACTCAAATCCTAGCTCAAGGATGGAATTTTTGCTTTTGGAGAGGATTTGGAGTAGATGGAGTGAAGCTCAAGTGTGTGTTGATTCGGAGTTGTGCAAGAGAGAGTGAATGGAGAGGGGGTGTGGCTTATATACCACAGCCCAAAAAGAGTCGTTGGCCTGTCTGAAAACCTCGCACCGGAACTTCCGATAGCGTATCGGAACTTCCGGTATGGTTCGAATTAGGGTTAGATCCGGACTTCGGCCCGCACCGGAACTTCGGTGGAGTACCGGAGCTTCCGGTACGTGGGTTTAGGGTTGGAAAACTCGGACCGCACCGGAACTTCCGGTGCCGTATCGGAACTTCCGGTATGGCATTCCGGAGAGCTCAAAGCTCTCGGTTAGCCTACCGGAACTTCCGGTACCGGGGACCGGAACTTCCGGTAAGGCTTTTCCCGAGAGCAAAACTCTCTCGTAAGCCTACCGGAACTTCCGGTACCGAGAATCGGAACTTCCGGTATGGCCTTACCCGAGAGCAAAACTCTCTTTAGGCCTACCGAAACTTCCGGTACTGGGGACCGAAACTTCCGGTATGGCTTTTCCCGAGAGCAAAACTCTCCGTAAGCCTACCGGAACTTCCGGTACCACACCGGAGCTTCCGATGGGTTCGAAAGAATGGGTTTGGAGGGGATTTCTTGAGTTTGTGAGCATCTCCCTTCTTAGCCACGTTTGTGATTTGCATCCCTCTTTATAGTACGGCATCCCTATGACTCAAAGCAAAGAAATAAAGCGACGGACAAGCTTTGAGATAGGTCTTTTCCAAATTCTCCATTTATTGCATTTTGCAATTCTTTTCTCCTTTTTGATTGTGCTTGCTAGACTTTCATGTGCTTTGGATATTCAATACACACAATCTCATGAAAGCATTAGTACCAAATTTAATTGTATTGATATCAATCATCCAAAATAAAATGAGGGGCCTAGATGCACTTTCA